>JAMAKR010000004.1:340985-785641 GCA_023628425.1 Chaetomiaceae sp. PYS4301M | reverse complement strand
CCGCCGCCCCCCGCAAAATACTGTCCCTGCACATCTATATCTACCTAATCTTGGGTTCTTAGTCTGTGACGACGAAGTGGGTGGTTCCTCTGCGACAGAAGATTGGCATATCCAAGGCCTGATGGTGCTTCATTTCTGGGCAAAGGCTCAACGTAGATATTCGTATGTCTAGGTTGTTCTTACGCTGCGCGAGCTGGTTCCGTGGGAAGTTACAAACTTTGGTAATTAGATCTGAGCAGGAGCTCCTCCGAAGACGGGTTGACCCTGGATCTTTCGAACAGCAAGATATTTGTCCCGTGTAGGATGGACTCAACCGTGGACGGTCTTCAGGACACAAAGATAGATGGCAAGTCATTCCTGGGTTACTTTATCAACCCGCTGCTTCGTGATCCCGCTAGATGTACATAAACCCGTCTAACCATTCCCCCTCAAGCGCCGCCCCCCGCCTAGACCACCACCTAGGTATCAACCTCCATCTTGTCGCCACCCTCTTCCGTCAGCTCGTGCACGCTGATAAAGTTGCTCAGGTCGGCCTTGCGGATGATCTTCTCGTTGAGCACGGCGGTGGTGCCCTTGGGGAAGACGTAGCTCCTGAGCTTCTGCGTGCGCTCGTTCGGCTTGATGTAGTTGCGCTTGAGCGTCGTCTTCTCGGCCGTGATGATGGCCACGTCCACGTTGCTGCCCGACCCCAGGTCGTTCCAGATGCCCGCCTCGATCGCGTCGGCGCACAGCTTGACGGCCTGGTCCTGCGTCAGCGACGGCTGCCACTGCGTCTCGAACACCGACATGGCCGCCAGCGAGCCCGAGCCCATCGTCACGTAGGGCAGCTTGTCGGTCGAGCCGTGCGCGTGCACCGTGAACAGGTGCGTGCCGGTCGGGTCGACGCCCGCGACGACCAGGTACGCGCCGATGTAGCCCTGGTAGCGGAACAGGTGCTGCTTGAGCATGGTCATGCAAGTGACGACGCGTGGCTTGCGGCCGGTCGACAGGGAGTGCAGCTCGAGCTGCGAGCTGATGAGGGCGGTTGTGAACTCGGTGTCGGCGGCCGTGCCGGCGCCCGCGCACCAGATGTTGGACGAGATGTAGTGCAGCTTCTCGCAATTCTTGTCGGCGACGATGGGACCCGAGGTTGCTCGTGTGTCGGCGGCGATCTGCGGCGAAGCGTTGGGTTAGGATCGGATTGAACGGACGCCCGTGTGTCTTGAGTTGGACGGGTTCAAACTCACCACCACACCGCCATCGTATATGCATCCCACAATGGTTGTTCCTGTGCTGGTCGCCTTGGGTAGTGGGACACCCCGTGCGTGTAGCGCCGCATTGCGGTTGTAGTTGGAGAAGTCGAAGCCGGGCATGTTGGGGATGGAATGGTCTCCGGACCAAAGAACGAATTACTTCGTTTCCGTCAGGCTCTTCGATTTGTTCTCGGTGTTGAAATGTGAAATGGTTTCGCCGAGTACGCAACTTGGTGAGGAGTTGGTGGTGGTGGCTGTTGGTGCTTTGTTGATTGCTGTTGGCGAGAGCTGATGACGAGGCTAGAGCTGCCTTCCACTGAACGACAGGCGAGACACAGGGCGGTCGGAGCTCCCACTGCCAGTGGAGGGGACGCGCCAAGGGGATGCTGCCTGACTCCACCTGCGCTGGGCCCAAGCCAGAAGCGGGATGTCTCTGTAAGAGGCGGTCCAAGCTCCCAGGCACGTGACTGCGGCAAGCTCCAGCTGGGCAGCGATTTCCTGGTGGCCGGGATGTGTTTGGGAGCTGGCGCTGGGCAGGCAACGGGCGGCCAGAAAAATCGGGGATCGCGTCGGGAACTGATCTGCTCGAGCTGTCAGATCTCGAAGTCGCCCAAACCAAACCACAGCAACGCCGAACGGCAACAGAGCGACAACGGCTTTCGTTTAATTACGATACATAACGAGGGCGATTCTGGGCGCGCTGGTCCCTCGATAACGACGACATTGACTCTTGTCGCAACTCTTCAGCACAAGCAAGTCCAGCACAAGTCGGAGTGCATCGCTCAGCCTTGTTGCTTCTTCGCGTCAAGAGCTGCCTTCCCTTTCAGAGCTGGCACCCAACTCGCACCCATTGCGGAACCAACACCCTGCATTCACCCCTTGCGACATCACCCGCCGATGATCAGATCTAGCCCGTGAAGGTCAAGACCTTTCCCCAGAGAAGGCCGTATTTGCAACAGGCATGGCCTTCAGCATGATGGGTGCCGCCGCTGGCGGGGTGGGAGGAGTAACGCAGGGCAACGATCTTGAAGTCATCCAGACAGAGGTCTGTCTGACACACCCTTCCAATGTTTGTGCGATACGTTCTGTTTCTGACAGTTTCCGTGACAGGGCCTTGGATTCCTCTCTATCGCTGGCGACGCCAAAGTTCAGCTTACCTCGAAGTGGTCACCCGCCCCTGCGCCCACCGCGTCTCTTCTCACCATCGCCTCCCGCAAAGGTCTCGTCGCTGCTGCTGGTCCCGATGCAGTCCACGTTGCCACAACAGAGTCGGTTCGGAAGGCCTTTGAGGGCGAGAAGAACGGAGACAGCGAAGTTCGGCCATTCACTCCGCAGGCTAGGGTGCCGCTTCCGGTCCGGATCTCTCAGCTCGCGTTTACCGCCGACGAGCAATACCTCATTCTTTCTGCCGAGACGGGCGGAGGTCTCGCCGTGCACGATGTCCAGGCGCTCGTCCAAGGGGGTACACAGGCGGCTTTCGAGCTCAGCACAAACGGCGAAACCCTCAGAGCCTTGATACCCAACCCGATGCCCGAAATGGGCGGTTTCTGTGCGATCGTCACGAATAATGGCAATCTCTTCATGGCGAACCTGGCCGAACGGAAGCTGGTCTCGGGGTCGAACGGCCCAGTTTTGCGCTCTCAGGTTAGCTGCGCGGCATGGAGCACAAAGGGGAAACAACTGGTCGCTGGCATGGCGGACGGTTCCATCTTTCAGATGACACCAGACGGTGTGGAGAAGGCTCATATCCCCAAGCCGCCAAGTCTGGGTGACTACCATGGTACGTTGTGTCTCTGTCCCAGGCTACCTGGCTTGTGTTGACCTTGATAGTGGCTTCGATTGCATGGCTGGAGAACCATGTGTTCCTTACAGCACACAACCCCACAAACGGTCAAGATCCGTCTGTGTTCCACCTCATCACCCGACAGCAACCACCCGGCGGTACCGCGACCTTCACCTTCCAGAAGCTCACTGACCCGGTCGAGCCGTTCGTGACGGACAAGGTTCCGCATCACACCGTGCTCAGGCTCAAGGACTTTCCTCCCAACCTCCAAGACCTGCTCTTGGTCTCGTCGACCGCCACCGAGAGTATCGGCTTGTTGTCCCGGTCCAAGTCACCCTTGGCCAGCGATAAGCCGGCCGCAGCAATCACAAACGTCTTTACGACGACGGAACTGGCCGATGATTCCAAGAGAGCGCAGCTGCCCATGGGTGAGGATCTGACCGAGACGTATCCGATCGGCGCTGCACTTGATTTGTCTAGCAAGGACAAGGTGTATAAGCCGATCCCAACGGATGAGATTGAACTTTCCCCTGGGCCTTTGCCAGGTGTGTGGGTGCTCAATAACGAGGGCGTTCTCGCAACATGGTGGATCGTTTACAACGAGTCGATCCGTGGAGGCACGACGTATCCCGGAATTGCTGCCGGGGACGCTGTGGCTCCTGCTTTTGCCGCTCCCGCTCCGGCTCTTGCGGCTGCTGCTCCCTCGACGTTCGGGTCGCCTGCCAGCAAGGCACCGGCATTTGGGTCTCCCTCCGCGCCTGGGCCCGCTTTCGGTGGTGCATCAGCTCTCGGAGCCAAGGCTTCGCCCTGGTCGGCGGCTGGAGGTGCGTCCACAACCCCGGCGTTCGGTTCCAGTACTTTTGGTAGCAAACCTGCCGCCGCTGCCCCAGCTGCACCTACTTTCGGCACCTCTACCTTTGGAAGCAAACCAGCACCCCCCTCATTTGGCCAGTCTTCTTCTCTTGGGTTGGGGAACAAGGCATCTCCCTGGGCAGCAGGTGGCGGGGCGTCGTTATTTGGTCAGTCCGGATTCCCAAGTGCTGCGCCGAGCCCTGGCAAAGTCTTCGGCAGCAGCGCAGCCTCACCTGCCTCGGGTGGATTTGCAAACTTTGCCAGCAAAGGGGGCTTCGCCGGTCTAGGCGGGGCGCCCAGCGGGTCCAGCATCTTCGGATCCAAACCTGGCGGTGCGTTGACTTCGAGCGCACCCGAGGTCTCTATGGATACAGAGACAGCTTTCCCGCCTCCAGCTGCCAAAACCGACAAGCCCGCTCTTGGGACGTCACCTTTCGTACTGGGAACGACATTCAAGGCAGACAAGTCCGCTGCCAATGATAACGAGAAGCCCACAGGAGGTGCAGGCAAGTCGTTGTTTGGGGGCGGATTTGGGCTTTCTCTCGATGATGCCGCCAAGCAGCCAGCTGCCCCTGTTTCCAAAGACGAGGATATGGGAAGCACAACGCCGCCGCCGGAGGAGAAGCCCAAGTCCGTCTTCAGCCCAGAGTCCACTACGCCGACGAGCACTCCGGCTCCCCAGAAGTTCGACTTTAAGAGCGCCGCGTCCACTGGCGGATCCAATCTCTTCGGGTCCAAGTTCCCCTCGTCCGGTGGGATGTCCAACATCTTCGGGGCGCCGAAACCAGCCTCTTCGATTTTTGGGACGCCAAAGGTCAAGAAGGAAGACGAGGCCAAGGTCGATCTGTCGAAGATTCCGGCGGCTCCCCTCCCGCCGGATACCACTAGTAAGGCGGCCTACCACTTGAGTTCTTCTTCGTCTTCAGAATCCGAATGCTCACCACCCACAACAGTCTCCAAGCCGTCGGTGAAAGCGGAGGATGCCCCGCTGCCGCCAGATTTCATGGTCAAACCTTCCAAGAAGGTGGAGCCATTCCCGGAGTCTGCGCCTTTGCCCTCGGATTCCGCTTCCGTCAAAATTGAACCGAAGGCCAATGAAACAAAGCCCCCTGTTGTCGACGAGGCGCCTTTGCCGCCGGATTTCCTTTCCAAGGCGCCCCCGAAGCAAGCACCAATTCTGCCGGCTGTGCCGGATAGTGCTGGCGAAGAAGACCTATCTGAGGAAGAGCTCTCCGAGGAAGAAGGAGAGGAGGGAGAAGAAGGGGAGGAGGAAGAGGGGGAAGAAGACGAGGAGGGTGAGTATGAGTCCGAAGCAGCGAGCGAGGGTAGTGGTGTGGATGTTGCCAAAGATCTGAGCCCGACCACCGGGTTTGGGATCACACCCCAGAGCTCGTTCGGCGGGATGGGAGGAAGCACATTTTCGACAATCTCTCGGGCCGAAGCAGAACAACCGCGACCGTTGTTCGGGGAGATCACTAGAAATGCGCCTCCCTTGTTTCCGAAGCCGGCACCCATTCCGCCCAGTCCTCGTTCGCCCAGCCCGATTCGCGGCCCGCAACGAAACAGCATCCTTCGGCCTAACGAGCCGGGGCGGTCATTCAGCGCTCCAGGCGTAGCAACCCAGCTCCTTGGCAGGAAACCAGCAGCGCCCACACCTTCAGCCCTGGGATATAGCACGGGGCAGCGCCCTCAACCGGACCCCAACGTCCAGGCGCAGCGGAAGCTTGCGGAGCGGATGCGGGCAGAGGAACAAGTGCTGGTGGACCCGGAGGACCAAGGCATTCAGCAGCTTCTGCAATCGCAGCTCGAGCCGACCTTGCAGATGCACGCATTCCTCGCTGTCGAATCGAAGCTGGAGACGCTGAACCCCGGCCGCGAAGAAGTGCCCAGGGCGTGTGAAACCCTGTGGAGAGACATCAACCGGATGATTGACAGGTTGGGTCTCAACTCAAGATCGATGCAATCCTTCCTTTTAGGGCATCAAACGGAGTTTAAGGAGGGCGGCCGACACAAGGAAGACCTCGAGAACGGAGACGACTGGGTGCTCGTCGAGGGAGGAGAGCTCGGCGCCGTGATCAACGACGAACTTGCTCCTGGACTCGAAAAGGGTCGCATCCAAGATGTCACGGGCGCCGAGGAGGCCATCAAGAGCCTGGCCAAGGAGGTCGCCAAATTGCGGGCGAAGGAGGAGGACATGCGCAAGGTGATCGGTCCGTTCATTGACCCGGAGCAAATCGCCGTCACCAAGTCGCTGCCGCTCAGCGCCGAACAAGCGACGCAACAAAACGAACTCCGACGCTCCTATGCCAGCTTTTCCCAACTCCTCGGCGAGACCGAAGAGGCGCTGACCGTGCTCAAAGCGCGGCTCGCCTCGGCGGGCGGCGCGTCCGGGAAGGCCTCAGTGCCCACTGTCGAGGCCATCATCCGCACCATCAACAAGATGACCAGCATGGCCGAGAAGCGCAGCGGTGACGTCGACGTGCTCGAGACGCAGATGCGCCGCCTGCGTCTGGGGTCCGTCGGCCCTGGCGGTACCCCGGGTCCTCGCAGCCGCGAGGGCTCGCCGTTTGTCACGCCCCAGAGGAAGTCGCTGCTCATGTCGTCGTCGTCGCCTGAAAAGGACAGGTTGCGAGAGTCTTTTGCGAGCTCGGTGGCCTCGTACGGGTCGAGTGGCAGGGGCGGGGCGACGCCGTCACCGAGGAAGAAGATGAGCATGTATAGCCAGGAGGAAAAGAGGGAGTTGAGGACGAGGGAGGCCAAGAGGAAGGGGACGCTGCAGCTGCTGAGGAACAGCTTGGCTCGTGCGGGGCCGAACGTTTCGCGGCTGACGGACGATTGAATGGAATAGGGGGTGGTTGTTAGGAAAGCCATAAAGACTGGGCATGTCTGTATTGTTGAGTCTGTATGATACTCGAAATTTTGGTGATATGCCTAGTGGGTGATGAGTTTGTATGAATCGATGACTTGACACTACTACAGCGGCTCTATCACCTCAGGGAAAGCCTCGTTCAACCAACCCTTGTGTGTAAGGGGTAGCCAGCTACCTACAGAACTCAACGCCGCCTTGCCCAACGCCCAGACTCTTGTACTACCCTTGATAAGCAATTCCCACTCTCCAGTGCATATATACACATAACACGAACAAGTTCAGGAAACCAAACTGCCCAGATTACGCCACCATACTCTCCCAGAGGAGCAGCAAAATGCACTTTGCTTTGGCATGTCACGTCGTCTAAAACCCAGTATCCCCATTCATCCACGTCAACAAGAAGACACTATCACGCGCCACAAAATCCCCCCAAAAAACTCAGAATCAATCATCATCCCACTCATCCCCACCCCTCACACCGCTCGGCACCTCCACCTGCTGCTTCTGCTTATTCTTCTGCTTCTGCGTCGACGACGACTGCTGCCCATCCAAATCCTCATCCTCGTCCAGCGCCCTCGCGAGCTCGTCCGGATCGCGCATCTTGGCGTCCGGGTCCACGATATCAGTCACGCCATGCTCTTGCGCATCGTCATCATCGTCGTCGTCACCAAACAGCGCGCGGCCCCGCTCCCGCTCGTGCTCCAGCACACCCTCGTCGGCGCTGATCGAGATGCCGCGGGAGCCCCACTTCGGACGCGCACCGCCGTTGCCGTTGCCGTTGCCGTTGTTGTGGTGGTTGAAGTTGTTGCGGCCGGGGCGGTTGAGGGCGGATTCCTCGTCGTTTTCGTCGTCGTCGTCGCCGCCGTCGCCGCCGTTGGCGCCGCGGTCCTGGGCGAAGCGCTTGTTGCCAAAGATGCGGCGGAGTAGCCAGCCGCGGGAGAGGTCGTCTGCGTCGACGATGCCGCCGTTGCGGAGCTTGACGCGCTGACGCGACCAGTAGACCCAGGCGAAGTCGAGGTAGAGGGCGGTCTGGATGATGCCGAAGATGACTGAGATGGGGTTGGGCTTCTTCATGTTTGTGTCGAACTGCTTGAAGATCCAGTTGAGCAGGTACAGGCCGCGGTAGGAGCCGAGGAAGACGATGTAGAAGGAGGTGATGACGGTCGGGATGGTGGTCTGGCGGAGGAGGAGGAGCTGCGGGAGGACGCAGACGGATTCGAGGACTTGGGAGAAGACCCAGAGCCACTGCGGGATGGGTGTCAGACAAACAAGCAATATGTGAGGTGGCCGGGGGGGGGGGGGGGGGAGGGGGGATGCTAACCTCTCGGAAACCCCACCAGTACGCAGGGTCAAAGATGAGCATGACGAAGGGGGAGAGGAGCAGGCAGGCAACCAGAATCAGGGCGCTCAGCTTCCATGCCACCTCACGCTCCCGCGTGCGCGGGTAGACGAAGCGCATGATGGCGATGGTGTAGAAGGACGACAGCAGGTAAAAGACCTTGAAGAAGTAGTTCCATGCGTATGATTCATTGAAGAGGTCGGTATAGCGGGTGACGAAGACGAGGGCGTAGAAGAGCTGCGTCAGGAGGGAGACGCCTGCGGTAGCAAGGAAGGTCAGCAACGGCCAAGCGCTGGCAGGGGAGATATTCGTGGCAACGGACCCTCAGAACTTCTGTTTCGGTGGATCGAGAATATGAGGATGCATTTCGCCGTGATGTGCGACAGGTCGGCCGCGATCCTGAAGACCTGCGGCATCTAATGTCAGTCGCTGGGCGGTCCCAGGGGAGCTGCGCATCGCAAAGCGTCCCGACTTACGGTCCATCCCGCCATCTTGTATGAATGCCGGCCCTTCGAGTCCGGAAGACGTTGGCGATTGGGAAGCCGAGGGGGTAAGGGTTCGTGGGTTTCGGGGTTTGGGGGGGGGGGGGGGGGTTTGTCCGGGTGGGTGTTATGATTGCATCACTCGGGGCGCCGCCGGCCGGGATCCGCTGTAACGAAAGTCGGTGGGGTCTCGGGCGTTGATGTTCTGATGTTCGCAAGGGTCGCTTTCAGTTGTTATGCGTCGACGGGCGGGGGTTGGCAGTTGTGCGCTTGGTGGTGGTCGAGGTTGCGCGTCGAAGCTGGGGCTTGGGCGTGATGGCGATGGGAGCTCGAGCTCTGGCTGGAACACGAGTGACGCGGGAACCTGATGCGAGAGACCCTGGGGCTGACGCAGCCTCTCGGGTGCCAAGTCAGTTGTGAAGGCTGAGTTACAGCTGTGGCCGGTTGTCAAAGACATCGGATAAGACCAGGGTTAGGGTCATCAACAATCTTTCAGCCGAGCCTCTACCTAAGGTACCTACCATGAAGGGAAATGGCCTGTAATATCAGTAGGGTATCTCGGGTATCTGGGCTTGCTCTTGAAACCAAATCCACGTCTCCATACTGCGTGTTCGTACAATGACGCTGGTCAAAAATTAGCAAAATTGGCGTGTTGCCGACTGCCAAACCACGAAGATCATCCCCGCCTGAGCCTTTGGAGCCACTTGCCCAATTTGGCAGTGGGGGCTCCGGAGCCGAGCCCCGAGCCAAGACGGCCCCATCAGAGAGATGTTCGGACGCGGACCCGGGGAAAAGACTTGTGCAGTTCGGCGCCCCAGGTTTGGTTTCTGACTCCCCTCAAAGCAGTTCACCAAGGCGTGGGGCTCCCCAGGGTCTTGGCCCCTGAGAAGACTGCAGAACAGGGCAATAGAAGCATGCCTCTCATAACATTGGCCTCCTTCTATGCCTTGGGGCAAAGGAGAAAGAGAGAGAAAAGAACAGTAGCACTGGCCACATGGATGCTTATACTTTGTACTGTAGGGGTGGGAGGTATCCGTATATGAATCTATTCCCGCTCTCTGATGGGTCGGCGTACGGGGTATGAGGCCTTGCGCTGACAAAGCCCGTTCCAAGGGAATGTCTTTGTGACTAGAACCTGGAGACTGACCTCCGTGTTCTTCAGTCATTCCAAGACTCTTATGGTGCTCTCCTTTCGAATTTTGCTGCATCTCTGCTATCTGTACGGACTACGTAGAATAGGCATCGAGTGATGCCTGCTACTGACAGGCAAAAGTTGAGTTGAGAATGTAGATACTCTATATTAATGATGAGGCTATAGTGGAGTTACTTTTTTCAGAAAAAAAGAAAGAAAGAAAAAGGAAGGAAGGAAGGGGAAAGAAGGGAGAAAAGAGAAAAGAAAGAAAGAAAGGAGAAGAAGAAGAAAACAAGAAGAAAGGAAGAAAGAATAAGTCAAGAAAGGAAAAAAGAAAGGAAAAAAGAAGAAAGGGAAAAGGGAAAAAAAAAAAAAAAAAAAAAAAAAAAAAAAAAAAAAAAAAAAAAAAGGAAAAAAGGAAAAACGAAAGGAGTCGTTTGAAAGAGCGTCGGCTGAAGACCAGGCTGATGTTCTTGTTGCGGAACTACCAGCTGAGGCCGTGGGTGAAATATCTGAGAGACAGCACGGATACCCGAACGCAGTATTCCGTATCCCGTGCTGTGTCGGGATCTGGCTATGACCCCGGGCCCTGTTCCAAACTTCCCCAAGTGCCGCGCCGGCCTTCTGCACCAGGGCAATTGGGCCCCTGTTAACATTAGCGCCCGCCAAGCGAGGTCGGATGTGGCATGCTTACCGCCCACATCCCTAACAGTCCCTGCAGTTTGCTGCTGGCCATGGCCGGAAATGGGAAGGGGTGCCCGTGGCTTGCGTAAGTTGCTGAACCTGTGGAAGCGGGGAGGTCCCCCTCAGTCTCAGGGTGACCGACTTGCCCTTGTTTAACATTGCACTAATTCTGCGTTGCGAAATTTGCAGGTCATTCATTGCGCATGCGAATTCCGCGGAATTGCCATCGTCCGATGTTGGGAGCTTCTTGCTGACCTGCCGCCTTGCCTGACCTTATTCTTGGCAACCTACTACCGTCCATCCACAAATGGCACCTCAGCGTCTCTGAAGTAAACGTCACAGCCTTGGCCTTTTTGTAATTAGGCAGCTTGACTTATAGTTCTTCCACCATGTTTCGCACCCTCTGGCTCTTATTCTTGGCACAAGGGGCCTTGCCGACATGCGGTGCTGTTCCTCTGGAGGGAACTGCGCCAGAGGGCCTCACGGCGAGAGTTGACCAAGTCGGAGCCAGCGATACATCAACAAGTTTCGGTGAGTACAGCACATGCTCTGTAAACCAGTTGGAACATCGCGCTTCCTCATGGCCATGGCTAATCGACAAGGAAAGATGATTCGCGGTCGGCATGGAGAGAACGGAACGCGCACACACTTACAGAAAACAATCCCCTCTCTTCCAGCGTTGCCAAGAGACAAGCCTCGAATTTCCAGCAGCAAACCCCGGGACCGAAGAGTCTCATACAGGCGTATCTCACAACCTTCAACAACCTGGGCATCGAGACATGGCTGATGCACGGCGGGCTGTTGGGGTGGTGGTGGGGCAACCATGTAGGCGGCAGATCGCTGCAGCCAGATATTCGCCGATCTCGAAACTGACAATCACGCAGGTGTTACCATGGGACGCCAATGTCAGTATGCAGGTGTCGGAGCCCTCCATCTTCTTCCTCGCCGCATACTACAACGTGTCGACCCACTCCCTCAAGACTCCCGGGATACGGGGGAGACGGAGATATCTGCTTGAGATCAGCCCGTATGCGAAGGACCGAGAGCAGAAAGACCATTCGCGTCCTGCCGATGCGCGGTGGACCGATACCGGGACGGGCCTCTCCATCGACATATTCGCCGTCCGGTACAACTTGACTCACCCGAAAGGGGAGGGCATGCTGAGTTGCAAAGATGGCAGTGAACTGATGGTATGTTCGTGTGTCTACGAAAGAAAAAGAAGAGAAGAAACTGAACTGACCGACAGGATACCTATCTTTTCCCATTACGGAACACAACCTTTGAGGGCATCCCAGCGAAGATCCCATACCGGTATCGAGAGCTGCTCACCATGGAGTATGGGACGGGCGCATTGGAGACGACAGATCACGATGAGTAGGTGCCCCCGTAGTTCCCGTCTAGCTGGGACTCCGAGGGGAAATCTGGTCCGTCTTGCTAACTGCCTCGCGCTAAAGGTACCACTTCGACAAGCAGCAGATGAATTGGATTTCGAAGGAGGAAGTGGCGCACCTGGAGTCGGATGCCGGTCAAACAACTGTGAAGAGTGCAGCTGGTAGCGATTTATGATAAGCAGAACATTGGGGACGGGTATGTCGGGCGGGAAGTTTTTGATTGCAGTCAAAGCATGCCTCGGTTGCTGCTCCTGCGCCTTGAAGCTTAAATTTCCTGACAACACAATCCCAGTGACTCGTTCTTCTACAATCTTTCTTTCACAATGCAACCAAAAAACGAATGCCCGGCGGCATTCTTAAGAGAACATCAGACTTTAGACTCGATCCTTCAAGAACTCGCCCAGAACATACCACGTCATTTGAGGCGTCTGCCAGAGCAGGCCGATGCTGACGGCCCCCAGAGCGCACGTCGATACTTTGAAGTTGCAGTTGATACAGTCCAGTAAATCCAGCAAGCCGCTCAAGAACACCTCGATAATATAATCGAATACAAGGAGCAGGTCAAGAGCGGGGCGCGGTCCGCCACAAACTTCGCTGCCATATGCGAGTATCTCAACCAAGTATCGGCCGACGTCGAGATGATCAGACACGACATCATCATTGAGAACAAGGTGTCGAGGGTGGCATATTCTATATAGAGAGAGCTTCCGAGGCACTTGTTCAACGTCGTCTTGCTCGATGCTTGAGGATGCCTGAGGCTGGCTTAGGGTTAGGGTTACCTCAATTTCTGTCTCCCTGGCAACCTCGCTGAACTCAACAACAACCACCTCAAACCACTTGTCATGATCGTGTCGTGCCAACGCGAAATCACAAGATGCTGGCGTCCCTTCGTATTGAAATGTTCTTAGCACGATTTAGACGTGGCAAGTCTGGAATGGATTGGATCAGTGACACTGTCCCAAAAGTTGCAGGCCGGCAGTTGTGAGCAGGCTGGCTGGACTGGTTCAGGGGGTTTACGATTTGGCTGCCTTGAGTATCCATGGAGGTTGTGAAGAACGCCAGGGTTTACTAGTCCATGAGCAATTTGTTCCAATGACACAACTGCGTCTCATACTGATTCTTCGGATGGCATGTCAAAGAGTCAAACTGCGGGAAGTCCAATTGTGGTCAAGGAGCCAAAGAGGTTGTGAAACGTTATATCGTCTACTGGTTCATATACAGCAGTTCGTTTCGGTGATACACTTGCTCTGATGCTGACCCTTCGGAGGCATGTCAAACATCAAACTGGGGAAGCACAATTTTGAAGTAATACTCATGTAGAAATCAATAGAGTTCCAAGAGCGAGCAGTGTTCGCCCTTCAAAGTTGTCTATTTATATGTAAAGTTAGTGTCTTGGCCGAAGTCAAGTCCATGTTTGTATTCCGGTCTAAGATCAATGGGGTTTTCAAAGCCCTTGCTTGACGCATCGCAACGCGAACGCCTTCTAGGTTGTTGTTCTTCCTAAGGTAACTTATTCAAGCCAGCACAACAATGGGCCCCGACCTGAATTTCTTAGGCAGCCACCTACCTGCCTCCTTCCTTTTACCAGAACAGAACATTTCCATTTGGGACAAAGCGGGTCTCCCACAAGTCGAGGAGGTTCCTCTAGGTCAAGTTTTCTCTCGACCTTTTTTCAAACACCAAAATCACCACCATCAACAACATCGTCGACGACCGCCAGCAGCAACGGCAACAACAGCAACAACGCCCGCGTCTCCCTCGGAATTTTGTTGCTGGTGATCCTGCTCCTGAGATTCCTTTTTTTTTTCCCTTCCCTTTTTGCCCGACCTCATTTTGAGGCGGGCTTTTTTTGTTGCACGATTTCATCGTCGCAAAGAACATCACCAGTTACGAGCAGTCAAGACCTGATCTCATTTTGAGACAGATTTTTCCCTGCGCCAGTTTTCGTCGCAAACACCACCAGCGAAGGTAGTTTACTCGATCTCACTTTGAGACGGGTTTTCTTCTTGTATGAGTTTCCGTCGCAAACACCACCACCAGCAAAGCCAGTTAGTTACCTGATCTCAATTTGAGACAGGTTTCTTCTTGTACGAGTTTCCGTCGCAACACCACCACCAGCAAAGGCAGCTAGTTACCTGATCTCAATTTGAGACAGGTTTCTTCTTGCACGAGTACCTCGTCACACCACCCATCGCCAAGAGCAACAACCTGATCTCATTTTGAGACAGAAAAGGTTCGTCGACCCAACAATTCATATCTGTGTTTATTGTATATGGACTGACAATTTCAGAAATGGACGACAAGATGAGTTCCAGAGCAGCAACAACCAAGGCGGGCCCCGCCCAGACCACGGCCACTGTCAAAATCACCAAGTGGACCAAGGACTGTGTCATTGTAGGGACGACACAATACTCGCCGTTCGTCGCGGTCAGCCGTTCGCTCGGTTCCGGCATGTCCAAGATCCAGGCACGTTTGGTGACATGGAAGGTCGCGCACACCGACCCCTGGCTCGGATTCAAGCTTGACTTCCCATTGCCAGAGAAGCAAGCGATAAGCGAGGATGCGGGTTTTGGCGTGGTGCACAATCGTAAGTCAGCTGTTTACCTATGACGGTGTTTGTTTAATGGCGTGCGCTAACGTAATGTTTAGTTGATCAGGTGGCTGGTGGCATGGGGGCTGTGCAATCCACTTGCTACTCCCTCACTGTGAGGTTTCCCTGCGGCCATACCCGTCTAAGACTTGAGGCCGCCTCAGCAACTCTCACCAAGCGCTTCCCAGCCCTAGGTGATAAGCGGCTCACTGTGGCCATGGTGGACCTCCGGGACGGGTCACATGTCAAAGTCGACGGCTTTGGCATGCCGTACTCGAACCCGGAGGACCCGGAGGTTGACGGATGGGTCAACAACAACACACCCATCGTGGAAGGGATCACCCTTCTGGACTTGCTCCGCCAGAGGACGTTCGTTTTTCTTGTGGCAGTGCCGGATGCGGTGTTGCGCAACAACTGGAACGAGAATGGCTTCTCGGAACCGTTCAGCTACCCATATGGGACTGAGCACGAGTGGCCGGCAACAAGAGGCAGCAACCCTGACTTGAGCCGCTACGAGAGGCTGCTCGAGGAGGCCAAGTCTGCCGTACCGTTCCGTGCTGCGTATAGGTCAGTACCTCACTCCTTTCCCTTGTACTCACCATTGCATGCTAACTTTGTGAGCTAGCTACGACGACGACAATTCTCACGTCGCCGCCGTCACGCAGTCTGTTGTGCAGGACGTGTTCTGGTTGCACAAGGCCTCGCGGGTCATTAAAGAGCGCCGCTTCCTGGCATACCTCGTCGACCGTGGCACCGACCACTACTACGCCGTCATTGCCCTGGACAAGAAATTTATCAACGACTCCGAGGCTGCATGGCGGCGGTTGGCAAAGGACGGTGAAGTTGTGCTCTACTTCCATGACGAGGAAAAAGGAACCAAGGATGAGGTCCGCCGATGGTATGCACAAACCGTTCCGCCTGGTCTGTTACGAATAACTCGATTAACCCGATCCAGGGACTGCACCATCGTGGAGTACCCAGACTCAGTGGACACCCTCGCCGACCACCCCGTGGAGGATCACGAGATGGTATTATCCTTGTTCAGATTCATTGACAGCGAGGACAAGACGTTCGAGCCCAAGATCTTTGGCAACCGCTCCGCCGCCAATGAAAAGCGGAAGTCCGGGAATGCGCATTAGCATTGTGTATCCCTCGACTTCGACGTCGACCTCAGTGACACTGGTCGCAAGGTCCAGTCGACCTGTCGGTTCCTCCCTGGCGCACCGCCGACCCATGCGCTCCCCATCCAGCTGAGTGCACAAGAGGTTGCCGACCAGGACGCCCGCATGGAGCTCCACAGGGCTGTCATGAGAGGTAAAGGCTTCTACGACTGGATGACCCGGTCGACCACTGTGCCCAGCTTCACGCAGGGCATTAGCTCTGTCTCGCTCGGCACGCAAACCTCAGCCGAGCCCCGCCCACTGCCGGTCGTCAACCTTTTGGAGAGGGTGGACGAGTGCTATGTGGAAGCTTTACTGGAAGAGGCATTCCCTGCCGACCGAGTCCCCTTCCGCAAGTACTTGACGCGACGGACCCTAGGTATCGGCATTATCACGGCGGTAAGTTGTCTCCCGCCAACCCCACCCCATCCCCAATCCCTGAATCGTTGTGTCACCATGTAACCACTACTAACCAGCTTTAGGGGCCTGGATTTGGCAAGACGACCTTACTGTCGGTGGCGGGCCTTGCGATGCAAGCCTCACTCGGCCCGATCCTCTGCTCTGGTCCGTCCAACGCCGCCGTCGACAAATTGGCTTATTGTCTGGACCGGGTCACAAAGTCTATCTGCACCCGGTACAACGAGGTGAAGTGGCCAGAAGATCCAGACCGCGCGCGTCATAGATTCGTGGTCCGGGGCTACAACAAGACGTTGGAGGTTCAGGCCCTGGTCTCGCTGCTGGAGGACCCCAACTTTGTTCCGCCAATTAGTCCGCAGGGGAAGCACAAGAACCTATGGCAACTGCCACTCTCTGTGGCTTACTGGGCATTGGTGCTGCTCGGCTCCCAGAGCTCGAGGATCCCCGCCCTCAAGCCCGACGACAGCGAGGCCCTCCACGATCTGTTGGCAAAGATACGCCAGGACCAGGAGATGAGGAGCCTGTGCTTGGTTGCCTCCGGCGAGATGTCTTGGCAAGAATTCGCTACAACAGAAGATATCGGCACCATCGTCAGGGACCAGCTCGTGTCTTTCATGTCCCGGATCGTCGACGTGGCGGATTTCCTGTGTACCACCCCGGCGCAGGCGGCCTCAGACGGCGGTGACTATGGCGACTGGGCGGAGCGGACAGCACGTGGCGTTCTTATCGACGAGGCTGCCAATATGCACCGCGCAGATGTCGGCTGCATTTGGGGGAACGACGGGCTGCCGTGCTTCTTTGGCGGCGACCCGCTTCAGCAACCGCCCACGGTCATATCTGGCCAGGAGAAGGACGAGGCGGGCAACCTCTACAACCGGCACGCCGACGACGGAGCAATCTCCCCACTGACCTTCCTCCAGGCTAGTGGGCTGCCGGTATACCGTCTCCGGACGCAGCTTCGGATGGCGGACGGGCTCTTCGACTGGGTGGCCAAGGAACTTTATCACGATGTGAACTTCCGCTACGCCCCCCACTGCGCCATAGACCATCCTCAGTTCACCGCTGGCCACCTCTGCGAGAAGTTGATACAGACACAGTTCCCTACCACCACCGCGCCCACCCGTGGCAAGTTCCTACCATTCTTCATACATTGCGAAAATGCACCTGTCTATGTCAACCAACGCACCGGTTCAAGGAAATGCCCGGGGCAGGTAGATGTGGCCCTCACCTTCGCTGCTGACCTCGTCAAGGAGGGCGTCAGGCCCGACCAGATCACCATCCTCTCGCCGTACGCAGCGAATGTCGGGCTTGTTGCCCAGCGCCATAAAGACCTGGGTTTTGCAGCCCTCATTAACATGAATCCCGCGTCTACAGTCGACGCGTTTCAGGGCCAGGAGAATGATATTGTTATTGTCATTATGGCAACATCGTTCCCAACTCCTGGTCCTGGCTTCACCACCGATCTATACCGCCTCAATGTCATGCTTACCCGGCAGCGCTGTGGGTTGATTGTCGTTGGTGATGTTGATATCCGCGGGTTGGAAGGTGACGCCGCGGCAGGCAAGGGAAATGGCAAGGGCATGGGCGGGAAGGACAAGGCCTTTGAGGTGATCACACCCGACGGGGAGAAGAAATGGGTCAAGGCCGTCCTACTCCAGAAAATCTATGGAGCCATGATTAGAAACGGGCGGGTAGGGAGGGTGAGGGTTGGTAAGGCTGCATAAGCCTCAGAATTAGCTTAGTTTTGCTGAATCGAACTTGCTCTACTTGTTCACTCTCGCGCCTCTCCGGGCTCGTGACTATGTGTGTGATAAGGCAAGGGCGCTTGCTTTCACTGAACGGCTTTCACTTGGAAACTGCTGCATCAGTCATTTGCATGGGTTCATCTTCCACGGTTGAACCGGTCAACTTCATGTGATCAAATGGGGTCTTGACAAGAAGAACCAAATTCAGGGGGCGTGTGGAGGCCGTGTCTAAAGGCCAGCCAGGTCGGATCATGACTGCTGCTCGGCCAGAGAACAAGCACAAAGGGAGAAAATATCAGCAAAAAGTAACTGGAAGTAGATCAAAGACACAGGTGGTCAGGCCTAAACACAGACATTCCGACATGAAACAATTAAACTCACTCAGGCGGGCCACAGGGAGGAGCATCACACGAGACCCTCATCTGTCTTCAAGGAAAGTCACCAACAGACACATTCATCAGTCGAAAGAACCATCCCAGCTGACCGACCAAGTTACCTGTCATTCAGATTCAGAGAGACCAAAAAAATAGAAGCTCAGCACCAGTCTGTCTTGTCTGTATGTCTAGACTAATGTGTTCATCCTCCAACCGATCATCATCATCCCACACCAAATGCCCAGCACACTCGGTCTCAGTCACTTCATCTCCAGTTCACCACTTTTACTTATACACATACACCTCACCGCAACCCAAGCATGCCCATTAGGAGATGTTAAAAGATCCCTCGCGTCCCCCTCCCAGCCCACGAATGTTTGGTATTCTCTGCCCGCAAAAACGCCTCGTAATAATGTCGATCCATCCACGCACATGTCCATCAAAAAGCCAAGCAACAAGGACATAAAAAAGAGAGAGAGAGTGAGGAAAGGAAAGAACAAAAAGCCACAAAAAAGGGATAGAGTAAGAAAAAAAGGGGAAGAGAATAGAGAGCCAACCGACCCTCCACCTCACCAAGAAAGAAGAAAACGGCAGAAAAACAAACAAATCACTCAAGCATACCGCCCCCCAGCCAAATTAAAACTCGTCTGCATCGGCGGCGGACTCTTCACCGCCTGCCCAGCATACGCGCCCGGGATAGGCACCGCCTCATACTGCTGCTCGCCCTCGGCAACAGGAGCATGGTAGTTGACCGTTGCAGGCTCGACCAGGGGCAGCTGAGGAGCAGATGTCGACGCCGGCGAGAGGTCGGCCGACGAGGGGGGCTTGTACCCTGCCTTGGGTGTGGCGGGGGTTGCCGGGTTGGCTTTGAGGGGCGGGGCTTGGAGTTTGAAGGAGGGTTGCTTGGTGTTGATGGACAAGGGGGAGAAGGAGGACTGGGGGACGACGAGGCCGCGGCCGCCGGGGGTGAAGGGGGAGGCGTTTTGGTCGGCGGCTTCGTCAATGTCGCCGAGGGATTTGTAGGTGGAGGGGGGGAAGCGCGGGGAGAGGGCGTATTGGGAGAAGGCCGGGGATTTGGGGCCGAAGCCTGGGGTGTTGGGGGCGGACTGGGTGCGGAGTTGGGCGAGGTAGAGGTCGGAGCGGGCCTTGTCACGCATGTCCATGGACTTGTGCAGCTTGCGCTTGGACCAGTAGCGGTAGAAGACGATGCTGTAGAGGGCGATGCTGATGATCTCGACGACCAGCTCGATGATGATGCAGATGAGGGTCCAGTCCTGCAGGCGGCAGACGAGGGCGTAGTCGACCTTGTCGCTGAAGAGGGTCGACCGGCGGTTTTGCACGCACGCCCAGCCCCAGATGTCCTGGTTGTTGCTGCTGTTGCGCGACACCTGCAGCACGCCGGCCGCGCACGCCCACATGGCCATGCTGAAGATGAACCAGCCGACGGCGAAGAGGGTGTAGTAGACGCCCACCTTCTCGGCCCGCCGGTGGCCGCCGCGGCAGTAGCCGATGAAGACGGTAACGCAGATGAGCAGCGACACGCACGAGCAGGCGAGCACCACCTTTTGCGGCCACGCGTTGGTGTTGTGGGCCCACGCCGGCAGCCCGCTGAGCGCGGGGAGCGCCTTGGTGGCGTTGAAGATGGCGAACGAGGACGAGATCATGGACAGGATGATCAGGCTGCAGCTGAAGTTGACACCGCGGAGCGCGAACTTGGCCATGCGTACCCGCGTCTTGATTTTCTGTGTGGCGGGCAAGCCGTGTTAGTCGTCATCTCCTCGGTTTCTGCTCCTGGCATAGAAATCCCATCTCTGATCGGCGGGGAAGTGTGCTTACCAGGTCCTTTGCCTGCTCCTTCTCTGTCGACTTTTCCCTCGACTCCAGGACCTGCTCCTCACGGAAGGTCGGGCTCAGCGGGTTCATGAGACCACGCCCCGGCGTCCCGGGCACCCTCATGGCGCTCTTAAGCGGTGACCTCGGCGTCATGGGCATGGCGACTGATTCCCTGTTGGCGCCGGCGCCGATGTAGCCGAACCCGACATCTCCTGGCTGGGCGTGGGCAAAGTTCGACTTCTCCGAGAAGGGCAGTCTTTGCGGGTCGACGGGCGAGTGGACGGCTGTTGCTTCGGCGAACCGCGGCGTCCTCGGGGGCTTGGCTAGTGATGATGATGTGGATGTTGAGTCTACTGTGGAAACTGAGCTTGCCGACATGGTGCGGGCTGGCGTGAGGTTGAGGGCCGTTGGCCGCTTCTTCTCGTCTGAACCCATGGTGATCGTGTCGGAGGCGGACGAGGCCGAGGATAACTGCCAGCCGTCTTCTTTGTTTCTTTGTTGATGCCGTATAATCGAACCGTGTTGATCCGGGCCGGCTATTTGGGGTGAATAAAGGAAGGGAAGAGACCAGTCTTCACTTCATCCAAGGGGCTAGTTGTTGCACGGCAGCACGGTCACGGGTGAGAGAGGTGCTGAAGCCTGGGGCGAGTCCTTGGAGGGGGTGGTAGAAAGAAAAATCAAGGGAAGGAAGGGTTTGGTTGATATGAGTCCAGCTGCCAGAGGAAGAGAAATTCCGGGAACGGACGCGCCCTCTGGGGACCGTGATGGTTTTGAATAGCCGCTGGTCTCTCTCGCTCTCACGCACCACTGCCAGGGTGGGCGGGATCCGCTGGCCACATGGGAGTGTGAGTCGATGGTTCGATGGGCGCGATGGGTGCAATGGAAGACGCTGGGAAGACTTACACCGAGCAGGGGGGATTGAGTAGTACCGGGGAGGATGGGCACTCTGATAGGACCGAGGGTCGAGGCCCCAATGAAAGCTCAGCGACTCGGGACGGCTACTTAGACGCCCAGCGGGGTGACGAGCGGAGCGGCGCCAGGAGGTCACTGGATGGTCGGCTAGTCGATGCTCGGCGGCCAAAAAAGCGACCCCGGCTGCAGATGCCGGTTACAGCAGTGAGGCCGCACGCAGGGGACGGGAGGAGAAAAAGTGAAGTCTGAGTCTGTGTCTGTCTCGACGAGGGGAATTACGGTCTCACCTTGGAGAGAGTGAGGTCTGAAGCTCGATTCCCTTCCACACAGGCTGGGGAGGGGGCATGGGGTATGTATCCCGCAGAGAGGCAGGAGGAGGGGCTGGACAGTTCTCAAGATAGCATTCTGTGGTCAACGGATCATGGGGTGACAGTGCCGAAGCTCTTGCATGCTCGCGGGATACAGGGGGGGGGAGGCGGGCAGACAGGGGACACACTGGTCTGGAATGCAACTTTGGCCCCAAGCCTGTGTGGAAGAAAGCCGGAACCCTCGCACGTTGGACAGACTTTGGACAAGCAGAGCTGGGTACCTTGGAGAAGGCGTTGCGTTGGGCGATGCTCATTGTCCTCTTGTCTTGGTACAGCCCTCCTCAGCCTCGTCACCTTCAGCCATGATGGCTTTGGATTTTTTCTCATCCCAGTGAATACAAAGCCAGCGCAAAGCCAGAGCAAATCTGGAGAAGCAATTCGCCTTGCTTTGCGTCTTCGACTTCTGGACGGCCGCCGTGGGACGGTGAGGGCATGGGACATGGGCCTCGTTGTCACGCCCGGCCTGTGTGGCCGCTCTCTTGGCGCCCTGTCGTCGCAACCTCGCAGAAAAACCCACGCACCCCCCTCGCATATGCAAGAGTGTGCAACCACATTGGTTGTGGGCGGCTGGAAGTCAGGGCCAGTTCTGCCGAATTGGACCGTCGAGTCGGCCGCCGAGGCCGCTGCAGAGAAGTGCCAAGGGCGAGTGAAGATGTGCAAAGAGGGGCTTCCGCACCTGTGGTTGGGCGGCAACAGGAACCAGCTGTCGCACCCCTGTCGCCCATCTGCCATCCGTGCCACCAATGATCGCCCCCGCCCGCTGGGGTTCGGGTGCTGGTTGAGAACGGCTGTCCAATCAGATCCCAGATCGCCGTGATAAAGCTGCCAACCTTGCAGGCGGGCGCCAAACCACGCCCCACAGCGGCCGACCTCCCTTCCCGTCCTGCTAGTTCCGATTCATGGATGTCTCGCTGCCCTGCATCCACTGTCACCACCACCACCACCACCACCACCACCACCACCACCTGCACGATGGCTACTGTGTACGGCAGTGAGAAGAAGCCCAGAAAGGACAACCCCCAACCCTGAGAACTGTTATGTACGCGAGGCCGGTTCGCTAGATTTTTCTTGCTCGCCTCTCCCCGCTTTGGGACACAGTGGGACCCAGTTTTGCTCGGCTGTCTCCTCGAGCTTCCCGAGCGGTGACATCCCAACTTTAGCCGTTGACTTGCAGTCTGATTTCTCCAACGGTCGATCCCCAGCTTGATGGCTGCTTTTACTAGGTACTGTGTAATCTGTATAACTATATAATGCAACTGGAAGTCCTCCTTCAACAGGCTGTCAATTCTTCAACTCGATCTCCCTGGACCTCCTCAAACCGTGTCTCTTCCTGCAGTCAGCAATCGTCAGCCATGCACATCAATCTGGAAAATCTGGAAAATCTGGAAGAAGAGGTCTGATCAGGGTATCGACCAAAGCGGGCAAAATTCTGGACAATTCCGGACACCCATTCGCTCTCGTCCTCTGCATGGTCTCACTGCGTCACCCAGAATCGGGCTTTTGCCCACCATCACCACCACCTCTCTTGTATTTTTAGCCCTCTTTTCGATATTGCACGATATCAATATTGCCCGGCGGGCAAGCGGCAAAGACCTCATTAATTTGCCCTGCTTCCGTCATCCTCGCGATCCCACCACGTTGGCGGGACCGGTTGTTTCGTGTAACCAGGAAATGTCCGGGACTCGCCCGCTCTTCTCTCGATAAACTCGCGAAACTCTTTTAGCCAAGAGGCAATAGCCATGGTATCTGCCTCTCGAGACGGAATACCTGGTACAGTCAATTTGTTAGCACATGACGTTAGATTCGACATCTCGAGTGTCTGTCTGGCTTCGGTTGCATCCCCCTTTCCGGCCACTTCTCTTTCCACGTTTGGCATGTTTTCGCACCAACCGTCCCCTCGGACATTTTCCACGGCTCGGCAGTCTGCACATGCTGGGCCTGTCCACGGAGTACTCCGTACGACTCTGACGTTCCATATCACCCACCCCCAACCCGTCCAATACTTGGTTACTGCACGTAGAGTTGCTCTATAGTGTCCGGTACTAATAATATACCCCCCCGAGAGTGGTGAGCCAACATCGCGAATGCACAGATGGTCAGACCCTGAGTTGTGTCATGGCTGACCGCGCATCACCGTCGGTGCGACCCTCTTGATGCCATGTAGCCGACAATCATCGCGAGAGTGACAATCTCTTGAGATTTTGTCATCCACGTGCGCCATGGGGGCTATCGAAGACGGCACTGAGATCAGAACGCTTCCCGGAATCGGAAAAACACTCAAGCCCAAGGGAGCCTTTTGTTGCGTCCAGTCTTTCGGCTCGCCGCCCGTGGGCAGCCATAGCAAGGCTGAGCCCGGCCCGTACATACACAGCACCTATGTTTGCCCGCTGACTTGCCCCAGCCTTTCATTCCCTCTCGGGATACCACCAGCCTCGAAAGAGAGGCACAGCCTTGTCCCTTTGCTGGAATCAGAGGGTTTGGCCAGTCGGCATTGTTTCTAGTCGGGTGCTTATAAGCAAACTGTCCGCTCCAGGATTGAAGCATTCGAACTCGGACGCTTTCAACTCTCCCGCCACCCCGTAAAGAACACACGAGAAGCCGTCGTCTCCATCCACTAAGGAACAAAAGGGTTTTTGCACAGACACCACCAAACAAAGCCCCCCGTTTATCGCAACCCCAAAACCAGAGGGTCGGGACCGGATTTACAGACAGATATCCATTGCAGCTTTTTGTTCTCGTGACTGGTATGCTGCCCTGTATGGACACCACCACCGGATTTACTCACCTAAACACGGGACACCCGAACCCACGGACCTCACTGCAGCAGCAGCACGCGGGAGACATCGCGGGTGCCTCCAGGCTAGTTGGCCGTACTGGGTCCGGATGTCTTTCTCCCCGAGTCTGATGAAACAAGCTAAGAGAAGGAGTGCATAGTTGCCGCTTTTCTTCGCAGCATTCTTTGAACATTCGATAAGACGACGCTTTGGGGCTTTGAGTGGCGAGCTCGCCTTGTTTTGTTTGTTTCTTCGGGAGGATTAGCCGGGGTTGGGATTTAGGTCCGTGGCGAGTTGCCCGCAGCAGAGATTCGAGAGAAAGCTGGCTGCTTGATGCTTCTGGAAGCTGGGGTTGTTTTGAGGCTTCTGGAAGTTGGGATTGTTTGGCTTTCCATGGCCGTAGGCTATGTGGCTATGTGTTGTAATCTCTCTGGCTCTTGAATCGGGTGAACGTCGTCCTCTCGTTAGGTACTTTGGGTTTCTCTTGAGCACCTCTCACTTCCCCGAGAGAGCGTCACACCCAAAGCAATGCACCTTATTTTTATACTTGTGAAGGGAGAGATGATGGTTGAAGGGCACGTAGAGCATGTCCATCCATGGTTTCTGCGGGGAAAGGTGACTTCTAGGAGTTCAACAGAACTCAGAGATCCTCCGAGTCCAAAACATTAGCAGCGACAACTTACCAGCCTAATTTCGACAGCTTGGTCATGTTTTGACACGACTAAATTATTTCAACCCGAGTTCGACTCGATTATGGGAGGAAAATTGTCGAGTCCTTTCACACAAAGCTGCACAATAGGCAGAGCCAGGTGAGCTTCACATTGTGTTGTGTCGAAGCTGTCCCGCTCTTGGGCTCAGGACCCTTTATCGCGGCTTATCGTCATCGTGGGGCAGCAGGACCTAACCGCATCTGGCCTAGCTCCACACCTGCCAGCTCTGTCTTGGCCAGGATGGAGTGCGCAGGCCGCTGAGTGGCACACGAAAATCGTGAGAAATATCGACTGGGTATCGGTCATTCTTCCACAGCGCTGCTCGCAGACAAAAAATCCCCACCGTCACCGCCTTACCGAACTTCGCGCATCGCGACCGACAGGCGTCCGACTCGATCATCGCAGACCTCGGCAGACCGACCGAGACCCAGCGCCCAGGAAATCAATCCAACAAACGAGGGGTGGAACAGGAAAATCTCGTTACCCCGCGGAGGAGTCATCACCATGTCGGCCAACGGCGATAAGTTCGGCAACGACATCGAGTCGGAGTCCGACTCCGGCAACGAGTCCCAGATCGACGCCCAGGAGTCCGACAACGAGATCGCTGAGAAGCCCATCAAGTCGGCCCTCAAGAAGGCGCCCGCGCCCGCCCCCGTCGTCCAGAGGCCCCCGCTGCCGCCCCAGACAGACCCCAAAGACCTTGACGTCAAGGCGCTGAACCCCCTGACCCCCGAGATTATTGCTCGCCAAGCAACCATCAACATCGGCACCATCGGCCACGTCGCCCACGGCAAGTCGACCGTCGTCAAGGCCATCTCGGGCGTGCAGACGGTCCGTTTCAAGAACGAGCTGATCCGCAACATCACCATCAAGCTTGGTTACGCCAACGCCAAGATCTACCAGTGCGACAACCCAGAGTGCCCGCGGCCGACATGCTACCGGAGCTACAAGAGCGAGAAGGAGGTCGACCCTCCGTGTGAGCGTGAGGGATGCGCGGGGACATACAGGCTACTGCGTCACGTCTCGTAAGTTGGCTCCAAGCTGCCACATGGCTGGTGATCGTGTGCATGTGGGTTGGGCTCAACTAACCAACATCCAGATTCGTCGACTGCCCCGGTCACGATATTCTCATGAGCACCATGTTGTCAGGCGCCGCCGTCATGGACGCCGCCCTGCTGCTTATTGCCGGTAACGAATCGTGCCCCCAACCACAGACGTCTGAGCATTTGGCCGCCATCGAGATTATGAAGCTGGACAAGATCATCATTCTCCAAAACAAGGTGGATCTGATGAGGGAGGAGGCGGCCAAGCAGCACTACGAGTCGATCCTCAAGTTCATCAGGGGCACCGTGGCCGGCAAGTCGCCCATCATCCCCATCTCGGCCCAGCTCAAGTTCAACATCGATGCCATCAACGACGCCATCGTCAACACCATCCCCATCCCCCCCAGGGACTTCTCCATGGACCCCCACATGATTGTCATTCGGTCGTTCGACGTCAACAAGCCCGGTGCCGAGATCGAGGAGCTGAAGGGTGGTGTCGCTGGTGGCAGTATCCTGCACGGTCTGCTGAAGCTCGGCGACGAGATCGAGATCCGCCCCGGTATCGTGTCGCGCGACGACAAGGGCAACCTCAAGTGCACGCCCATCTTCAGCCGCATCGTCTCGCTCAACTCGGAGGCCAACGACCTCAAGTACGCCGTTCCCGGCGGTCTCATCGGTGTCGGCACCCGCATCGATCCCACACTCTGCCGTGCCGATCGCCTGGTCGGTTTCGTGCTCGGCCTCAAGGGCCGCCTGCCCGAGATCTACAGCGAGATCGAGGTCAACTTCTACCTCCTCCGCCGTCTGCTCGGTGTCCGTACTGCGGACGGCAAGCAGGCCAAGGTCGACAAGCTGGCCAAGAACGAGGTCATCATGGTCAACATCGGTTCGACCTCGACCGGCGCCAAGGTCGTGGCCATCAAGAAGGACGCCGCCAAGCTCCAGCTCACGAGCCCGGCCTGCACAAATATCGGCGAGAAGGTTGCCCTCAGCAGACGTATCGAGAAGCATTGGCGTCTCATCGGCTGGGCCACCATCGCAGCGTAAGTTTGCCTGTCTCTGGAGAATGTTGATTTCTAGATACTAACGGATCATTATCACAGTGGTGTCACGCTCGAGCCTAGCAGCTCTTAAGTGCATTTCCTTCCTACGATTGCAATGAAAGAGGGCATGAGCTATGAGGGGCAGGTCGGCATTTCGGGAGTCGTTGGGTCTATCGGGTCCGAGTTATTTTGCAAAATGGACAGGTGGCCCGGGGGAAGCCATTCGCATACCAAGGATGTATGGGGGTTGGTAGGTTGGGCATGGACATGACAAATGGTCGATAGCTCCGTCATTTTCCACGCCAGGATCGGTAGACGAAAAAAACACGCGGGGAAAAATTGGGTGGTTGTTAGACAGTTGTTATCCAGCTACAAGCGTTTGTTGCCCTGACTGTTTTGTCGGTCGTGAACTACTTGCATTCTGAACATCCTTTCTGTTGGGATGGGACGGGTGCTGGCCAGGAACCAAATCCAGCTTCTAACGCTACCTCATCCATTTCTATCACAAAGACCTCCCCTCTCCTTAGGCGTTCCCATGCCCGTTCCGCAACTCTTTGCGTTCCTGTCACGGTCTCTCCACCGCTATCCTCACCCCCCCTAGAAGAGATGATACCCCCCATCCAGAACCCAACCCAACATCCTCCCTGCGTACCTACCTTAGGTAAGTACCTCACTTCCTAACCTTCCTAGCATGCTTCACAAGGTTCTCAATGACGCCCTCAAACGCCTCGCGGTCGCCAATCTTGCCGTCCGTCTGCCGCTGCCAGTAGGACAGCGCCGCCTCGGCCAGCCCGCGCACCGCCTCGAGCTGCCGCACGTGCGCGGACAGCTCGTCGTCTGTCATCCCGCCCAGCGCCGCGTCCGTCAGCGTGCACGCCCGCCGGGCTGAGACTACGTCGAAGTGCCGCTCTGGGCTGCTGTCAGATGCTGCGGTGGGGGTGGTGGTGGTGGATGCTGCTGTGCCTGAGGGGTTGGGGTTTTCTGCTGAGGAAGATGTAGTTGTCTTTCTCTTTTTGGAGCGCGGTTTGTTGGGGTCGGGTTGGGAGCCGGTCGAGTCTCGCTTTTCGCCGCTGCCGTCGTCGGTCGAGGAGGCGGGGCCGTCCTTCGAGGCGCGGCGGAGCGAGCCGGACGAGGTGGTGCGGTGGAGGGAGGGGAGCACGAGTTTCTTCTGCTTGGAGGCGGGCAGGATCTCGTCTAGGTCGACGGGCACGCCGAGGGAGACGAGGAAGAGGCGGCGGATGCGGGACCGGATCCAGTCTGGGGGTTGGAGAGGGGGTGGGGCCACGAGTTGGGACCAGAGGGAGGCGGAGCGTGGCGTGAGGAAGATGGGGTTTTCTTTTGCTGAGGGCGTGGGTAGGGAGGGGAATTCGTGGTGTGGGAAGAGGGCGGCGAGATAAGGCTCGGTGAGGGACTCGATTTCGGAGGGGCTGAGATCTTCGAATGCGGGGATGGGCTGGAAATGATGCGTTGGTGAGAAGTTCGGTGGGTGGTAACCAGCGGATACTTACGAAGGAAAGAGATGGAGCAGCTGGCGCAGCTTGCGGCGGTAGTGGAGGCGGAGGAGCGGGAGTTTGTTCTGCTTGTTGGAAGCCGTCGTCAAAGTCGTCAAATTCGCCGTCTTCGCCACCCTCTTCGAAATCGTCAAAGTCGTCCCCAAAATCGTCATCCTCATTGTCTTCCCCTTGCTCGTCCGCAGAGACGGCGCTTTCCGGGCCTGACAGACCCGGACTCAACGGGGATCGCTTCAGAGCAAGCGAGGATTTCCTCCGGGTGCGTGCCGGTGTGGTAGGAGTACTTAGAGAGGATGATATTGGAGCATCTACGCAGTAAAAGAACATGTCAATACGAGCTACGGAGAAAAAGCAAAGGGGAGACCGCTGAGCACGCTACGCGTCCGTACCATTTGCCGCACCCCCTTCTTCCACCTGCCCATCGGCCTTGACCACTAGGTCCGGATGGGCATCCGACTTGCGCCTCTCCCGGTTCTCGGGGTGCGTTACTGAACCCTCAACATCTGGCGTCTCCTCCACCACCGTCACGGGGATGGGGTGTCCTCCAGGGGTTGGTGACTTTGAGGGATGCTCGGGCTCGGGCTCTGATGGGTTGATCGGGTCAGGAATGACGGCGATCTCGTCCGGCTCGGCGTCCCCCTCCCTCAGGCGATAAGCCTGCGTGCCTGGGACTTCTCCATATGCGGGCTTGTCGTCGACCCTTTCGACTCTGGTCTTTGGAATAGGCGAGGCTCGTGAGGAGGCCACGGGGGCGGACTGGGCGTCGGAGTAATGCTCCTCGGAGTCGGATGCCTCTGCTGTGGGGTTGTCAGTCGCGTTGCGGGGGGAGAAGAGGCAGAGGGATGTCGGTAGGTATGTACCTAGTTCATGGGCTCCTGGATCGACTGTGCCCTGCCGCTCGGGAGGGGAGAGACTGTTGCGCCTGGAAGACATTGTGTTGTGCCAAAGAGCGACGGCGACTTGCGTCTGCTGAGAAGCCGGTGATATCGTATCGTCGGCCTCCCCACGCACCCAAGGCCCACTAACAGAAAGGGACCAAGCGATTAGGACAGCAAAGGGGCAAAGCCGGTTTTATGTCGTGCGCAGAGGATGAAACGAGACCACGATTGGCCAAGGTCGTCCAGGCGCTGCAATGACGAGAATGGGATGCGAGTCGATCCCACCATGTGTTATGGAATACAGGACTGTCCCAACTCCCAAGTCTAGACCACGGGCAGTCAGGGAAGCATGGAAGTCACTCCAGGGTGGCAAAGGTGGAGCACAATGGTGGGGGCACAGGCAAGCCAAAATGAAAGCTTGGGGTGGGGTCTGTGCTTGGCTTGGCAGTGGAGCTGCGCGAGGTTGAGGACCGAGCTTTTCTCAGGCGCGTTTTGGTCGCCATCGTCAAGTTGAAGCTGTGCCAGCCCAAACTTGCATCTTCGAGAAAAGGCGACTCACCAAAGGTGTTGCGTCGATTTGATTTCCGAGAGCTGCCTTTTTGAAGGACAGGTCTTCGCCTACCGCCGACCGAACCAATTGTCCCAATACATCATCATCAACAGCAACAGCAAAAAGACAACCATCCGCCGTTTGCTTTCTCCCTGCGCTCGTCCAACACGATCCGAGAAGTTGAGACGACTGCAGCGCCCACGGTCCCATCGACGTCAACCGATCTCGATCCTTGCGCGCTGCTTGCATTAGCCCCCGTGCTCCAGAATACCAATCCACAACACCCAGACCGCCAAAATGTCCTTCACGTTCGGCACGCCTGCGTCGGGCGCAGCATCGGGCCAGCCGTCGACAACAACTGCCCCAGCTTCTGGTGGCCTGTTTGGCAACACAGGTGGTTCGACCGCATCGCCATTTTCCTTCACTAAGCCCGCAAGCGGCGGAACGAGCACACCCCAGGCCACAGGTGGTTTGTTTGGAGGAGCTGGAGCGACAGCTGGACAGACGGGGGCCCTCTTTGGCAACTCAGGCACCACAACCACACCTTCAACGGCGGCACCCGCGGCCGGTGCCCTCTTCGGCCAAACTGCCGGCGCTTCTTCTGGAGGAGGCTTGTTTGGCAACACCGCCAAGCCGGCAGGGAGCCTGTTTGGCAACACCTCGACACCTGCGTCAGGGGCCGCAACACCCAGCGGGGCATCCGGTTTCTTTGGCAACAAGGCCGCCACGACACCTGCCGCTGCCGCAACCACTGGGGCCGCCACACCCAGTCTCTTTGGCACCACAAGCACTGCGCCCCAAGCCTCAGCGGGCACCACCTCGACCACGGGAGGGCTGTTTGGGAACGCTGGCGGTGCCATGTTCGGCTCAACCGCTCCTGCCGCTGGCGCAGCCGGCGCTCAGGCGACCCCCGCGAAGCCGCTGTTTGGAGTGTTAGGATCGACCACACCGGCTGGCGCCCCTCCCGCCGACGCCTCCAAGCCCGCCGGGTCTTTGTTCAGCGGCGCTTTGGCAGCCAAGCCAGCAGCCCCGGCTGCCGCCACTGGAGGTCTGTTCGGCCAGACCACAACGCCCGCTTCTACCACCGCACAAGCACAACCCGCCACTAGCGCTGCGGCAGGCGGTATCTTTGCAGCCAAGCCTGCCCAGACTACGGGAGGTTTGTTTGGCGGCCCCCAGACCACAGCCGGCACCAGTGCTCTTGCCGCCGCGGCACCGGCAGCTGAGGCGAAGCCGCTGTTTGGAGGGGCCCCGAGTGGAACCGCCACCACAGCAGCTCCAGCCTCCGCCGCTCCTGCCGCCACCAAGTCCTTGTTCCCGGCTGCCGCAACGACCTCGGCACCGGCGGCTTCGTCTGCCGCCGCAACCCCGAGCCTCTTTGGCACCACACCCGCTACCACGGCGCCTGCCGCGACGACGCCGGCGGCTGGCGGCCTGTTCGGGAAGCCGGCGACGACTACGGCCGCTCCCAGCTCGACGACTCCGGCGGCTACCAATACCTTGTTCGGCAAGCCGGCCTCCACTGCCACCACCACCACAGCAACTGCCCCGGCCGCCACAACTGCGGCGACTACAGCGCCCACCCCCACAGCGCCTGCCGCCACCGGCCTCCTGGGAGGTCTCAAGCCGGTTGGCGCCGCAGCCGCCACGCCGGCCCAGGATGGCAAGGCCAGCACCGCCGCCGGACTCTCAGCCTCCACCATCGGCCCCGCATCTCAGCTTCCCCGCCTGAAGAACAAGACAATGGACGAGATCATCACGCGGTGGGCGACCGACCTCTCCAAATACCAAAAGGAGTTCAAGGACCAGGCGTCCAAGATCGCCGAGTGGGACCGCATGCTGGTCTCCAACGGCGAGAAGATCCAGAAGCTCTACACGAGCACGTACGAGGCCGAACGTGCCAACGCCGAGATCGAGCGCCAGCTGAGCAACGTCGAGAGCCAGCAGGAGGAGCTCGGGTCGTGGCTCGACCGGTACGAGGAGGACCTGAACGAGCTGTTCGCCAAGAACGCCGGCGGCTCCGGCGGCGCCGCCGCCGACCAGGTCGCCGGCCCGGACCAGGAGCGCGAGCGCACGTACAAGCTAGCCGAGAAGCTGACGGACCGGCTGGATGATATGGGCAAGGACCTGACTAAGATGATCAAGGAGATTAACGACATGTCGGGCAGCCTGAGCAAGGGGAGCAAGCCCGATGATCCGGTATGTTTTTCTTTCGTCTCTCTAACCACATGAACACACTATTGAATGGCGAGCTGACTTTTTTGATTCTCTCCAGTTGACGCAAATTGTGCGTGTCCTGAACGGGCACCTGGCGCAGCTGCAGTGGATCGACACCAACGCTGCCGCGCTGCAGGCCAAGGTGCTGGCGGCGCAGAAGGCGAGCGGGAACATGGGCACCAACGTGTCGAGCACCGAGACGGATGCCGCCGAGAGCTTTTACCGGTCGTACCGGGGCGGGTACAAATGAGGAGGGGCGCGGCACGGAATGGGCGTTGGCTGTTGAGCAGGCAGGGTGTCATAATGTCATTGGTAAAGGATTGGGAGTTTGGCATGTAGGTTTTTATACAGATAGGCAGGGGGTGGGTGGGAAAACGAATTGTGTCCACCGACTGAGCAGAGCAAGAATTCATGAACCCCTGGTCAGAGTGACGGGTTTCCGGGTCGAGAGAGCAGGCCAGAATTTGCGTATGTACTGTTGATACAACCAACGGAGGATTGTCCCTCAGTTTCGAGCTCCAGCAGAGAGAAGGAGTTGGTGTCTAGGTTCCAGGCCGAGAGCAGCTAGAATTTGCGTTATGTACTGTTGATACAGGCGACGACGAAAGATTGTCCCTCGATTTCGAGCTGAAGCAGGCAGAAAAAGGAGTCGGTGTCTCGTGATCGTGACACAGAGGAGCAAACAATCAACAAACGGACTGCCGCTGGATCATCCCCATCTCTCCGTTTCCCCCCCTTTCAAGATCACACCACGCGCCGCGCGAAGATAACCCCGTCGTTCAATCCGGCCGGGAAATGGCTCTCTTAGGGGATTTAGTTGTGCTCGCCACCCTGGTCCTTGGTGATCTCGTCACTGCGGGAATTTTCGAGCGGATGTCAGCATACAGAGCTTGCGCATAACGATGGGGGGGTTCGGGGACGAGGAGGGCACGTACATGTGATCCTCGAGGGCCTGAAGGTGAGCCCTGTTCAACAATGTCAGCTATGTTTTGCCTAGAACGGATATCGGGAGCATTGCGCGAGGGGTTCGGAAGTGAAGGGGATGTCTCGGGAACATAAAGTTGCCATCAACGGAGAAAGACAGCGCCAAATCGTACCGTTGCTCCTGAAGCTTCTTTCTCAATTCGTGGAGCTTCTCCTTCTCGCGCTGGCGGATCGCGAAGTCCTCCGAGGCGCGCTCGCGGCGTTGGAAGGCGTCGCTAGTTGGGGGAGGTTGTGTTAGCTTTAGGTGCTGAGAGGTTTTGTAGCGCCGGCGTGGTTGGGGCCCCGGAACGCCCGGCTCCCCCAAACTAATCCCAATCCCAATCCTCTGCTGCTCCATTGTGTCCATCCACTGCGCGCCGAAGAGATTTTGGTTTATACGGGGAGAACGGGGAGAACGCACCCCTGGCCGCCAGTCTTGGGCGGCGCGCCGGTGTCGCCGGCGGCGTTGACGCGGGCGGTGGTCGCGAAAGTGCGGGAGAGGAGCGCCGGGCGGGCGACCTTGGTGAGGGAAGTGCGCATCATTGTGGGCGGTTGGTTGTGGTGGTGGTGGTGGTTGCGATGTGTTGTTGTGGCTGTCGGTCCAAGCAAAGCTCTCGGGTAGAGCTTTGGCGGTGGCCTGATCAAGCTTGGACTTGGTGGAGCCGCTTGTCTCAGCGGGCTTACACGTGACGTCACATCCCGCTGATGTCCCCGCTTTTTGCCGAGAACACGAGAAGGGCTACAACTAACCCCAACCCTGAATGAGGCAGACCAGATCAGCTTCAAGGTCAGGCAAGCCATGGCAATAGCAAGCAGCCTCAGGCACCACGCGAAGAGCAGGAACACAACCTCGAATTTTGCAAAGGAGTCAAGCTTGAGCTTCGCTTGCGAGACGCGGCATGTGACGAGCTGATGGACGATATCACGGCCGCTATCGATTTGATGGACGGCGGGGGTGACGACGAGGGTAGCGAGGAGACCATTGACCTGATGGCAGGACACACATCGCCGGTGGCCGACCATCTGTTCTTTTTTTCCTCCTTTTTTACCTTCTCCTTGTACTGTTTTTATTTTATTTTTCCTCTTTTTTCTTTCCTTTTCTTCTTCTTTTTATTCTTATTTATTTCTTTTTCACCATCATGTGTTTGGCCTATTGACTTGAGCACCATCTATTCCCTCTTCTGGTTAACAACCTCTCAAATTGCCAAAATGGCTTGAATTATACGCCCTGCTGCTGCCGCGATTGGCCCCGCAGCAAGTGGTCTCGGATCCGATTACAGCGAGTTGCCGACTTCATCCAGGACCCCGCTTCTGGGGCTGCCGTGCCTCTGGCGGGCCGGCCGTGTAAGTGCCCGTGGTGACATCAAGTTGGTGTACCAATGGGCTCGGAGCCGGGAATGCAGGTTGCGGACACTACTACAATGGGCAAGAACAATATGTGTTTCCTCTCATTAGATGGGAGTAACATAACCACAAGTGGTGGTACTGAGTCCAGGTTGGGGGAGGGGCCTGGTTTCTCCTCTCCCGAATTTTGGCTGACTCCTTCCTCCAGTCGCCAACATCTATCTGTAGTTGGCTACCTCGGTTCTCAGACAGCTGCTTCGACCATCAAAGTTGTAAACAGAACATCCCAGCCTCTCCCGTCTTATTGTCACTTCAATATGGCTTTCTTTCGCAGACTTCCAACTGGGTCTCTCCCCCTCCCTCCCTACCGCAGCATCCAGATCCGGAGCAACCTTCCATCACACCGCCTCCGAACCATCACCACCACTCCAACCCCACGCCATGAGCACCGCAATCGCGTGGCCATCGTCACCGGCGCAGCACGCGGCATCGGCCGAGCCATCGCCCTGCGCCTCGCTCAAGACGGGTACAACATCACCGCCTCCGACCTCCCCGCCCTGAAACCCCAACTGGACTCACTCGTATCCGAACTCACCAACACCATCGGCGTCCGCGCCCATGCCCACACGGCCGACGTCACCTCCCCCTCCGAAGTAACTTCCCTCATCGAGAGCTCCGCCTCCGCCCTCGGCCCGCTCGACACCATGGTCGCGAACGCAGGCATCGCCCAGGTAAAACCCCTGCTAGACCTCACCCCGGACGACTTCCAACGCATGTTCGAAGTCAACGTCACGGGGGTGCATTACTGCTTCCAAGCAGCAGCCAAGCAAATTATTTCCCAAACCAAGACCGAGACCGAGACCGAGCCAGAACCCCCCTCCCAACACCAACACGGAGCAGCAGCAGCACCGGAAAGAAGCGAGATCCACGGCAAGCTGATCGCGGCCGCGAGCATCGTCGCCTTCAAGCCGTTTGCCCTGCTGGGCCACTACAGCGCGAGCAAGTGGGCTGTGAGGGGGTTGAGTCAGGCGTATGCCATGGAGCTGGCCAAGCACAAGATCACGGTGAATGCGTACGCGCCGGGGATTGTGGATACGGATATGTGGGAGCTGATTGATGAGGGGTTGGCAAGGAGGGAGGGGAGGGTGAAGGGGGAGATGATTCGCAAGTATAGTGACGAGTTGATCGCGCTGGGGAGGACGAGCGTGCCTGGGGATGTGGCTGGTTTGGTGTCGTTTTTGGCGAGCAGGGATGCGGATTATGTGACGGGGCAGACGTTTGTTGTGGATGGGGGTATTATTTACACTTGAGTAAGTTGAGTTAGACGTTTTTCTTCCTTCTCCCCTTTCCCCCCCTTTCCCCATTTTTTTTTCTTTTCTTTTTTTCTTTTTTCGTTTCCTCCCCCCCCCCCCCCCAACTCTTTTCCCTTTTTCCCCCTCCAGGTCTATTCCATCCGAGTTGGCTTGAGGTTTATAAATCTTATGACAACGATTGCTGGTTAATATGAACTGCTATCTAAATATGGTTACCACAGTCGACAGTATAATAAAGTTAGGCTGAGTTAAGTTGAAATAGCGACGTGATACAGAAGAGGGGGCGCGATAACATGATGAAAAGCTACGATTCAAGTCAACCTGCCAGTTTTCTACTCGTCCAACCCCCTATATCACTATCTGGCAAAACAATGGCCATCCTTCCGAGAAGACGCGCGCAACAGTGACCTCGTTCCTCCCACCATCAACTCTTAATTTGCCATGCCATTGTCAGGCATATCCCCAATGCCACAAGTAGCAAACAACTAGAAAGGGCAAGGACCAAGAAGTGGGGGGGGGGAGTAAGAAGCAGGGGGAGGGAAAGGGGAAGGAGTAGGGTAAGAAAGAAGGCGAGGAGCAGGGGAAGGGGAAGTAGAAGTAGTAGGGGAAGGAGAAAAGAAAGGGAAAGGATAGATATATGTCCTAGAGTCGAGTCTGTGTGGGCTCTGTGTAAAATAGGCATTTCTGACGACTTCGAACTCTCGAATTCCTTATTGATGTAATGTTACTAGTGCTTGAACGCTTTACAATGGCCGTCATCTCTTCCTAAGTAGGCCACGAGGTAGCAGACAGATAGTCCAAGTTACTAGGGGGCTTATTGGCTTCTTACTGGTTCAAAGTCTTGAGGTTGCTGTTACAAAAGGGGTGCTAGATGTCCTTACGCCCGTCGAGAGACAGCGAAGTGATACACAGCCTCCAAGGAGAACGTAAATGGTCCAGGTGTCCAAGACAGGTCGTGCCTAGTGTAGTCACATACAACGCTCACGCGATCATCGGCTTGGGCAACAAGACCGCCATCCATGAACTCTCGTACCGCTTCTAATGGCATGGTCGAGGGTTGAAGATGCTTTGGCTCCAGTCACCGCCAGGGAGGTCTGTTGCTACCTGTTTTCGTTGACTGACCTGCCCAAAACCACCGATATATCCCAGCAGGCAAGAGACCGAAAGTGCCGCAACCTGACAGCGACTAAGGAGGCTGCCCTCTGGACCCTAACTCGTGCTCTCTCATGGCCTCAGCCCTGCTCAGCTCGGCGGGCCTTGTCGTCTGTTGTTGCAGCACTCGTGAACCCTGTCCTATGCGGATGAGGCGCGCTGGGCTGGGAGTCCGCCTGCGTATCGGCATCGAAGATGTTCCTGGAAAGCCGAGCACGGTCTTGCTTAAGACCAGATCAAGGCACTGCAAGACACAAGCCGGTCGCTGTAAGACTAAGGCAAGAGCCACGACGAGGAAATGGAGAAACTGAGAGCCAGGGTGAATGACCTGGAGAGCCTCGTCGACCGGCACGAAAAGCTTGTCAAGACCGACGACCCCGAGAAGACACTGCAGCACGTCGTCAGTGACCTTGACAACGTCGACAACGGACTGAAGGGATGCCTGGGAGGATCCCAGGAACTGGCAAAGGGGCAAAACGTCATGAGAATAATACTTATTGACATCGGCGCGCTGACGCCCAACGGCGACCGGGTGAAGGGCGACGTCTGGATGCCGACTGACAGACTGCGCAACCTCGAAGACGGCTTAGACAAGCTGCGCAACGACATGAAGGGCGACGCTGGGATGTCGACTGACAGACTGCGCAACCTGGAGAACGGAATGGAAAAGCTGCGCAATGACATGAAGGCGGAAGACATCAGAGTCTTGACTGCGAGGCTCGACACCCTTCTGACAGCCAGGACGGTCACCGACGCAGACCTGATCAGCAAAGTGAACGACTTGGTCAAATTCCGAGAGAACGTCTCAAAGGCACTTGACGAGCATGCGGCCGAGTGCCCGGACTTCGAGAAGCTTGCAATGGACCACTTCTGGGGAAGGCGGGAGGCGTGATCTAGTTTCGAGGAGAAGCGCGGCTGTTTCGCTTTCGAATGTGTCAAGGCAAGACTGACAGGCGTCACAAGAACCAAGATGCCTCACAACCTTTCCCACAGCCATAGACAACCAACCAACTAAGGTCCCCAGATTCTCATGGAGTCAAGTATAAAAAACCAAGCTGTTCTACCCTCCCACCCCCTCACTTTCCCAAGACCAGATCAGACCAAACCAGACGAAGCCAGGAGGTGTTCAAGACTCTCTCCATCACCTGGCCACTGGTGTACTGCTCCCAGTCTCCCAAACCAGAGCCCACAATCCCAACATAGCATCAGAGTCACCAACACAATGGCCGACTCTGGCAGCAACCCCCAATATGGTAAAAAAAATCATCGAGACACTAGTCATAGACGAGTTGGTCGAACGGGGCACCATAACCCAGAAGAAGCGCGAGGAGGGGTAAAAGAAACGCAAGGAAGAGGAGGAAAAGAAGAAGAAGGACGAGCAGATGGCGAATATCTCTGAGGATGCTGCCATTGTGTCTCAGGGTCGTCGGGGGGAAGGGGGTTTGATGACATTTAGGGTTTTCAGGGTTGGGTGTTGGTAAGTATCTTAAGTGACTGGTGGCTTTGCCGGGTTGCTTTGGGGGTTGGTAAGTGGTCGTCGGGTGGTTGGTTACTTGTACGGGCAGCGGTTCAGTGTGTTGGTGGTTCTTTGAGCGGCATGCAAGACGGGGCATACCGCCAGTCTGTAGGGCTGGAATTCATAACTTCTACCATCTCGAAAAATAAGTTGTTGAGTGACACCATCTTGTCTGATCTGACCCGTCACTCACCATTGGACTGAGCCATAGACTTATTTCCTCCTTGCTGTTTGGCTGTGATACTTGCTTCCTCACCCCAATCCCCCAAAATGGCGCCCTATGACAACATCGCCGACCGGAACGCCAGAGACGAGCGCCAGCGGTTTATCCACCATGTCCACGACATGTCGGACGAAATCCTCGCCTTTGTCGAGAGCCGGATGAAATGGGCTGCAGGGACAGCCAAGTTCGAGGGGTACTTCAGGGGCTCCTTCAACATCAGCATCGCCATTAAACACGGCGAGAGCGGCGACAAAGTCATCATCCGGTTCCCCACGCCCGGAACCGTGCACCCCCCTTGGAGAGATGAGAAAGTCAGGAACGAGGTGATGGTCCTGGAGTTTCTGCGGGAGAAGACGAGCATCCCCGTCCCGCGTGTCCGGCATTGGGGCCTAACGGAGGAGAGCCCCCAGCAGCTGGGTCCATTCATCATCATGGACTTTGTCCAAGGCGTGGATCTGAGCGATCTCATGGAGGCGCCGCGCGAGGACAAACGGGATATCCCGGTTCTCGACCCCGACATGGACAACAAAAAGCTCGACTACTTCTACGAGCAGATCGCCGGTTTTCTCCTGGAACTCTCCCGCCTCGAGTTCCCGCGCATCGGGGCCATTTTCAGAGACACCGCCTCGGGCGAGTGGACTGTCGTGGACCGGCCCCTGATATGGAACATGAACGAGCTGGTCGTTCTCGGGGGATATCCTGCCGATGACCTCGACACAATGACCGCCTTCGACCGAGCCAGCGATTACTTCCGACTCCGATCAGGGCAGTTCAAGACGCACCTCGACAGACAGCGCAATGTCGCTCAGGACGATGAGGCCGAGGCCTGGGACCGGTTCGTCTCGCGGCGGTACTTTGAAAAGAAGCTGATCGCCGCGTACAACATCTCTGATGATGGCGATGACGACGACGGTGGGAGAGGCCGGTTCCGGCTCTTCTGCGACGACATGCGGCCGACCAACATGCTTGTCGACCCGGTTACGCTACACATCACGGGCGTGCTCGACTGGGAGTTCACCAACGCCATGCCAGCGCAGTATGCGGCCGACGTGCCCAGGTGGCTGCTGCTCAAGACGCCTGCTGTCTGGTTCGACGAGGACAAGAAGGATGAGTTCCTGCAGCTGTTTGCGCCGCGGGTCGAGCAGTTTATTCAGGCTGTGGAGCGGGTTGAAGAGAGAAAAGATGAGGACGAGGGCAAGGAAGTAACCAAAGCGAGCCCATTGTCGGCTCAGATGCGAGACTCGTGGGAGAGTGGGCGGTTCTGGTTCAACTTGGCGTCGCGGTGCTGCTTTGATATTGACGAGGTTTGCTGGTTTTTCTTGCAAAAGGGGAAGGGGGAGGACGTGTTGGACGAGGCGGACCTGGCTCAGAAGGACGAGTTTCTGAAGCACAAGATGGCCCAGTTTCAGCAGTATCTGGAAGAGAGAGGAAGCGATGGGCGGTTTTCGAGTACGTAAAAAACTAGGATAGATAAAAAGAGGAGAGAAACTCAAAGTTAAGATGTTAAAGAGTTGGGAATTGGGCCATGTGAAAGGCAGGGCAAAGCGCCAGCGCACTGATCGGCAGATGAACAGGGTCAATAACCTTACTTGGGAAAAAAAAGAGAGAAAAAAGGTGGCAGTGAATTTGGCAAGAGAATCTTAAAGCTACAGAATGTCGAATACGGAAGACTCTGCTCATTCGAAAAGAATGAAAAAATAAAATAAAATAACTTTGCAAAGGCATCACCATCTCGTGGCGTTGTTGTTGTTGTTGTTGACTGAGAGTCGCCTTCACCCCTGAACTCTCAAGCGCTTGGCAGCAAGGGTCTGGGCCCCTGGTCGTAGCCAAGATGGGATGACATGATGCGACACTAACAATTCTTGAAATTTCGAGCTCCATTTCTCACCTTTCTACCCCTGGGCTCCCAATAACAACCCGAAAATAAAGTCTGACAGTGTCGGTGCAATTGCTGGCGAAGGAAAGAGGTCCTTGGTTGTTCTGCCGTGATCAGGCGTTGGAAGAGTCCCATCGAGCCATCAACCCCGTCGTCATCGTGCAGATCAAGTGCAACCCGCCTTGGAACCCAGCAAATCCAAGTCATCCAACAATGGCTGCCGCTGCTGCTTCCGCGCGCCAAGCCTGGCGCCAGCTGATGCGCAACGGCTCGCGAGGACCTACCTCGGGATCCTCGAACCTCTTGCGCCAACAGCAACAACAACATCAATTCCGGACCAGCTTCACACGCCAGGCTTCTTCGACGACAAAGTCCTCTTCCCGCCCCGTGGCACAGTCTCCGTCCTCGTTCCTCCGCCAGCAACCAGTCGCGCAACGCTCGTACAGCTCCGGATCGCAGGGACACAAGCCCCCGCCGAGGAATAGCAACAACCAAGTCAAGTTCTGGCCGTTTGTGATAGTCATCGCCTTCGGTTCTGGAGGTTACCTCTTGCTGTCTCACCAGCGCAAAAGTGAGTTACCGTCACCCTACACCTCGGAAGGAGGGGCATCGTGCGCATACGAGGGGATATCAGGCGAGGAAAGGGAAGAAAAGGACAGGGACAGGAGGGCAGAGACCTGGCGACGGCAACACCGTGCTACACATCAAGACAAGACATGTCCTCTATATCACTCTGCCACGACGCCTCCTGCTGTTCCCCCTTTTCTGTTCCTCCTCGACATAGCTTAACCCCCCCCCCCCCCAACCCCATCAAACTGCGCTCTCGTATGACATCCGTCCCAAACACGCGTAAGCTAACCAGCTCTCTCCCCCCACCTCCAGAAATGGCACCCACCCCGACCGCCGCTCAGCCGACCTCGGCCTTCTCCCCCTCCGAAGTGACCGTCCTCTTCGTCCTCGGCGGCCCCGGCGCCGGCAAGGGCACGCAGTGCGCCCGCCTGGTGCGCGACTACCACTTCACGCACCTCTCGGCAGGCGACCTCCTCCGCGCCGAGCAGGACCGCCCGGGCTCGCAATACGGCCAGCTGATCCGCGACTGCATCAAGAACGGCGCGATCGTGCCGATGGAAGTGACCATCGCGCTCCTCGAAAACGCGATGCGCGAGACCATCACCACCTCCGGCAACAAGAAATTCCTCATCGACGGCTTCCCGCGCAAGATGGACCAGGCCCTGAAATTCGAAGAGGTCGTGTGCCCGGCCAAGCTGGTGCTCTTCTACGACTGCCCCGAGGCCGAGATGGAGCGGCGCCTGCTGGAGCGCGGCAAGACGAGCGGCCGCGCCGACGACAACGCCGACAGCATCCGCAAGCGCTTCCGCACGTTTGTCGAGACGAGCATGCCCGTCGTCGACCACTACGAGGCTGAGGACCGCGTCGTCAAGGTCGACGCGACGCCCACGCCTGATGCCGTCTACCAGACTACCCAGGACAGGCTGAGGCGCGTGTTGGGGGACAAGTTCTAAGTGATTTGACTTGGACTTTGTCTCTGGATCTCTCTCTCTTTGTCCCTTTTTTAGAGAGTCGAGGAGAGCTACTTGTTACTACTATTACTGCTGCTATTTTCTAAGAGAAAGGATGTCTTTTTGTCCGTTCAACCATCTCTCAGGGCTTCTTTTCCTACCTATAGACTACCAACCTAGACAGAGCGGGCATTGAGCGGGGGAGGAGTTGGCACACTTATCTCACTGTACGAGGAAGAGACGGCGGGACTCTTTTTTCTTTACTTATTTTTTTCCTTTTGTAGAACGGTTTGATCTTCTACTGTCATCTCCCAGAGTAGCATCTGAAGAGAGAGAGTGCCATGTCCCCCAGAAGAAAGGGAAGCACCGGTTTTTCTCTTTTTGCCATGCCAAGTGTGCAATTAGAAAAAAGACAAATCAACACACACACATATTTGCCTGCAAAGCCAGCCCCCATGCATGACCATCCCGTCCAACCCTCCTCCTCGCCCCAGAATGTAGTTGCAAGACCCCAAGCCAGTCAGCGAAATATTTGGTGCCCTGGATATCTACCCATGCGAAAAAAGGAGCACCCGTTGCATGTCTAACTTCTCTCTTGTTGCCCTATTTTTGGTTCCAACTCCAGACCAAATCAAGCAAAAAGTGCAATGATCCCCCCTGTCCACCGCCCTCCTCTAGCATTGTGTTTCACGTTCAGTCGTCCTCGTCGGTGCGCGGCTTCGGCGGTTGACGGCGGCGGTCGCCGCCCTGGCCACCGCTGATGTTGGCGCCGGCGAGCTTGCGCTCGAGCTCCTGTTGCTCCCGCTCGCGCTGGTTCTCCACGTCGGACTGCGACTTGCGGACCACGGCGAGCAGGCGGTCAACAATGACCTTGTACTGGTCGACCCGGGTGCCCAGCTCGCGCCACTGCTTCTGGGTGAAGACGCGGTAGGTGGTGCGGTGCACCAGGAAGACCTGCTGTTGCTGAGACAGGCGGCCCTCGACCAGCTTGGCGCGGACGATGTCAATCGCCCACAGCTCGACGTCCTCCGAGGGGATCTGCAGCGCCTTGGCGATGCTGGCGTACGGGATCTCGCGGTTGGGCGTGCCGGCGGCCAGGCTGGCGAAGGTGAGGAGGCGGATCTTGCGCTGCAGCTTCTCGTGGTCGAGCTTCTCCTTCTCGATCCAGCCCTCGTGCTCGTCGTTGAAGTCGTTGTAGTCCTCGAGGTCCTGCTCGGCAAAGATCTCGAGCAGTTGCGAGTAGACGGGGTGCGAGTCGCTGAGCGCTTGTACGGTCGGGAGCACGCGCAGATCTTGGAAGTCGAACCGTGTGGGCGCCAGGAGGGCCATGCGGATGGCCTTGAGGGAGATTTTCTGGGCCTCCTCTGACGTGACCTCCTCCTGCTCGTCGCGGTCGAAGGTGCGAAGAGCCTTGATAAGGTAGTGGTACGACTCCCTGTTGTCGCCGCCCGTCAGCATTGATCTCAAGTCGAACATAAAGTCCTCCGGCAAATTACTCACTCGTCATCGCCGGACTCGGCAGCAACGTCCGACACCTCCACGTAGAGCTTCCGCTGGTCCTCCTCATCCGTATCCCACTCGAGAAACCAGCCGTCCAGGTTCTTTAACCGCGGCTTCAGCACATCGAACTGGCCGTGCTGGCGGATAAAGCGAACGATCTGCATCATGACATTGTAGCGCAGGGGGTTGTTCTGCTCCAGCAGGTTGAAGATGGTGCTGAGAGCGTTGGCGGCAAGGGTGAAGCCGTGCGCCGGGGACGACGTGATCGGCTTGAGGAGGTTGCTGCACACGGTGGGGAGGTACTTCTTGGGGTCCTTGGATTGCAGAACCAGGTGGACGAGGAGGTTATAGGCGCCGGTGAAGTCCTTCTCGGGAACCGAATTGAGGAGGCTCGAGGCCTTGACGATGAGCTGCAGGGCCTCCTCGTTCTGCTCCTTCTCCAGGTACGGCTTGACGTCGGGGCCGATCTGGACATAGTCGGCCATCTCCTGCGCCAGCTCGGCGAAGGTACCGTCGACGAAAATCAACTGGGGGGCGGCCATCTTGCTGACGGTGAGGCCGGTCACTCGGGGTTGCTTGGCGCCGAAAAATTCGAAGTAGAGAGTGGCACCGTCGAGGACTTCCTGGACGTGTCGGTTGATGAGAATACACGACCACGGGCTGTAGCTCGTGGGCGACCGACGATGAGATTTGGGTTCGGGATCGGGCTCGCGGATGCGGGGGCCTTGGTGGTTGGGGCTCTTGGGGATTGCCGGGGGGGAGATGGCGTCGTAGAAATCGTAGGGCGATCGAGGGCCCGGAGGCAGGTATCGGACCGGAGGCTTGGGTTTCTTTGTGGCCTTGCCCTCAGCTTTGGCCTCCGCTGCTGCTGCTCCTACTGCTACTGCGCCTGCAATGGCAGAATTTCCCTGCCCCGCATCCGTCGCCATTTTTTCCCCTTGCCGTGGATGTTCTGTGCGGTGAGAGTCACGTGTTTGTATTGCGCTAAGCGGAATGCGGTAAGTTAAGCGAGAAATCGGTGTTGAAGCTGGGTGGGGCAAGTGGGATGCGTTCTGGACTGCACTCAACAGCTTCCTGCCATTCTGCCTTGTTTGTCCTGGGGCATCAACAACCTTGGAAGCAAATAACGATACCCCATTTTCAGACCGGTGTGCGACAGCTCTGAAAGCCCTCAGTGTTTTAGAGGTAGACATCGAAAAAGGAGCCACGCAGCTAATCTCTGGGCTGCCCATCGCCGGCTTCAACAGAGCGCACCATCCCTACCTGTGCTACCTAACCAACCCCCGATCCTCCCATCTTTCGTTTGCTCAACGTACGTTAGGGTACCTGGTTTGGTTTCCCAGCTCACAGGCACACACGTCTCCAGACAAGAACTTTATTTAGGGGACAGCAACGTGGGGATTCGTCTGGTCCAGGCACTTCTTTTGGCCCGACTTGGCAGAAGGGGCTTGGTCAGTGGCAGCGGGTGATTGCGACCACACATTCTGCCCTGTGATGCAGAAGCCATCGCCGATCCGCCCCTCCTGGGGTTCCCAACTGCACGCACATCCATGAGCTCTCTGTCTTTGGTAAAAACATACAGAGACCTGGTGCTGGGTTCGGAGACTCAGAGCATGCTGGTGTGATGAAAGCAGCTGGATGAGCAAAGGGAAGTGTTCACGCTGCTGCTGCTGCTGCTGCTGCTATGGATACCGCCCACCGACCAGGAGTTATCCCGCTGTTTGTCCTCAAGAAAAAAAGACAAGGGTGGGCGCCATGGTGGAGGGATCGAGTCACAGCCCGCGGCGGCAGCCACACCACCTGACCCCCGCAATCCAGTCATAAGAGTTAATGGCGGCAGCCTGAGGTCGGCTGGTTGACTGAACCACCAGCATCGCTTGCTCCCAGCCCTACCACACCGGAAGCGCGGCCCCCTGCATCAACCCGCCGAGCCAAGGCTGCCGCGCCCGGGGCTTGGGTGCAGCGGATCATTCTTAGGCCCGCTTTGCCAGTCCCGGGCCGGGCTGACAGGGGGCCCACGTCGAATGCAGGTTCTCCCAAGCTCGACCGGGAATGGCGAGCGCCTGCTCTGAGTGCGCGTGGGTGTGCGGACTGTGTGTGTCACTGTGGACTTGCAGTCGCTTACCTGGTAGGCTGTTGCTGAGCCTTCCCACGAGGCCTCTTCTCGGGTTTCCAGGTTCTAGGCACTTGACCAGGCTGCCACACCACCCTCCCCGTTTCCCTCCATTGCGGGCGACCATCAGCTGTTGGTGAATTGCTCATTGCGCCGCTTCGATTTGCTGCCGCCAACCTGAACGATCGACCTGACAAGCGACCTGAGCTGCCGACCCGACCCTACTAAATAAGGGCAAATCACTTGTCACATTCGAGTCTCGCGCCTATCGCTCGTCTGGGCTCGTCGCAACCATGGCTCCACGGGCTGAAGGCAGCCACCTCAAAAGAGGTCGCGTCCCTGTAGGTGCCTACTCGCAATTTCTTCTGCGGGCACCCTGTCCTTGATGGCGTTCCACTCGCCAGGCATGCTTCGCCGATTAATCCTCTCGTTGCAGGGCTCGCCCGGAGACGACCAAGACTCCAAGAAGGTCCGCCGCTCCGAGCGCCTGTCGCAACGCCAGGACCACGACGTCCTCAAGACCCCCGTGCAACACAAACACCACCTCCCGTCGCCCGTGACCAATCTCGCCAGCGAGAGCACCACCGAGTTCGACAAGGAGGCCACCGCCACCCCTCCCCAGGAGCGCCCCAGCCAGGCTGGCCACCACCGAGGTGACGACGGCTACTCGCAGGGCTTGGCCTTCAGCTCCCCGCCCCAGGATACCCAGGCATTCAGCCAGCAGGATATTGACCCCAATGCGCCGCTGGTCGACGGTGTCGACGAGATCAAGGATGGCGTGTGGGGATATCTGCTGCCGTTGGGCACTCGCTTCCTGCGCGCCCCCGTGGTATTGAAGAGGAAGGGCGCATGCCCTCCTCCTGCGGCGTCGACCCCCGCGACGTCAGCAAAGAACGGCGCCAAAGGTGGCCGGAAAACACCGCTCAAGGAGCAAGGCCAAAAGGATAGCTCTCCCGCCGCCGGAGGCTACATCATCGGGCGGCACCCAGAATGCGGTAGGTCCCCCAACCAGATTTGATCTCGTGTTTTCCCCCGTGGGATGGTACTGACCCCTCGCAGATATCCAGATTGTCAATGGCCAGGTATCGAATCGCCATTGCCTGATCTTCGTCGAAAACAAGGGCAACGACACCATCGCCGTGCTCGAGGATCTCTCTACCAATGGCACCTTTCTCAACAACGCCTACATGAAGCGGAACGAGCGGCAGGAGCTGAAAGAGGGTGACGAGATTGCCGTCACGAGGGAGGACCCGGGCTTCATATTCAGATACCCGCGGTGCCGCCAAGGGAAACCCTTCGAGCAGCAGTACGCCATCAAGCACCGGCTGGGGAGCGGCCACTTTGCCACCGTATTTCTGTGCAATGAAAGGTCGTCGGGGGACTGCTATGCCGTCAAGAAGTTTGTCAAGGATCCGACCGTGGAGGACAAGGCTAAGTACGAAGGTCTGCACCAGGAAATCGCCATGCTCATGGGCATCAGCCACCCCAACATCCTGTGCCTCAAGGAGACCTTCAACGAGTCCGACGCCGTGTACGTGGTGTTGGAACTGGCGCCCAATGGCGAGTTGTTCAACTACATTACTCAGCATCAGAAGTTGACCGAGGCCGAAACTCGCAAGGTCTTCCAGCAGCTCTTCGAGGGCATGAAGTATCTGGTCAGCATATTTCTTCCACTTCTTTTTTTTCTCTTTTCCTGCAGACCCCGTACTGACGCAGCGCACAGCATGACCGCAACATGGTTCACCGAGACATCAAGCCCGAGAACATCCTCCTCATGGATGACGACCTGACCGTGAAGATTGGAGATTTCGGCCTTGCCAAGATTGTTGGAGAGGCATCTTTCACGACCACTCTCTGCGGCACCCCCAGCTACGTGGCCCCTGAAGTCCTGGCCAGCACCAGGAACCGGCGGTACACCAAGGCCGTTGACATCTGGTCCTTGGGCGTGGTGCTTTACATCTGCCTCTGCGGCTTTCCGCCCTTCTCCGACGAGCTGCGGAGGGAAGACTTCCCCTACTCGCTTGCCGACCAAATCAAGGAGGGAATCTTTGACTATCCCTCCCCGTACTGGGATCCCGTCGGCGATCCAGCTCGTGAGTACCACCCATATCCGTCCACCCGCACTTCTTTAGAAACTAACCGACTCCCCCACAGTCGACCTGATCGATTCGATGCTCGTCGTCGACCCAGAGAAGCGCTTCACCGTCGACCAATGCCTCGCCCACCCCTGGCTGACCCAGAAGCCCCAGCCTCTGAACGATAGCACCAACGGCCTCGTGTCGGGCCTGGCAGGTCTGGAGATGAGCCGCCGCGCCCCCTTCCGCGAGCGCACCCTGCTCAGCTCCATCAACACGGTGCAGGTCACGGACCGCGTGCCCGGCGGCGCCGGTAGGCCCGACGTCAAGGTCTACGCCAAGAATCCCGTGAACCATAACCACAAGGGCCCCATGGGCGCGCCGCCGACACCCAAGAGGGAGATGCGCCCGGACGACAACCGCGAGCCGGGCGAGTTCCTCCAGTTGGGTGGGAAGGGCGACCCGGAGTTGTTTGGTAATGACGGGGATAGCCGGTACCCGTCGAAGGATATTGGGGGGAATGCCGGGCTGGAGGCGAAGCAAAAGGGGAAGGAAAAGGCGAAGGGAAAGAAGGGTCGCTAGAATTTTGAGGATTTGGGTTGCTGGGGCCGGTTGATCAAATATCTGGTGTTGAGGGGGACTGGGGATATATTCTGGGCCATGCTATGACATCTGTCATCGCCGTCCGTGTGGGTTTATAATTGTTGGGTTTTCCTGTTTCTTTTTCTTTTTCTCTTTGTGGGAGTTGTCTGGGGCAGTCTTTGCTGCAGCATTTTGCTTTCGTTTCTCTGATCTTGTTTCTCTCCTCTCCTGTGTTGCATGGAGGACGGGATACTTCAGTTTCAGCACACTTCGGATTTTCTGTGTTAGTTAAATGGGATGTGGAAACTATCATCACGTCTGGTTTACTTTGTGGGCTGTTGATGATGGACGGTTCACGCACAGCAAGCGAGGAGCGGCTAGGATTCTAAAACAGGCAGCGAGGAAGAAGGCTGGGTGGTTGAGCAAAAGAGCGCGGAACAGCTGGTTGAGAATTTTGACTTTTCTCGTTGTCGACTCTACCACACCTCAATAGCTGTCAAAATCCCAGGTAGCTTGAAAACAGACACGGATTGTGACCCTCTTCGCCGTTCTCTTCAAAATCTCTGGCTCTCTCCTCATGACATAGGAGATGATGATACCCCATAACACAAAACACACACCACGCCCATTGAGAACCATCGACAATACAACAGACAAGTACATACAGACGTCACACCAGGAATGACTCCCCTATCCATTCATTACGATTATGCCTACAAGAAACCCTCCCGCCCAACCCAGCCCAGGCATGCATCCCAACCCCCAACCCCAATCATGCATGCGCCGGGCCCCTGAAGTGTATGCATCAATCATTTCCAGCCAAAGCAGCAGCAGCAGCAGCAGGCGGAGGGAAAACAAAACAGAACAAGAACAAAGCCACGCAGACAACACCAACACACAAAACTCCTCACACTCCAGCCAGCCAGCCAGGCACCCATCCGTCCATCCATCGGGACGATCCTGTTTCCTCCCCTCCCCTTTCCGAACAACAAAACAAAAACAAGAGCAACCAACCAACCGCCCAACCCCCCCACCCCCAGAAAACTCATGACCCAATCCCATTTCCAAGCCGTCCTTCCCTTCCAGCTTGGCCGGCCTGAAAAAAAAAGAAGAAGAAAAAACGTATATCACTTTGCCTCCCACCCCTTTGCAAAAGCCAACCAAGCCTTTCATCAAAAAGGAGAGAAAGGCAGGCATACAACACAACACGACAAATTACAAACCATTCAACTCCTCTCACTCCCAATTCCTCCCCCGTGTCACACCTCAGCCTATTCATCCCCGATTACAAAAACTCATACACACTAGAAAAAGGGATAAGGGCGAAATAAAAAGAAAAAGAGGAGGAAGAACGTGGAGGCAAAGCGTCCCAACAGCACCAGCAGGAACCAAAGCAAAAACGGATATGCAGCGAACTGTCGATCGACGAACAAGCCTCACAACGAAGAATACCCCCTCCTCCTAGACCTCCAAAACGGCACGCCACACGCAACCACAGCAAACCCCAACGCGCCCTAGCGTTCCGGGATGGGCGTCTTGGCGAGGCGGCCGCCAGCACTAACACGCTTCTGCAGCCTGGCGTCGCGCTCGCGCTGGAGCCTGTCGTTCTGGCCCCCCGCCCCGGAGGCGCCGTCGTACGAGCCCGACGCCTCGATGGCCGCCTGGCGGCCACGCTTCATTTCGATGTAGGCCTGGGCCGCGAGGCTGAGCGGGACGGGCGGCAGGGCGGTGGGGATGTCGGCGCCGTTCTGGATGAGGTACTCGGCGACGGGGAAGGGGACGACGCGGTCGACGGTCGGGGCGGGAGGTGGTTGGGGCTGGGGGGGTAGTTGGGATGGCGAGGCGGGATCGGCTGCGGCGAGGGCTAGGTACACGGCGTGCGTGCCGCGAGACTTGTCGGTGACGTTGGGGTTTGCTTGGAGGGCGATGGCGTAGATGATCTGCTGGATTTCGTTTCGCTTGATGCCGGCGATCAGGGTGTCGTCCGGGTTGGAAAACCGTGAGAGGGTCGCCGAGATGGGCTCGACGTATACACGGTCGACATACTTGGCGGTGATGAACTTAAGCCGCTGCTCTCGGTTTGCCAGCGCCGTGAGCTTCGCGCTTGGCTCCAGCCTGGCCTCGAAGACCATGTTGGAGACCCTATTCCCAACCAGGAGAAGCAGCTCAATGATGTCGGGCGTAAACGACGTCGTGTCGAGCGTGAGGGAGCGGATCTTGCTGACATGTGTCCCCAGGGACCGGTGGATGCCACTGCACTCGATGCAAACGATGATGGCGAGGTTGAGCGAGACCCACTCGACTTTGTTGTTGGAGCCGCAGTCGGCGCACCAGCAGTTGCCCTGGTCATTCTCGCGCAGCATCTGGAGCAGCTTGTCGGGTTTGTCCTCGAAGCTGGTGCCGCGGGATGTGCTCGGGCGAGCGCCGACAGTGGTTCGTCTGAAGGGGATGGCACTGGCGGCGTGTCCGGCGTGGCCGACAGACGAGCTCTTGCCGACCAGCATCGAGCCTATGTCGACCCCGTTGAAGCCCAAGTCCGCATGGGCCGTCGCTGGCTTGTCCTTGAATGTCCGGCCCTCGACGGCGCTCTGCAGCGCGTTGTTGATGGCTGTGATCCAGTTATTCATGTCCTCTTCAGAGGTTGCTTGGTAAACACGCTTGTACTGGGGCGTGATGACTTCGAAGCAGAAACGACGATCTGCATTCCTGGCCTCCCTGACAGAGGCAAGACGCAAGTCGATGGGTTCCATGTGAAGGTCTAGTTTTTGCTTCCAGTTGCTATACTCGGACAGCTTGCCCTGGTCGAGCACGATCCAGAATCTGTAATCCAGTCAGCCGGGCGGGAAGGGAGAATGGCATGCTGAAGGGGATGGGTGCATACTTGTGCCAGCCTTGCTTGTTCAGGTTCCGGGGGTCGACATGGCCCCCGGGACGGTTGAGAGCCCAGAGTAGCCCTTCTTTTCTGTTTGGCGCCTCCTTATCAGAGAGGGCAGCTTGGTTCTGATCCCGCTCCTCCAAGTCACGAAAGCCCTTGAACTTGTTACTTTGCAGGGGGCTGCCAACCACGCCCTGTTGGCTAAGGCTGCCAGGAGACCTGGATAGATCCCCAACGCTTGTCGAGTTGCCCGAGTTAATAGAGCGTGTCGGCTTGAGTTGAGATCCGGTGCTATCTGCGCGACCCATCTCGGTGTCCGAGTTGGATTGAGCCCCATTTGGATGCCCTATGGCGGGGGCGGGACCTGTCGCCGTGGATGGGGGTTCGGGCTCGGTATACGCGAGATTGCTCTTCTCGAGGAGCCTTCTCTTTTCTTCGCGCTCGCGACGCTGGTATTGATACTCCTTGTCTGCCTCCTGGACCTCGGTGGACAGCGCTTCGAGCTGCGGGAGGAGATCGTCGACCTTTTTGGCGGTTGTCAAAAAGCACCTCGCCTGCGCATCTGCGTACTTTGTGAGATGCGACAGGACTTCCTGTTCTTTGCGGCCGCCGGAAAGGTCCTGCATGAAGGACGAGTAGTCGAACCGCTTGAGCTCAAAGTTTTTACGCTTGGTCTGGTACTTGGTATCGCTCTGCTTTGCCTTGACGGAATCGTGGCGCTGCCCCAGGTACCGGCTGACGTACGAGTAGAATTCCTTGCTCTCTTCTTCAAAGTCGCGCTTTTTGGCCTCGGCCTGCTTGATATCGAACTGGTAGAGCTTGTTCACCGGGTCGATGACGATCTTTTGCAGGTTGGCCGTGTTCTGGCGCTCGTATGACAGGATCTCGCGGGCGATCTTGTCGAAGTAGTGTTCAATGGCGGGCTGGACGGCGTTCGCATTGGTCGCCGAGACCTCCTTGAGGGCCTCCATGAACGAACGAAAGGCATCGTTGGCATCTTGCTGTGCCTGGTGCACGTATTCGGCTTTTTTGATCAGCCTTTTCATCTGCATCCTCATGTTGCCAGTCTTTTGCTCGAGGACCTTCATGGTCGCTCGGAAGACCGGGCCATCATCGGACATGGACATATCCTCTGCCGGACGAGGGCAAGAGATGTCGACCTTGATGGGCTGGGCGAGAGCCAGCGGCGCAGAGGGCAAGGCGCTAGCTGGGTCGAGAGCGGACTGTTGGGGCGAAGCGATCTCCTCATGTTCTGGAATAGTAGCGATCTGGGACTCGAGGGACTGCGCGGACACTACGCGGACCTTGGGGGGAGCGCTCAGAAGAGGAGGAGTCGGCGAATTAGGTTGGCTTAGATGCGGCGAGGTGTCTACAGGATGTGTTAATGAGACAGAGTTCTGTGATGTGCCGTCATGGCGCCCTTGGACAGCCACTTACTCGCAACGAAGAATGAGAAGCTGGCCAGAGTGATCAACCGGTGGGCCCGCTGGTCATACTCGACGAACTAGACGGGTGTTAGCAGATGGTCAGCGAGGAAGCCGAGGGAAGAAGCTATGGGGACCACCAACGCTGCATGAGTTCCTCCAGCCGCCGCCACAGTCCTCGGCCATCCTGGGGGGTTTCCAGCGCCATGTCCAGTCAAATGTTACCGAGGAGCTGCCCTCGGTAGAGTAGCTGCCAACGAGTGCCACGTTGGCGTTCTTGTGGAGGTTGGGATCGGCATGGAATTCGCGTGTCACCAGGTTCTCGACTTCGCGGGGTGCCGAGGCGAAGACAAAAGTCAGGCCGTTGATTTGGGTGTCGGGCGAGGCGCCCGCGTCGGAGGGGTTCTGGAGGGCATTCTGCGACTTGCGAATGACAAAGGTAAAGGTGAAGACGAGGTCGTCGTCGTTGGAGAGCTTCAGGAGGAATGCGGGAGCACCGCCAGGTCCGAGTTGTTCGGTGTCCTATACCAAGAAGGGGAAACGTTAGAAATAGGTGCTTATAATCCCATCCCCGGGGGCAAGCAGTGATCACTCACCAGGACAAACTCGAGGGGGGTCAAGTCGGCAGAGGACCGCGCAGCGGAGATTCTGGTGGCCGGGAATGCATTCGGAACGATGTTTACTGAAGTGCGCCGCTTCGGGCTAGCTATGACCACAGAAGAGATAGTTACTGTTCGCAGAGAGTCGGAGAGTCAGCATCTCGATCTCGATCTCGACGTCCAACTGCATGGAGGACACAACAAGGCCCCGGTAGCACCCAGGGCAACCGGCTGCAAGACACAATCCATTCACTGCTGGCACTGCTCGGTGCGGAGAGCATGGCGCATTGCACAGACCCCGGGGCGGAGGCGGAGGGGGGAAGATCGCTCTGCGCCGAGTCGCCGGTCGCCGAGTCGCACGGCGGGGAAACTGTTGCTCTCGCCAAAAAGGACTGGAACTTACATCGATTCTGGTCTCTAAGATAGAGAGTCGCGCCCTCGTCGGGGACGCTGCTGACGTTGCCCATCTCGGCGCCCGGGGTTTCTGCGCGTGGGGACACCGACTTGCCGGCGGGAGGAGTTGACGAAGGCCAGGCGGGAGCGAAGTTGAGGTTCGAGGGATGGGCAGTCGGCGGGCAGTCGAAATGCAAACAGAAAGGTCCAGGTTGGCGGTTGGCGGCTGGCGGTTCGCAGCGGGCGCAGCGGGGTTGCCTGCTCAATTCGGACGGGGCGTTGGCAGGGGCAGTTGGGAGACGCAACAACACGCGGGCGGTCTTTTGAAACCCTGCAGCGCCGCCCCCAGGTGCGCCCTGTAACGGTCGCTTGGTTAAAACCCCTGTATTTCACGGGCCCCACTCGGGTCGTCTGGATGCGCACCTCAGCGGCAGGGATCACAAGGATCAAAAGGCTCACGGCACACTTTAATAAGGTGTTAACGACAGGTCCTCAAGATAATCATGCTCCTCATTTCCATCCACATGCCTTCTGCCATGGTAAATAAGGTTTCTATGGACGATCAGCGGTGATCGGGCACGTGGCAGATCAACTCAGTTTGCTTCCTCGACGAGAGCCTCCATTTCTTCGCAGGTAAACAAAGAGCTGGAAGACGACCCTGTGGCTTTTGTTTGCCCTGCATTTGCATACCAGGTATGCACGTATCATCCTGTCTTGTATGTCATTCTCCACGTGTCTGTCATGGAACTTCACGATATTCCTTTCACTGCCACGCGCCGGAGGTCAGATGGAGATGACAACGCCAAGTTGGACCGCGTGTGCTGACAAGGGCTGCCATAGGCCACCGCCGCCCGCCATATGACGTAGAGGTCTTGCCTTTGGGGCAGTGTTGGCCCTGCTGGGTCGTCAGATGAGGTGGCCCTCTGTTCTAATTGTGGCAGCCTGCTGGGGAGGTCAAAGGTTGAAATACCAGGTAGGTCGGTGAGGGAGAGGCCAGGTCTGTCCAGTGTTTGTTTTTGGCCAAAGGGAAAAAAAAGACAAAGGAAATGAATGAAATGCATGGCACTTCATGCACATGCAAAATGGAGACCCTGTTGGGACCCTTCCACTTGTCTGTCTGCAAAGCGGGGCACCGTTCGTATTCCCGCCTCGAGAGGCACCTCCACTGGGCAATGCACCTCCAGACCATAAAGGATGGGATGACAGGAAGCCACGTGAGCTCCAGCCTTTGCTCCAATATTGAGAGCATCTTATGTTTGATTTTAACTCGCCCAGTTTGTGACCGTGGCTGCTTTTGGAAACATGGAATTGTCAAACCATTCCCGAAGCACTCTCGATCATTCCATGAGGATCCCAACTCTCTGAGCCCAGGTTGTAACTAAGGTAAGGAGGGGGGGTTTGGGTTTGTATCCTGTTCGGGACATACCGTTGCCGCCCGATCATTCTCCTGAATTCAAGCAACATGGGATGAATGGCAGCAACCTACCCCTAGAAGGCCCCCAAAGTTGGGTTTCCACTGAGATTCCACAATCTTATACGGGTCAACTCCAACATAGGGGTCCCAAGGACCCAGACAACCTGGAAGTTGAGACGACGGCGTGCGAGGCAAGGCAGGGCATCCCGAACTGTCATTACCTTGTTGTATGCTGTATGGGGTACAGTACAGCGCAGGCACATGGAGGTATCTTACATACAGTCCATTTGGCATCTCCTTGCGGCCTGGTTTGGTTTAACATGATAACCTGGAAGCTGTTAACTAAGGTACCTAGGTAGTCTCTGCAAGACCTGAAACAATGCACATCCATTCATTGAGAAAACAAGTTGGTACCCGGCAACATGGTGGTGGTAGGGCTGCTTTGAGCTTGCTTCTCCTTGTTAGAAAGCTGTTAATTACGCCGTATCCTGTAAAAGTGATCAACACGATCCCGGTCTTAATACGAAACCCGCCGACCAGCACTGAAGACCCCTCCCGTCTCCATTTTGGGGAAAACAGCCCCCGGCGGCAACAGCATTAGCAGCGCTGCAGCAACAGCGGGACGAGTAAGGCGCAGGCATATGACGTTTGGGTGGTCCAACAAGCAACCCCCAACGCAATCTCGTTCGATCCATCGCTTCTTGCTGCCAACACACCGCATCAACAAGAAAACACCTGCTACTCGAATTTGACGTTTCTCCTTTTTTTTGTTGGCTGCGATCCCCGACGCTGTTGTGCCATTTTCGCAGCATCCGACTCGACCTCCTGACGGCTGTTGGCGCCGTCGTCGTGCACTCGTTGGAGTCGCTAGAGTCGCTTGGTGTCGCCATGACGACGGGTGCTTGACCTCGGCCGCCGACAATCGCCCAACAGCCGCATCTTTGGCCGCAAACTCTTCTGCGATACCCTCCTGCGTGAGCGTGGCCTCGACCTCGACATGTCGACCGCCTCGCGCTCTTCCTACCAGCCTAGCCGCCGGATCGGCAGTGTGCAGAGCGTGCAGGATGGCGAGCGCCTCAGTCGCACCTCGTCCAGGTCCCGCCCCGCCGCCCCTCCCGTCAGCCACGACGATGCCTACTCGTACGCCCTCCGCATCGCCTTCCTCCGATACCTTCTACAGCCCAGGAAGAAGAGAAAGGAATATGTCAGCGCCCCAAAAGCCCCCCCGCGGGCCCACACCTCGAGCATCTCGGACCTGGTCAAGGAGCTCGTCCCGTCGGGCTCCGCATCGGCGAAGCTGCCCTCGGGATTCAGCCGCTCCCTCGAAAAGCGCATGTCTGGCGTCCTCCAGGGCATCGAGAAGATGCCCGGCTACAGCGATGCCGCCGTAAAGCGCACCTTTGCCGAGGCCTACACCGCTTTCACCGCGAGGGACTTCCAGAAGTCCATCGACAAGGACCGCAAGGTCGAGCCCCTAGTCTTGATCTTCTACTCGTCCGCCTCCAAGGCCCAGGGCAGGGGCAAGCCCGCCGAAGACCATTCCTGGAAGCTGCTCGTCGACCGCCACCTGGCCATGTTCATCAGGCTCCTCAGCAGTATCCTCAGGGAAAAGGGGGATGTCGAACTCGTCGGCCGCCTCAACACGCTCGAGAAGAAGCTCATGAGCAACGACCAGAACCTGTATATCGATACCGGCCAACAGGACCATTCCTATGTCGAAGTGGAGATCCCTCTGACCTACGAGGTCAAGGACATGCACATGGTACAGCTCGTCGCCAAGATATTCGGCGTCCCCAACTCCCAGGTCCAGACCGACATCGACCGGAACGCGTCTGCTTGGACAGAGGATGCAGCGCTGAAGGATTACAAGGCATATCAGTTCCGACTCTCCGCCGGCATGTCTGGGACCCTGCGGAAGCAGGATTTTGACCTCGACGAAGCATACGAGGAGTGGAGGAAGGGAGAGGGGCCCCATCTGGGAAGGATCTTTGCCGAGATCCTGAGCGTCCGTCCGGACCTCAAGGGCGGAGCTGCCGGAGGGAACGACAAGCCACTGCCTGTACGGCCTCAATCCATGTACGAGGACCAGGCCTACGCAGATCTGAGCAGAATGCTCTCGAATCCCGAGTCTCCCGCGCCCAGCCTCGATCCTTCTTTCGGCTTCGGCTCCCTCTCTCTAGACGACACGGCCAGCATACGAAGCGTTGACGAACCAAGTTACACCTTCATCCCCCCAGACCCCCGCTCTGTTTACAAGGTTATCCTCCAGTATGTTGTATCGTACGACCAGCTTCACTCTGACACATCTGCCTCGCCCCTGTCCGAGGAGACGACCGAATTCTTGATAGAACTTGCCGTGCGCTGGCGAATACCGCAGTTCTCCCGATACGTCGCCTTCGTCGAAGTGACTGTTCGCAAGTTCCTGGACCAGGAACTCCCCCCTGAGCAGCTTTACGATTGCCTAGATCTCGTAAAGCAGCCGCTGGAGGAACCCAAGAAGCCTGTTCTGATCCAGCTGTACACATCCAGCTTGAGCGACATCGATCCAAGCCGATGGACCATATCGGATTTCGCCGGTTACCAGCAGTCTTTGAGGGAGCTGCATGACGCTCTGTTGCGGGATCTCTACACCCTCTTGCTGCGCTGTTACGAGCCGAAGCCGCCGACCGTGGGCGTCGTCATGGCACTGCTCAACAACCACGTCTTCCCGGACTCCGCCTTCTCGCAACGGCCCGAGGAGGCGGCCGATTTCGCTCAACAGCTCGATAATGGGCTACGCCACCAGGCTGACGAGGCGTACAGGGGCTTCCTGGACAAACTTATGCCGCACAGTCAGCGAGAGTGGGACTTTAGCCATGTTGTCAACCTGGGCAAGGCCGTGGTCGAGCTTGCCGAGAGGATCAAGAAACGCTACCGCAAGAATCCGGTGATCATGGGTGCCAGCCCGTTCAAGGCTCTGGTTGAGACGATACTGCCCTGCTTCGAAGAGGACGGCCACGCCATCATCAAGCGCGTCTTTACCAACGCCGATGAGAGCGGGGTGGAGATTGAGATGCAGGATGGGTTCGACCTGTACAAGGAACTCGTCGAGATCAGAAAGATGCACGAGGAAGCGATTCCGGGCAAACCATTTGCCTTTCACATCGAGGGCCTCCTCGACTCGTTTGTCTGGCGATGGATCAAGAATGTCGACGAGAAGATGGCGGGTTTCGTCGAGGAGGCGATCAAGCAGGACATGTTCAAAGTCCGGACTCGCCACGAAGGGGACATTCCGACCGACGAGGAACGACACAGTGTCTCCATTATCGACATTTTCTCGCTGTTTAACCAGACAGTCGACCAGCTGCACCAGCTCGAGTGGGCGGACGAAGTCCACATAGCACGGTTCACAACGGCCCTGGCCAAATCGTTTGCTGCAGGCATCGGGCAGTATTGCGAGATTGTAGAGCAGCAGTTTGCGAGGGAGATGGATCGGCAGAGTGCCCAGGAGGCGGCTGCCGCCCACAAGTCGGCGCAAGAAAAGTTCCTGCAGTACGCGAAGGATGCTTGGAACGCGAAGGATAAGATCGAGCCTTTCCAGTTCTACCCCCAGGTCAGTTTGGCGTTGTGTTGTCTGCCCTTTGTCACTGTCTGTCCGTTGCTGATAAGCGTCCCAGTCGTTCGTCAAGTTCAATAACATCGAATGGGCCATGCAAGTCTTGGATTCGCTGGAGCAGCGCATGAACGTGGACGCCTGTGCCGAGATCCTGAAAAAGGTCGACGGGCCGAAACAGGCGACGAGGCGACCGGCACACTACGTGTTCACAATCAAGATTGTGGAAGGTGAGGATCTGAAGGCCTGCGACCCGACCGGGACAAGCGATCCGTACGTTGTCCTGTGCGACGAGTACCAGAAGCGCCTTCACAGGACGCGGGTCATCCCGCGGAGTCTCAACCCTCGGTGGGATGAGTCGGTCGATATCACCGTGTCGGGGCCGCTCAACCTCATCGCGACAATCTGGGACCACGATATGATCGGGGACCATGACTTTGTCGGGCGGACGTCGCTGAAGCTTGACCCGGTGCACTTTGGCGACTACCTGCCGAGGGAGTTCTGGCTGGACCTGGACACCCAAGGGAGGATTTTGATCCGAGTCAGCATGGAGGGTGAGCGTGACGACATCCAGTTCCACTTTGGAAAGGCGTTCCGGCATCTGAAGAGGACGGAGCGGGACATGGTGCGCAAGGTCACGAGCAAGGTATGTATCCTGCCTGTTGTTGAAGGGGTCACCCCTCCATTTTGCAACTAGGTGGCGCCGCTAACGAAAGACAGCTCTCGATGCACATCAACACATCGCTCTCTCGCGAGGCTCTGCGCGGCCTTCTCAACAAGGGCATTACGGCCTCAATGGCCAGCCTCTGGAAGAAGCGGCAGTCGCACGCGCCCGCGGTCACGCCAGCAGAGGTCGAAAACGCTCTCCAGCCGCTCTTCACCTACTTCGACGAGAACTTCGCCATCATGAAGCACACGCTAACCGACGCCACCATGATGGCAGTCATGACGCGGCTGTGGAAGGAGGTGCTCCTGGCCATCGAGAAGCTGCTCGTGCCGCCGCTGTCGGACAAGCCGTCGACACAGAAACCGCTCACGCAAGCCGAGATGGACGTCGTCTACCGCTGGCTGGAGCTGCTGTTCGGCTTCTTCAACGCCAAGGACGAGACGGGCGAGGTGCTCGGCGTCCCCGCCGACATGCTTAAGTCGCCTAAGTGGCACGAGCTGGCATCCCTCAACTTCTTCTACACCGAAACAACCGAGAACCTGATCCGCACGTCGGAGCGCATGGCAGCGGCCAACGCGGAGCGCGCCAAGCACCAGGCCCAGCTCGCCCAACAACAACTCAACACAGCCCACAACCGCCTCTCAGCCGCCAACCTCGCCGGCCCCTCCCCCTCCTCCTCCTCCCTAACCCTCCCCTCCGCGGCAGCCCCCTTCGGCAGCCTCGGCACGATCCGCCGCGGCAAGAGCATCATGATGAGCCGCAACCTGGGCACGATGCGCCGCGTCAAGGAGGAGAAGCGCAAGGAGGCCCAGGCCGACCCCAGCGACGACATGATCCTGCGCATCCTGCGCATGCGGCCCGAGGCCGCGGGGTATCTCCGCGACCGGCAGCGGCAGAAGGAGCGCATGGCGGCGTCGCAGGCCGCCGCGTCGATTGTGCGCCAGAGCGTGCATCAGGGGTGGGGGAATGGGCCGGCTTTTGGGGGGCCGTTGTATGGGAGGGGGGTTAATTTGCCGAGGCGGTAGGCATGATGAGTTTTTTTTTTTTTTTGTGTGGTTTTTCTTTTTACCCTCTTCTTTTTTGATTTTGGTTTCTTATGAGGAACTGTGATGGGCCAGTTTTTCAATTTCGTAATGGGATTGATGGTTGGTTAGGTTCGGTAGCTCCATTGTTTGGTTCTTGGTTCTTGCGACGGATGGAGAGGGAAGGTGGGAGGCACGGGGGGCGTTGGGGGAGCAAGCAAGCAAGCAATACCCCTCTGGTAGTTACTTTGGTTCCAAGTATCCCAGGTCGTGGCAATTATTTGTGTTGATTTAATGACAGTGGTTGATGATGGTATCAGGAGCATGCAAGAACCATTGCTTAGCCTCATCTCATGGGAATTCTTTGATAGGGGTTGGATCCCAAGGGCGCTCAGCTCAAGCCACAGTGAGGCTGGGGCGACAAGGGGGTTGATGGGCTGGAGGTAAATTTTGACATTTTGCGGTGACGGTTGCCCGATGAACAGCTCGGGATCAAAAATCCACTTCAACGGCGCGCACGGTACGGATACGGAGCAGACTCACCATCCGGGATCGCAATTGACGGCGACAACTTGGTGAGAAGCCCATAAGAGGTCTTTTGTTGGTTTTTGTACGAAGTATCCCGTCCTTCTCCAACGACTGCGGGGAGAGCTAAGGCAGGGAAGCTTCAACTAAGTGGAGGTAGCCGAGAGACATCCCGAGCCGGCCCTTCGGAACAGGCAATTGCGGGAACGGCGCCAGCTCAGGAGTCGACACAGCAGAAAAGAGCCGCGGCCAAAGGGGAGTTCACGGACGGCATCCAACCAAACGTTATCTGCTATTAAGATATCCACACCCCGGCATCCCGCCATCCCACGGCCCTCATCCCATATCAGAGGACGACGCCCATCAGGTCCGTCTGCATGCTGCCCTCAAGAGTGCTGCGGTCGAAGCAGGCGTTGCTGCAGCCCGCGAGACTCGGCAGATCTGGACCAGCACTCTTTGCACTGCAGCAGCAGCAGCACCAGTGCCAGTGCCAGTGCCAGCACCAGCACCAGCCACAGCCACAGCTCCAGCAACGGCAGCTGTCGCAGCGGACACCACAGCACCAAGGGCAGCTCCGGCAGCTCCAGCAGCTCCGGCAGCTCCAGCAGCTCCGACAGCGCTGTACCTCTGTTACGGCCAGAAATATGTCACCGCAGCAATTGACCCGCCCCGGCCAATCACAGCGCCGCGGGCTGGCGTCACACACGAAGGGCCCCACATCTGCTGTCTCTGCAACCCCTCCCCCGCCTTGCTCAGAAGCTGTCGGCGCGGATTATTCTTCTTCTCCTGCGACTAATCCCTCGACCGCTCAATTGCGCCCCTCCCCGTTCTCTCGAGCGTCCCAGATCGCCCGACACCTCCAGCACGAACAAGCCCGGAGCTACACCACCTCCGCATCCACACCCGCACCCAACACCATGGCGGCCTCTCCCTACACCGTCCGCAAGGTCGGCGCCCCCAACACCCTCGCCCACCGCGTCTACATCGAGAAGGATGGCGTCCCCGTCTCGCCCTTCCACGACATCCCGCTGTACGCCAACCAGGAGCAGACCATCCTCAACATGATTGTTGAGATTCCGCGCTGGACCAACGCCAAGCTCGAGGTGAGACCAACTCTTTCTCTCTTTTCCCCTCTCGCTGTCGTGTCGTATCGTGTCGTGTCGTATTGTCTCCATCCAGATGGCTAACCTCACCCCGCGCCTCGCTAGATCTCCAAGGAGGAGCTCCTCAACCCCATCAAGCAGGACATCAAGAAGGGCAAGCTGCGCTTCGTCCGCAACTGCTTCCCCCACAAGGGCTACCTGTGGAACTACGGTGCCTTCCCCCAGGTATGCTCTTCCTTGACCCTCATCAAAAATTTACAGGCACTGGGAGCAGCCCACAACTGACCGCTCCGCAGACCTGGGAGGACCCCAACTCGATCCACCCCGAGACCAAGGCCAAGGGCGACAACGACCCGCTCGACGTGTGCGAGATCGGCGAGCTGGTCGGCTACACGGGCCAGGTCAAGCAGGTCAAGGTGCTCGGCGTCATGGCCCTGCTGGACGAGGAGGAGACCGACTGGAAGGTCATTGTCATTGACGTCAACGACCCGCTGGCCCCCAAGCTCAACGACGTCGAGGACGTCGAGCGCCACCTCCCCGGCCTGCTGCGCGCCACCAACGAGTGGTTCCGCATCTACAAGATCCCCGACGGCAAGCCCGAGAACCAGTTCGCCTTCACCGGCGAGTGCAAGAACAAGACCTACGCCATGGACGTCGTCCGCGAGTGCAGCGAGGCCTGGGAGAAGATGATCACGGGCAAGACCGACGCCGGCAGCATCGCCCTGTAAGTATTCTGATGAACGCCAGACTCTCTGCTGAATGTGTGCAAAACCCAAAAGATAAAAAAAAACTAACCATGGCAACAGCACCAACCTCACCGTCAACCACTCGGCCAGCCGCGTCTCGCCCGACCAGCTGCCGCCCCTCCCCCAGAACCAGGAGCTGCCCGCCGCTCCCATCGACCCCTCCATCGACAAGTGGTTCTTCATCAGCGGCGCTTCTGCTTAGATAGCTCTGCCGTAAGACAGGGGAAAATCCATGTCGCGCCTCATTGCGAGCCCTCCCTTCTAGGTAGATAGTTGGGAACTCTTCCGGAGAAAAAAAAGTAAAATGCTGGGTTCTTTTTTGTTGTTCTGGTCAAATAGAAATCAAACATGGAGCCGACCTTGAAGCAAGATTCCATCTCCTGTGACGGACACGAGGTGCGTGACGTGACATGCGTGAATCAGTTCTCGACTCTGAAGTGTGGTATATTCCGACCGACCGACCAAAAAGAAAAAAAAAAGAAAATCGAAAAGTGAAAACGCCTCCCCAAAATGCTCCAGCTCTATCCTATCGTTACAGACAAGGCCCCAACTTCCATGGTTTGTGGGGTGATACATAATTTTTGTACATTTCTTTTCCACCTCTCTTTTTGTTATATGTGATATTGATATGGTTTTAAGCCGCCGCCAGATCCGCCTCCTTCTGCAGCATGCGCGAGTGCCGGTCGACTTCTTCGACGATGCTCTTGATGCCCATGGTTTCGCAGTCGAGGTTCATTTCCTTGCCGTCCTCTGTTTTGTTGGGTGGGTGGTGGTTAGCCTTGTTTTGCATGTATGTGTGTGTGTGTGTGTGTATTTTAGGAGGGGGGAGTGGTTGGTTGGTCTGGTTTTGGGGCTGGGTTGGACTCGTTGCTCTTCTTTTGGTCCTTTGCTCATGGAATGCAGCAACACCCCGCAACACAGTTCGGCCCTATGCTTCCCAACGATGCCCTCCAACCCGTACCATATTCCTCCCATAGTATACAAAGGAAAGATGTAATTGTGCGCGCGTGTGAGATAGGAGAAAATCCGCAAGAAAAACCGCAAGAAAACTAGGTTGCGACTTGGATGGAGAGGGCCCACGTACTGAACTTGACGTAGAGCGTGCTCGGCTCGGCCGACGCCCGCGGCAGCAGCTGTGTCGTGATGTTCATGCCCGACGAGCGGGCCGTCGGCGGGAGGAAGGAGAGGAAAAGCCGGGCTGACTTGGCGCGCGCCGAGAAGGGGTTGAAGCGCGTCCTCACGTCGGTGATGAAGCGGGTTATCATTTTGAGGATGGGGTTGCTTCGCTTTGTACGGTGGGTTTGGTGTGTGGGTTTTGGTGATGAGACCGAGGGGAATGGTGGGTTCCCAATTGGTGGTCTTTGGGGGCCTCAAATGTGTCGTGGTGTGGTGGCCGGGGCGGTTGGGGGTGGTCGTCGTGATCAGGATCGTGGATCTGGAAAATTGGTGTTGCAGAGCGAATGGCTTGCAGTTCAAGATGCGACGGAGAGAGCCGGACGGTGCGCGGGACGGAGCGAGGTGCGTCTGTTTCTCGGATACGGAGTTCCGTTTTGTTGTTGCTGCTGCTCCGTTTTGAATTGGTGCTGTCCAAAACTGGGGTCTGGCCCCACCGTGACGTCCAGCTCGTCCATTCGTTCTTCCCATTGGCCTGTGAATTCAAGATGCCAACTCTCCCAGACAGCATCGAGCATCGAGCATCGGTTGAACAGGAGCAACAGGAGCAACAACACTGCAACAACAAAAATCAGACATGGCATCGTTCGAATCGCTGCAAGAGCGCCTGGCCGCGCTGCAGGAGACCACGGGCCAGCTCCGGGACCTGATCGCGCGGCTCGCCGACATGCAGTTCCAGCCTGGGTCCGTCCCGCTCAGCACCGCCGACGAGGACAATGTCGCCAGCGAGCTCAGCACCGAGATCAGCCAGATCCTGCGCGAGGAGGAGGACGACCTGGAGCTGCTTCAAGAAGAGATCATCGACCTGCGCTCCGGACGGCCAGGAAGCGACGCCGAGCACCGCAAGACGCGCCTCAAAGAGGGCGCCCACCGCCTCCAGGCCGAACTCAAGGACTGCCGCACCACCTTCCGCAAAGCCCAGCTCTCTGCCCGCCGCAACCTCGAAGCCGCCCAGAAACTCGAACGCGATCTGCTCCTCGCATCCTACGCCGCCTCGGCAGCATCGCCCTCCTCCTCCACCATCCTCACCAACCCGGACGCCGCCACCACATCCCCCCAAACCCACTCCGGCGCGGCCTCCCCAACATCCAACCACACCAACCAACCCCCTCTAACAGCCGACGAAGCCCGCGCCCAACTCTTTACCCCCCGCGACCGCCGCCGCCACCACAAAAAACACAACCCCGAAACCAACGACCAAAGCGACGTTCTCGCCGCCTCCAGCGACATCACCCTCGCCCTCCGCCGCACCCACACTCTCATCGCAGGGGAACTCGCCAAATCCGCCTTCGCAGCACAGACCCTGGCCGAGAGCTCAGCAGCCCTCACCGAGCTCCAGCGGAGCTACGAGGGGCTCGACGGCCTGCTCACGCGCTCGCGCGACCTGGTCGGCACGCTCATGACCGCCCAGAAGAGCGACACGTGGTACCTGCAGACGGCGCTGCGCCTGCTGCTGGGCACGCTGGCCTGGCTGGTGTTCCGTCGGTTTCTGTACGGCCCGCTGTGGTGGCTTGTGTGGCTGCCTGTGCGGACCGGGTGGCGTGTTACGAAGGGGGTGTCGTCGCATGTGGGGGGGAGGGATGGGGCTGTGGGGACGATGGAGGTTGCTGTGCCGGGTGGTGAGGCGGGGCAGACGGTGGTGGTTGGGGTCGGGGAGGATGGGGCCGTGCCGACGGTGAGGGTCGAGAGGGAAGCGCAGGAGGAAGGGGATCCGGATTCGATGGTTGAGAAGGTTGGGAGGATGGTGGAGGATACCTTGGATCGGAGGGACGAGGAGGAGGCGAACCGGACGGCAGAGGAGGACGAGGGGCAGCTGGAGCTGGAGGTGGAGGACAAGCCGAATCCGATGAAGAGGATGTGGGAGGAGGAAGTTGGGCAGGAGGTCCGGGATGAGCTGTGATAAGTATCTAGACACTCTAAACATGATACCCCGTCTGAACTCCCAATCACTCCGTGACATATTGCGTTCCCATTGCGCATGCAGTCACTCTCGCCCATTCTGTGTTGTCTACTGATGAAAAAAACTCTACTAATATCGTCCTGATATGCTCGTTATTCCTGTCCTATCATTTCAAAAGGCATGGTTCAACCTTCTAATCCCATTCGATCCATAATGCGCTTCATACCTAACTAATCCGATAACCCACCCAATCTGCTGCCCATATACCCGATCAATCAATCAGGAAGGAAACTCCAAGCTTAAATGCTACTTTTTGCGCTCCTGCCATGCTTTGTCCATTCTTGTATTTCAGATGATGCCCTCCATGCAACCCAATGAATCTCGTAAATCAACCGACCATGCTATGATTCCCCCTTTCTATTTCATGCATTCATATCGTGGGTGAGAAAAGGAAAAAGGAGGAGGAAAAAAAAGAAAAAAAAGAAGTCAAAACGATGAGTAAGACGAAACACTCCTTCCCGTCCTGATCTCTTCAGATCTCCCCTCCCCACCTCACTCCGCTCACCCCCCGCGCTGCATCAACGACCCAATCGCCACCGCCCCAGCAAGCAACATCACCATCCCAGACAGCACCGACTGGCCCTGCTCATCACCATCACCATCACCATCACCACCACCACTCCCACTGCCAACCTCAACCCCCGTCACCCCATTCTCCTCCCCCACTAACTTCGAAGCGCCCATTTCAACCTGGGGTCGGGTTTGGGACTGAGGTTGGGATTTGGTTTGGAGTTCTGCAGCAGTAGCAGCAGCAGCAGCAGCAGATGACACCGCATCTTCCATCCTTGCGTCCCTGTCCCTGCCCAGCACACTGCTGCTCTCCATCGACATCACCGGCATGCTCAGCCGGTGAGGCTGGGCAGCCTTGACATCGCCCAGCGCGCCGCGCAGTCCGACGCCTACGAACCGGGACTCGCCCAGACTCAGGCCTAGGCCCAGGCCGAGGCCGAGGTAGCCTGCTGTTTGTTGGGGACGGCTGGCGATGCTGGTGCTGGTGTTGGATCTGGTCCTGGTTCTGCTGCTTGTTGGTGCTGTTGTGTGAGCTGGCTTCGGCGGTGTGCTTGCCACATCAATGTCGGACGGAAGCCGGGGTTGCTTTTGGGCCGACGAGGACGTGAGTTTGGCGAGTTTGGCTGGGTCGGGGATTGGTGCGAGACGGGGGGGTTCTCTGTCTTCCTGCGTGGGTTTCGGCTTCACGGGTACGGCGGGAATACCGGCCGAGTGGTCGGGTTGGGTGGTTTTGGTGGACGGAACCGACTTGTCAGAAATGGAGGGAGTGAGGTTGTCGGCGGAGATTGCTGGCATTGCCGGCGCGCCACGTGTGCCGTGGGATTGTGGCTGCGCCGTTCCTGGTTCGTTGCAAACATGGTGTTGGGATTTCGGTTTGCCATTTGCCTCTTCAGGGATCTGGTCGGTTTCAACTCCAACTTCGGGCCCGAAGGCCTTGGGCTGGATTTTTTCCTCTTCTCCAGCCACGGCATCTGCAACAGGTTTTGCTCCCTGGTCAGATTTATAAGCATCTGCTCCTCTGATGTCGTTGGATTGGATGATGTGGCCCTGCGTGAGACCATCGTCGACAAGGTGTGTGTCAGCGAAATTGGCGTCGTCCTGGCTGACTTTCTCTCCCGATCCCTGGCTTGGATGATCGGCTTGTACGGCTCGTTCCTTGCCGGACTTGGACACCGAAACCTCGCTCTCGTCTGGAGATTGGTCCTTGACAAGCCCGTTTGCCATGGTCTCAACATTGTCGCTGAGATCTCCCTTGATGCCCTCTGCAGGAATACCCTTGGCATCAACTCCGTGCAACGCGCCTGAAGAGCCAGCAGCTTGTTCGACCTCATCTTTGCTGCGGCCTTGCTCCCCGATTTCGGCGGCTTCATTGTCGCGAGCGGCAGCAGGGACTAGGCTGGAATCCTTCCCAATCCCTTCCTCAAAATCCGCCTCGGATGCTTTGAGGTCGGCAACCTCTTTGACAGTTGATACGCCAGATACATCTCGGGACCCGTCTCCAGCATCTGGCTTCGGAAGTTCGGCATCGGCAGCGCCATCCATAGTCGGGACCGCGATGGATCCATCCCCATGTTCACCAATGGCAACTTTGGAGATATTAGTTTCGGGGGCTGCGGCCACGGCTGGAACGGTCGGCTCGTCCTTGACCTCGACGTGGGCACCGGGTTCCGCAGGTTTGCGGTCGGCCGCAAACAGGGCCGTGGCCTTGATGGCGTCTTCCTCAGGCTCTTCACCAATGCCCGGCGTTGATTCCTCGGTGGTTACAGCAGCCAGGCTGGGCGCGATATTTACTTTGTGGCCGGGTTCTCCAGCGACACCATGGCCCGCGGGTTCGGGTTCGGCGGCACCAGCCGTGGGCGAAACCGAAGCCGATTCTGCCTCCCCTTCCTCAATACTGAGCCCCTGAGCCTCCACCTCGGCAGGGAGAGCATCCTTCAGGGTATCCTCAGCCGGAGCATCGAATTTGTCGCCACCTGCGGCTTCGACCGCCGTCGACAAAGTGTCCGGCTCCTTGCTGTCAGCCTCTGCACTCAGAGTCTCCGCGGTATCGGCTTTCTCTGACGTCGTGAAGGGCCCGTCCGGTCCCTCGCTGGCGCCAACCTCTGTACCCTCACTGTCGGCCAAACCGATCGCAGTCGGCACAGTGCGCGGCTTGTCTAGGCCACTCTCATCAACATCTCTAGTCCCAGCTCCCGGGACATCCTCCACAGCAGGGACCTCGATGGATTCCTCCTCATCTCTCTGACCGACTTGGTCTTCCGTGCTCCCCGGTTGGGACACAACGGTTCCATATGGGGCTTTGAGGGATTTTCCCTCGGGCTTCTCATCGGCGGTATCAACCTCGGTGTTCTCTTCGGGAGCAGCAGTTATTGTCGGCCCCGTGGTCTCCTCCTCAGCGTCATGGCCCGGCTCTGCACCAACGACCTCGGATTTGAGGGCCTCAGCGTACGTCAACACCGTCTCTGGTTCTTCTCCCCCCCCAGCTTCGGGGCCAGCGGCGTCGGGTTTGCTGCCCTCGTCCACAGCCAATAACTCGGCGTTTTTCTTGGCTTCGGCGGGCACTTCGGGGGCATCAATTTCGGTCTTGAGTGCCTCAGCATACGTCGGTCCCGCTCTCGCCTCTTGCTTGTCGTCCTCCTCATCCACTTGCTCGGAAGGAACCTCGGGTTTGACGGCTTCAGTGGACGTCAGATCCGCGTATGGTGCTCCCCTAGGCTCCTCCTCCGCCGCCTCACCGACTCCGTCGAAAGGAACCTCGGTCTTGACCACTTCAGCGTAAGTCAAACCCGCGTGCAGCTCCTTCTTAGTCTCCCTTTCCACTGCATGCTCCGAAGGGGCCTCGGTCGTGACCTCATCGTCGAATGTAGTAGCCCCCTTCAGGTCTTCCTCTGCCGCCTCCTCTTCGCCCACCTGCTCGGAAAGAAGCCCAGTTCCGACGGCCTCGGACATCGAAGCCGCATTCGCCTTCTCACTGTCTTCTTCCTGGACCGTTTCCTCAATAGGGGTCTCCGTCTCGACCGCCTCAGCAAACGTCACAGCCGCATCCGATGCCTCCGCGATATCCTCCTCCTCCCGTGCCTCCCTGGAAGGTCCCTCGGCCTTGAGCGCTTCAGCATCCATCGGGGACGCCTTCGGTTCCTCTTTGGCCGCGGCCTCCTCGTAAACAGACTCCGAAGGAGTAACTTCGGTCTTCACCACCTCGGCGTACGTCGGGGCCGCCTTCGGTTCCTCTGTGGCCATCTCCTTGGCGGAAGGAATTTCAGTCAGGTTTGGCTCCTCCTCCTCCGCCTCCTCTTCCTCTTTGCCCCAACGTTCACCCCCTTGCTCTGAAGGAACGTCGCTTTTGACAGCTTCAGCACCCGTCGGAGCCGCCGTCGGCGTCACAGCCGTCGTGGGTTCTTCTGCGGCCATCTCCTTGACAGAAGGAATTTCGGCTTTGACCGCATCAGCAGAGGTAAAAACCAGGGTTGGCTCCTCCACAACCTCCTGCTCTTCACCCTCTTGCTTAAAGGGAGTCTCGCCCTTTGAAATTGTGGTCCGATCTTCCTCGGACTCCTCCTCGCCCCTTTCCTCGGGAGGAATGTCGGTTTTGGTGGCCTCGGCATCCATTGAAGCCGCCATCGGTTCCTCTTTGGTTGTCTCTTCGGCGGAAGTGGGTTCGACCTTGAGAGCATCAGCATATGTCAGAGCCGGGATTGGCTCCTCCATTGCCTCCTCTTCCTCAGGTGGGACGTCGGTTTTGGCCGCCTCAGCATCTACCAGAGCCGCCTTCGGTTCTTCCATAGTTGTCTCGTCGGGGGAAGTGAGTTCAACTTTGAGAGCATCAGCATATGTTGGAGCCAGGGTTGGCTCCTCCACTGCCTCCTCCTCCTCTTCACTCTCCCTCTCATCCCCTTGCGAAAGGGGGACGTCAGTTTTGGCGGTCCCGGCATCTATCGGAGCTGCCCTCAGTTCATCCTTGGTTGTCTCGTCGGGGGAAGGAAGCTCGACATTGACAGCATCAGCATATGTCGGAACGGGGGTTGGCTTCTTCACCGCCTCCTCTTCCTCTTCACCCCCATTCTCATATTCTTGCTTGGGAGGAACGTCGGTTTTGGCAGCCTCGGCATACGTTGGGCCTGTCGTCGGCTCCTCCTTGGTTGTATCTTCGGGGAGAGTGGGTTCAACCTTGAGAACATCAGCGTATGTTGGGGCTGCATTTGCCTTTTCCTTGGCGTCCTCATCTTCCTCTTCACCCTCGCGCTTATCCCCTTGCTCGGGAAAAACGCCGTTTTCGACAACCTCAGCATACGTCGGACCCGTCGTCAGGTCCTCCTTGGCCGTGTCCGCGGCGAAAGGAGTTTCAACCTTGACAGCCTCAGCATATGTTGGAACCCCATTTGCCTTCTTCTCGGCGTCCTCCTCTTCCTCGGCAGAAATTTCGGTCTCCGGAGCCGCATTTGACTCCTCTCTAGCCCCCTCCTCTTCCTCGCGCTTTTTCTCGGCGGGAATTCCGATCTTTGAAATCGCGTCTGACTCCTCCTCAGCTACCCTTCCATCCTCGCACACAGCATCGGCGGGGGCTTCAGTCTCGACAGCTTCGGAGGAGGCTTCAGTCTTGACGGCTTCGGCATATGTCAGAATCGCTTCCTGCTCCTTTCCTTCCTCATGTTGCTGCTCTCGGTACTGCTTGTCCTCTTCCTCCTCTTCATCCTTTTTCTGCTCTTTCTCTTTCGACTTCTTCTGCACTTCCTCTCCCTCCTCCAGTTTCTCTCCCTCCTCTGGTTTATCTCTTTCACCCCCTGCGTCGATAGCCAACGCATCCGGAGGACTATCACGGTTCACAGCCCCAGTAGCGTCATCATTCGCAGGCTGCTCAACAGGGTGCGCCACATCATCATCCCCGCCGGTTTGTTGACTGACTACATCCTCCTCGGCACCGATGTCCGTCGGCGCTGGTGCATGTGCAGGTGCCTGATTGTCCAATTCTTTGGCTGTTGATTGTTCCAGGGGGCTGGAGTCTGCGTCTGGGGCCAAAGGCTCGGCCTCGACAGTATCATCGGTTTGGATATCGGCTTCTTGCTCGGCTCCGGCGTTGGTCGGTGTTGGTTCTGAACTGTCCGTGTGTTTGGCGTTTGTTTGCTCCGCCGGGGCGAAGTCAGTCTCCAGGTCCCAAGGCTCCATCTCAGCGGTGGGTGCAGTCTGAGACTCGACGTGTTGCTCCGCGCCAGCGTCCCTCGGGACCGGTATTTGCTTGTCCGGTGTCTCTGCCGCTGGGTATTCCAAGGGGGTGGAGTACGCATCAGCGATGTCCCCAGCCATGGTGACATCTTCCCCATCCCCGATGTCAGTAGGTGCCAGGATTTTGTCATCTAATAGCTCCAGGGTGAATTGTTCGGCGGGCTTGGAGTCAGTGACTCTGCCCAGAAAGTTGGTGCCAGCGATGTCCCCTGCCATGATGACACTCGGCACTGTCCCGACGTCAGTCGATTCCAGCTCAGTGCCGTCCTTGTCTCCAGCTCGAAGATTATCGTTTTTCTCGACTCTGTTGTCCATTGGTGCGGAGCCCGTGGCGTCCAAATTCTCTGTGGTGAGTTGTTCGGTAGGCTTAGAGTCGGTGACTGTGTCCAAAGACTTAGCACCAGCCATGTCCCCTGCCATGATGACACCTTTCTCGGCTCCAGTATCAGTTGGCGGGGGAATCTGACCGTCAATGGCCTCCACTGTGAGTTGTTCAGGAGGTTCAGAGTCAGTGACTGTGTCCACAGATTCAGCACCAGCCATGTCCCCTGCCATGATGACACCTTTGCCGGCTCCGGTATTAGTCGGCACCGGGACTTGACTGTCAAGGGCCTCCGCAACGGCATCTTCAGCGCTATCATCGTCAGCAGCCGGGGTCGAGAACTCGGCTGCCGTCTCATCCCCAACCTGATCGTCGACGTTTTCCTCGGCCCCGGTATCAGTTGGCACGAGAATCCAACTGTCAAGCCCCTCCAGTGTGGCGTGTTCAGAACCAATGCTTGGTGTCAAAAACTCAGCCTCCGTCTCATCCCGGCCCTGAATGTTGACGTCTTCCCCAACCCCAGTACCAGTCAGCCCCGGAACTTGACTCTCAAGCAGTTCCGTCTTGGAGTCAGCACTCGGGGCCAAGGGGTGCTCGGCGACCGCCTCCTTCCCGACCTGGTCGTTGACATTTTGCTCGGCCACATCTTGCTCGTTCCCAACATGATCCCTGATATCTTGTTCGGCCGGGGTAGCAATCGATGCAGGTACCCGGTCATCGGATTTCTCGGCGGCGGAGTGCTCAGCAGCTTCAGGCTCAGTAGCACGGGCCACAGACTCAGCTACCGTCTCGTCCTCAACGAGGGCATTGACACCTTTCTCGGCCCTGGGCTCAGCCGGTGCAGTAACCTGGCGGTCGAGCTTCTCTCCCGTAGACGGTTCGGCGGATTCAGAGTCAATGCCCAGGGCTAACCCCTCGACTGCCTTCTCATCAGCAGCCTGCAGGTCGGCCTCTTGCTTCACACCAGCATCCGTCTCTACAGGAAGCTCAACATCGGTTTGCTCTGCCGTGGGGTGCTCAGTAAGCACGGCGTCAGTCCTCGGCGTGGAGGACTCGGCCACACCATGAATCCCGAGCTGTGCTTCAACATCTTGCCCAATGTCTGATACCGTCGGAGCCGGGACGTCACCGTCAGCATGTTGTTTCGGTTCCACCGCGAGGAGGTCTGTAATCTCCGGACGGGGTGCCGGGGCCGACGGCTCCAGTTCAACCTCGACACTCGGCTCAGTTTCTCCCCGACCAGCGTCTGCTGTGTTGTCCGGGGTCTCCTTCTCGGGCTTGACGTCCACCTCGGTACCAGTTCCGGCACCGTAGTGTTCCTTATCGGGGATCTTCTCTGCCGGTCCACCGTCAACACCCGTCTCCTTTGGTGTCTCATGACTCTCTTCCGCAATATCAAACTCGGGTTGCACGTCAGCCTCGGAGCCAGTCACGGAGCCGTGGTGCTCCGTCTCAGAGACAACCCCGGTCCCAGCAGCGTCTGAACCCGTCTCTCGAGTTCCCCAAGCGTTCTCAACGGGGTGCACAATCTCGCTCGTAATATCAACCTCGGGCTTAACAGCACCAGCATCAGTATCGGCACCAACCCCGGACCCGTCATCCTCCTTCTCGGAGACGACCCCGGTTCCAGCGGCTACCATCACCGAGTCCACAATCTCCTCCTCCCCCACAACATCAACCCCATCAAATTGAGGCTTTCCCCGATCGGCGCCCCCCTTGGCTCCCTCCTCGGCCACAATATCAACCCCAAGCACATCCACCCCCAACAATCCAATCTCCTTCCTCCCCTCGGCACCGTGCCCCTCCCCATCCCCGACAACAGACAATCCTGCTGCTGTGTTTGCTGCCCCCTCTGTCCGAGTCCGATACCTGTCGGACTCGAGCAGCAGCTGCTGAGCGACACGCCCCTTATTGTCGTCATCATCATTCCCAATATGCTTATGCAGGTACGATACAGGCACAGCAGTAGCAGCACCAGCAACAGTGACATCATCATCAGCAGCAGGGGCCGGCTGGTCGCCACTCGGGTCCGACGACGTCCGGACTTGCGGGGTGGGGAAGTCCGGCTGGGACCGGGGGCGGTTGTCGATTTGGGACGGGACGGGTTCGGCTCCGAGGTTTGTTTTTGTTGTTTTTGTTATTGCTGGTGTTGTTGTCGTTGTGGCGAGATAGATAGATTCATTTGCCGGGGAAAACGGGGTTGCGAGGCTGACCTCTTCCAGGGGCGTGTAAAACGGGGAGGGTTCTGGTGTTGGTGGCTGGGGCGTGGTGGTGCACGGCGAGGGGGAGGAGGGGAGCGGTGACACAGCAGCCCGGACCCGGGCGGCTGGGTCGGGTATTGTTGAGGTGGTTTGGTTGTTTGCTGTGTCACTGCGACGAAGGGGGGGTTGAAGGTTTGCGTTTGGTGTTGGTGGAACGGGTTGCCGGGCTGGGGTCGACACGTCGGCTGAAAGACGGTCGCGATCCGCCCGAGCGTCTTGCACGGTGGCACTTGGGCCGGTGCCGGTCAGATTGGGTTTCCCGTGTTCGGGCTCGAGCATGTCCCGAGGGACGGCAGCTTTGTCAGTGCATGTTGTGCATGAGCTCGTTAGGAGATAAACGGGCGTCGGCGATACGCTGGGCCCGGGCGAGGTGGCCTCTGTGCTCAGCTCGGGGGTCGACGGCGCTGTGGAGAACTGGTCATCGTCTCGAGGGGTCCCGCGTCCGGACGGGACGACCTTGGAGAGCTCGAGCTTCAGGGCTTCTTCGACCGCGGGACTGGGACTGACGGCGAATTGTCGGGCATCCACGAATATGTCTGGGCTCTCCATGCTTTGTGGTTTCGTTGCGCGTGCGATGGCCGGCGTGTCACTGCTCTCGTTGTTTTCCTTGTTTGGTTTTTCGAGTCGCTGAACAGCAGGATGGGAGGGTGAGTTAACAGCTGGTGTTGCCTCTGCAGGGAGAGTCCCTGGTTGAGGAACTGAAGGGTTCACCACTTCGGTCGACGTCATAGACCCCGACACACGCTTCTCCACACGACGCCGACGTACGTCTTCGATCAAAGGGTCTTCGATTCCGACGAGGCCCAGGCCGGCAGCATTTCCGCCATCTTGGATTACGGGCTGCTCGTCAACAAGAGTGGAGGCATTACTGATGCGAGCGGCCGAGGAGGACCGCCTTGACACCAACGAGAAGGACCGCACAGGCTTCAAGTCTGCAGTATCGAGAAGCCCTCGGATATCGGGAATCGGCGACTCCCACCCACGCGGCTCCAAGATTCGCTCACTGGCCGCGGTGCTAGGCCTGCTATTGTCGCTTGCAAATGGATCGCGGGCCCCCTTGAGATAGTCGATGGACCTCATCGACTCTGTGGATCTCATCGACTCTGTGGAGCGGCGGGACAGGGAAAAGACGCGTTGCGAGCGCGGCCTCGGCGACCCCGTGATGCTGCCCGATGCTGCCCTGGACTGCCTGGCTGGCGACGATCGTATGGACGACGGCGAGTATCTTGACGAGGGGCCTTCGAAGACAGACTGCTCAGGCTGTGCAGGTGTCACGGGCCGAGTAAGGGAATCTTCTTCATCATCCGGGATGTCGTCGATGGAGCTAGAGTCTTCGAACACTCTATCAATATCTTGCTGAATCCGGGCCTTCAGTCTCGCAACAAAAGCCCTCTGCGCATCCTCCTGCGAAGCGAAGGTCTCCCGCCTTTGGTTCCCATGCTTCTCGTGGGCAACAATGGCCTTGTCCAGGACGAGATGGCCGCGCTTGTGCGCCTTGATATGGATCGCGACATTGTGGCCACGGATGACGTCGCCAATTCCGGTCTGGATGCGGTCCAGCGCTGCTTGGATCGTGCGGCGGCCGTAGGACACTGACGGATCCAAGGTGAAGTCGGCCACGTCTCGAAGTGACCAGCCCACGCCCTTGAGCTCGGCAATCTGAAATTCCAAGTCGTTCATGGCGTTCAGTGCGGCGTCGACCTCGTTCCGAGCATGGACGAGGAATTTCTCGGCGTCGAGGAGGAAACTTGCACAGTCGTTGGTGTCTGGGGCTTGGAACAGAGCGAGCTTCCCCGTGATATTTTTGTGCATGTGGCTATATGCCGGCCCCAGGTTGTTTGATATTCTGAGGTCGATTTCTACCTCGTCTTCCTCCCTGGGAGGGCTGCCAACATCCCCTGTTCTCGAGTCAAGCCGGGGGTTGACAAGTTGCAGAGCTGTCCGCAGGATGTTCTCGCTCAGAGGGAGCGTCAGGGGCGAGGTTTGCGTGCTGTCAATTCTTATCTTACGCTCGAGCCCGGGAGTCTGGTGTCGTGGGTTCCTATCCCGGAAGCAGAAATGGATGGTGTAGCCCGGAACGAATTCAAAGCTCTGGGTGGCTTCGAGGAAGCGAGACCTGGGGACAGACAGCAGGGACAGAGACCTGTGAGAAGACGGGATTACGGTCTCGTCTTCATAATCCGCTTCCGGCACGGGGCAGTCGAGCCACTTGAAATTGTCGTCGTGGCGGCGTAGAAAAAGCCCAATCATCCTGTGGGTGGCCAGAGCCACTTCTCTGGTGAAGGCGACGGTCAGGGGCTGTTTCTGGTAAGAGCGGTAGGTCCTCTCGGCCCAGTCGCCCTGCCCTCGTCTCGTGATGCGAAAGGTCATCTCGAAGCGCTGCGGCTTGCGCTCGTACGTGTCACCCTTGAACAGCTCGAGGGCGGCCGAGTCCTTGCGCGTGATGAACTCCTCGGCGCAGCGCTCGATGCGGCGCACCATTCCTCGGCATATCCTGTCCGAGGCGTCAAATCCGGGCGAGCTGCCATAGCTGCGGCAGTACCTAGATCGGATGACTGGGTCCGTGAAGCGGACGTCGACATGCACCGTGAGGGCCGGGACGGTGGTCGTGGGGGAGGGCCGCCGTTCCTCGAAGACGGGGGACAACAAAGCCTTCTCTCGATCCATCCCAGCGTGTTTGTCGGCTTGCTTGTCCTTGTCCATGCTGGTGTCCATGATTGTGGCCTCGAGCTTCGGGAAGGCATCTCCCATGGTGAGGCGTGATTTTGACCGCGGCAAAGCACCCAGGGCGGCGGTGCGTTGCTGTTGGGCATCCCACCACGCCATTTCTGCGGCTTATACGAGCCAGGGGACCTGCTCCACCAGTCTGCCGTCTGGTTGCAACCAAGATTTCGCCGGTGGGGTGGAGGGGTCTTCGATGAGGCAATGCTGCAGCGATGAACCGTTCTCGAAGCTCATGAGACGAAAGGTGTCGGCTAGGGAACCATGTCCATCGCGGGAAGTGGGCAAGATCAGTTGAAATGTGACGAAAGGAAAAAAAAATATAATCTCAAGAATCTCGGGCAATGCAGCGGATGGCCGACATGTAGTCGGACCTCTCTTACCCCTCCGCCGAGAATGTCAACAGCGTCTTTCCGGGATAAACAGGCACTGACCAAACGTGCCAGCTGTGGCGGAACCTGGGGCAGCTGAAGAGTCTCAGGATGTTGGCTGAAGGTCAGGCAGGTATGTACCTGCGTCTACTCGGTGCATACAGGATGGCGCTTCCGTCCTTAATGGCGCAAGGCAGCCGCCGTGCCGGCAAGGTTCGGTTCGTGACCGCCGCCGATCGGGAGGGAAAGCGAGACTGGCTTACCCGATATACCTTAGCTATGATGCCTTGGGTGCCAGATAAGTTAATGAGATCCACGGATGAGGTGAGCTGTCAGTCTGCCGCCCAGCCAGTGACACGTAGTTGGTTGACAGTCACCGATCCGCCAACTCAACTTGGATCGCCGGGACAGCCTTCAACGCCCGTCATATCTTGGTCGGCCCAATGGGCTTGCCCAAGCCACACCCTCGTCCCCGAGATCTCATCCGCGATGGGGCCACCAAAAGGAGCCCTGTCACGAGAAAGGACGCTCTGCTCTGCTTATTGTGTGGTGTGGTGTGTGGGCGGGGTGTGAAACCGCACGACCAGACCCGGCGAAACAGCCAAACGGCAACGGCGAGACAGGCGAAACCTGGAACAGGCCGGGCAAAGCCGCTGTCGGGATCTCGCCATTACCCAGCCCTCCTGGTCTGCCGAGTGCCAACCTCCAACATCCAGCCTCCAACGTCCAACCTCCCGGTTTCCGATTGGAAATGGACTTGGCGTTGGCTGGGTTCATGGGGCTCTCACCGCTGGCAGTCTTCAGCTCCCCATGACATGATGGCAGCCAGTAACGAAGGGCCTTGGAAGATGCAGTGGAGAGTTGAAGAGGGAAAAGATGGAAAACTGCATCCAATGGCTGCCCAATAATCGTGCCCGATCGGCAATGCTTTCAGCTGCCATTCAGCAGGGATGCGGGGTTTGGGTTGGCTTCGCACAGGGGTGCTGGACGCCTGAAACCCCGCCCTGGACCGGGACCCTTTCCCGTTCCGCAGCAGCCCGTGCCCCGCAGGGCTGACAGCTGGCGCACCGAGCAGCTGAGCAGCTGGAGAAGATTGCGGGGCTGTTCCAGGTTGACGACCTGGCAATGACAATGGAACTTCGAATTCCCATCAGCAAGGGAATCTGTAGTGTATTCCGTAATCTCGCCAAACATTATTCTTTCTCTCATAGCTATCTACCTAATTAACTAATGCAGCTGGTCTTTTTTCTCTTAGTAGGCTAGTTCTTACTGTCTGTCTCTCTGTCTCGCAAGGACCCCAATTCGATCGATCCGAGTGCAGCGAGGGAAGCCACATTACCTACCTCATGGACCGAATACACTGGAACATGCAGGCATCGGAACTGGCTAACAGCATTATGTTCTGCTGCCCGGCAACCATCGCAAGGACAAACACAGAAGCCACGACGACCTTATGCTTAACCCAAAAGCAAAAGAATACCGTCATCGCACGCCATCGAAGCGCTCCCAGTTTAAGACGGCCAGATGACCGGTCCTTTGTTTGCCGGCGACTGCTTTTTCCACAGCATATATAGTCAGAGAGCCCAAGTTCAAGCGAGGCGAGGCTGTAAAAAACTCCGTGCCGCGGGCTATGCACCGCCCTCCGCTCAGCCTTTCCTGACAGGCGGTTCGTCATCAAGAAAGGTTCAAAGATCCAGTTCCCCCAAAATCAAGGCGTCTACACCATTGTGCTGGTGGTCTGACACAGATTCACAGATTCGCTCAACGCCCGCTCACCCTGAACTACAGAGTGAGTAAGAGGCTGGCGGGTTCCTGCTTCGACCATTTCGTAGCGAGGGGTAACTGCATCTCCTCCGATACGTATCTGCCTCTGGCCAACCGTTTGCTCTGCCTTAGTATGCCGTCAACAACATCAGGACCAACATGCATACACACCCAGCCCCGCGCATCCAATCCCAGAATCCCACATCTCAGCGTGGGATTCCCACGACGACAATCTCTGGGACAGAGATAGAGGCACCTTGCAACCAACCCCCTGAGCAACCTCCCCCGGATATCTAGTCTCTTGTTTCTCAGACACCATAAACAGAAACCTTTACACCACACCCCCAGCCCCGTGTCCGCCAACCAACGAACCAACCAACTAGACATAGTAAACAAGCAACCAACCATGGGCCGCAAGAAGAAGTCCCAGCGCATCGTCAAGGAGTTCGACGACTACTTCGGCACCGGCACGCTCGACGACTGGCAACGCCTCTGCCGAGACGTCGGCCTGACGGGCATCTACGGCAGCATCAACCAGTGTCGCCAGGTACGGTACATCCCTCCACCCATTTCCCTCTCCCTCCCCTTTCCGACATTGCAAAAATGGGGAATATTGGAACAACCCCACCCCCACTCCCCCCCCCCCCCTACCTCCTCCCCAGCCAGCATGTATCAACCATCGAGCATGTAAACCAACACAAGCAAAAGAAAAGAACAAGAAAGACTAAAACAAACGGGGGGTGGGTGACAACCCACCGAGCATCAACGACAAACAGGCTCTCAAGACAGTGCACGTCAACATCCACGACCTAGTCGACGCCGTCAAGCAGGACCGCACGCCGCCGCAGCGGTTCGGCAGCGCCGCACAGCTGGCCGCGTACACGATCAGAACGAAGAGGATCTACCCGAAGAAGTGTGTCAAGGACATGATGGGGCCGGTTAGGGCTTTGTTGAGGGCTATTTTCTAGCTTGGGACGAGAAAGGGGATACGGCGGTGGTGGATGTGTGGGATATGGGGATATGGATATGGATATCTCTCCCTCTCCAACTGCCTCTACCTGTCTCTATCCCAGCTTTTTTTTTCTAAAAAAAAAAAACGTGACCATCCGCCCCCTACAACACAACATAAACCCCCTCCCAAAACCCACTTAGCTCCTAATCTCCCACAACCTAATCTTGCCCACATCATTCGCAACCGCAAGCACGTCGCTCCCGGCACTAAACGCCACGGCCGTGATGCGCCCGAGCGGCGTCTGCTCCGTCGGCCAGTTGCGGTACACGGTGCAGCTGGGCAGGTGCGCCAGCTTCAGCGCGTCCTTCTTGTGCATGCTGCCAAACGCCAGCAGCTGCCCGTCCGGCGAGAAGGTCACCACCGACACCGACGTCGTGATCTGCTCAAACGACCGCGTCGGCGTCGGCAGCTTCTTGATTTCTACCGCGGCGGTGGCGGTGGTCGACTTGGATGATGACTGCTGCTGCGGCTGCTTGACAAGCAAATCATTCCGGTCGTAGACGTTGACCACACCGCTGGTCGAGCCGATAGCGATCCACCGGTCGCCGCCCAGCTCAGCCGGCCCGTTCCTTCCGCCCAGCGCCATGACCGTCCCGCCGATGGACCCCTCGTCCCTCCACACACCAACCGTCCTCCGCGAGACCAGACTCCACTCGGCAACCTGCCCGTCCTTGCCAGCGATAGTCATACCATTCCCATCCGCCCACCAAGCAAAGTCCGCAACACCACCGCGCCCATCAACCCGCGCCTGCGCGATCCACTGCATCGACCCGACGTTAACAACATTCACCATCCCACCGCCCTTCTTATCGCTCGCCACGAGACCGAGATACCGCCCGCACGGGCTGACGCGGAAGCGCTCCATGGTGCGCTGCTCGCGCTGGTGGCCCTGGATCTTGCTGATCTTGCGCACGGCGCCCGACGACAGATTCCAGCTGTGGAAATAGCGGCGGCGGCCGGCAAAGACGATCTCGTCGCCCTGCGTGCCGACGAAGGCTGCCCGCCGCAGGTCCGTGCGCTTGACCTGCACTGAGGTGAGGGCTGGGTTGGGGACGGGGTGGGCTGACGCGTCGATCTGGTGCAGGTACATAATGGAGGAGGTGCTGGCTGAGAGGAGGATGGGGTGGCGCGGGTGGAAGGCGAGCGAGGAGACGCCGGCCTTGTGCGTGTCGGGGATGTCGCGCGTGCGTTGGATGTCGATGGTCTCCGGGCGGAGTTTGCGGCGTTTGGTGGGGTTGGTCTGGGAGGGGAGGAAGGAGGCGGCGGAGCGGAGGAAGGTGTCGAGGGGGAGGGGCGAGTCGACGTTTTCGCCGTCGCTGTCGAGTTCCATGTCCGAGGCGGAGGAGTCGGAGCCGGCCGAGGAGCGACGCCGTCTCCGCTTGGAGCCGGCGTTGGCGCCGTCATTGGCCCAGTCCGGGGCGGGGTAGAGACGGAGGTATTGTTGCCGCAACCGCCGGGCGTACTCTGTGCCGCTGACGACGTCCTCTGCCTCGGTGTTTCGCAGCTTCCTGAGCCGGGTGGCGGTCGCGAGGGAGACGGTCAGCCGCTCGTCGTCGCTGTCCTCCCATGCGGGTGCCTCTTCTTCCTGTTCTTGTGCGGGCTGCCCCGTCTGTGCCACTGCGAGCGCCTCATCGTCTGAATCTCCGCCCGTGTCGAGCGTAAAGAGCATCGCATCCGAGACATGTTCGTGGCCCGTGGCGTCCTCATCGTCGGCGGCTGCTCTGACGAGTGCCTTGGAGTCGGTGACGGCGGGCAGGAAGTCGTCGCGGAACAGTTGCTCGCGGAACGTCTCTTTGCTGCCGAGAACGAAGCGCTCTAGTTCCTCCTCGTCCGAATCCTTGTCCAGCAGGGCATTTCTCCGCTTCGCGACCAAGTCGTCGTCGCTGTCGTCGCCGTCGTCGGAGGCGGAGAGCACGTCATCCTCGTCAAAGCTGGCAAATGAGCCAGCGTCAGAGGACAGTTCCTCTTCCTTCTCTTGCTGGCGCCGTCTTGACATGTTGGTGGTTGTGGGGTGTTCTGGGGGTTTTAAGTGTGGGAGGGAGGTCGAGGGGCACGATCGTGTTTCCTCAATCAACTTTTTTTTTTCTGGAGCGCAGCCTTGCAGATTGGGGACCACCAGCGACCCACTCAGCGGGGCCTCCGCAACAGGGGTTGATCAGCCTTGCCGTGCTTGCAGCTGCTTGTTGCTCACCTTTCCAAGCTCACTTCTTTAACCTGAGCAACGTTTGATGGGAGCAAACATGACCAGGATGAAGAGAGTTGCCTTCTAAGGCTTTTGCTCACTTCATTATTGACTTTTTTTTTTTTTTTTTTTTTTTTTTTTTTTTTTTTTTTTTTTTTTTTTTTTTTTTTTTTTTTTTTTTTTTTTTTTTTTTTTTTTTTTTCCAGTCGGCTCTTTCTATACAAGTGCATTACACTGTGCATATGGACTCTAGAGCTGGAGCGCTGCTCAGAAACACAGAAACATGTTTAATTCCTGGTGAAGCATTACAACATAGTCATTCCTAGGTTTCAACATAACGTTACCCCTCTACTCTATATCATGCCCCATCTCATACAGCCAGAACCACCCATGGCCTCTCTACGCCTCTAGGGATCATAACCCCTTCGTTCACACCCCAACCCTCAGAGCACCAGCGCAGCAGCCACGCCAGCCAGCCCGAGCCAACCCAACCCGCTCTTCCAGCTGGCCGCGCCGTTGGAGCTCGTCTGCATGACGGTCGAATCGCCCGGCGCAAACATGACGGGCACGTGGGAATCGGCCGACGCGACGACCTCCTCAGGAGCGAGAAGCGGGTTGTTGAGCGCGTCGCACGACGTGCGGTTCTCGCTCGCCGGGATGCTGTTGGTGACCGAGATGGGCAGGTCAAAGATGGTGTAGTGGTCCTCGCCGTTGAGGCGGAAGGATTGGCGGATCGAGATCTGGGTGTCATCGTGTCAGTGCCACGCAGAAGCGGGATGGGGGAGGTAGGGGGGAGATTCTCACATTGTAGACACCGCGATCGGTCTTGCCCAGGCCCTTGCCCGGGCTGCCGTCGCCGACCAGGCAGTCGGGCCAGATCCACTTGACGTGCTTCACGGTGCTGCCGGGCTCCGAGAGCATGATGTCGCCCAGGCTGGCATTGTTGGCCGAGGCGGTGCCGTTGCTGATGGTGAAGTTGCGCCCCGTGTCGTAGCTGGAGAGGAAGATGTTGATGTAGTGAATTTGGGTGGGGCTGTCCTTGGGGTAAGGGGGGAGAGAGAGGAGGCCGTTGGTCGAGACGTCGAGGGCGACTTCGATGAGGTCTGGGGAGGGTTAGGAAGGGCCCGGGAAGTGTGAGTATAATGATAGACAGATGATGGACAGACCTCCACCGAGGGGCGTGCCCGGCTGCGGGGCATTTACGATGGCCAGGCCGGGCGTGTAGATCTGGCCGTTGGCGATGGTAAAGTTGGCCGCAGACGCCATGCGGGCGGCGACCAGCAGCGCCGCGCCCGCGTACGAAGTCAGAGACTTGGTCATGTTGCGACTACAAACATAAAGATAACAACACGTTCAAAGAATGCGATTCGGCGTAGAAAATGAATGGCTAGAAACAGCAAATAGTACTTAAAGAGTGTAAGAAGGACAAGGCGCCACCCGGAGGGAGAGTGTAGTTTCCAGACTTCTAGAAACAGAAAAAGAATAATCGAAGATATTAAGAGGCAGCCAGACTACCGTCATCGAGCGGCCACTCAATGGCATCGCCGGCCCTAATAACGGAACGAAATTAAGAGGAAGGGGCTAACGAACAACCGGGTTCGCTTCCAGCCTGGTCGGATCCGCTCCCGTTGAATCGTTGAATGTCGCTGTGGGATGCTTCCCTGCAGCATCCATCTCGATCGGATGTCCTGGAACAGCAGTGATTAGAAGTGCTGAAAAACCCGGGATCCAACGTCCTCTCCCAGACGGAGCATGAATGATGAGCAGTGGCGACAGCGAGCACCAAAGAAAGGGCCGGGCGCCACACCACCAGTTTCAAGGTGCAGCCATGGCGATTTCAACTTCTCGAATTTGGGCAAAAGCGGCATGGGCGGATTTCATGGGCATGGAGGTGGTGGGTTTCAGATTGACCGAAATTCCTGGGACTCGGCGCCAACGCTGATCGGGTAAGGCGGCAAGGCCAGGGCGTTGGGGAGTGGGGCTGGCACGCGATGCAGGGCCGATGCTGCCGATATCAGCGCATGGGCCATGCATCTCCCCCCCCTTCCACTGCTGGCAGTTGTGTCTGGCTTCAGCTCAACACCACCCACCGTCCGACTTGCATCTGAACTTGCATCTCATATGAAGTCTTTTCATTCCTTGCGTCCACTGCGCTGTCCCATAAAGCCAGATCGATAATGAAAGAAATGTCCTCTATTGTGATTTGGAAGTACTGCTACTTCGTACTACACCTGCCAAAAGCAGAACACAAAATTGTTAGCATGCCTGGGCCCTGGCCCTGATTGGCCCGTTCACTCTCATCTGATGCGAGCTCAGCTTCGTGAGCTTCGTCGATGCTCCGCTCCGCTCCTTCTGTCATCAACTTGAGCGTGAAGGGTTTATTTCCGGGCATGAAATAGAATTCCCACCGTGAGGAGTGAGAAGCAAGGAGCGAGGAGGGGTTTGCTTACTTCCAGGCTGTTCACACTCACTCTACTGTCTCTCTCTCTCTCTCTCTGGTTTTGAGTTTCAACACACTCCGCCTCGATTCCAATCTCCAAAAGCCAACCTCGAAGCGCATCCCCGCAACAACGTTCACAACAAATTCGCAACAGCTTCCCCTGAAACCAGGCAAGGCAGCAACCATGCCAACCCTCCCCCTTTCACGGGGCGTCCGAATCCCCCTCCCCCGCAAACACCACCTCCTCCACCCCCGCACCCGCTCCTTCACCTCAACCCCCCTCCAACAACAACAACACCCCCTAACCCCCCTCCTCAAAATCTCCCCCGAAGTCGCCGCCGCCCTAGCAACCAACACCCCCGTCGTGGCCCTCGAATCGACAATCTACACGCACGGCGCCCTCGCCCCCAACCTGCCCGCCCACCTCGAGGCGGTCGTGCGCGCGGGCGGCGCCGTCCCCGCCGTCTGCGGCATCCTGGCTGGCGTGCCCACCGTCGGCCTGACTCCGTCTGAGATTGATCGCATGGTCGCTGAGGGTGCGAAGAAGGCGTCAAGGAGGGATTTGGCGTTGTTGGTTTCTCGGGCGCTTTTGGGAGGACAGGGGGAGGGGGGAGGACATGGGGGTACGACCATCTCCGGGACTATGGTGCTTGCGAGGTTGGCGGGGATTAGGGTGTTTGGGACTGGGGGGTTGGGAGGGGTGCATCGTGGTGGGGAGAGGTCGATGGATGTGTCAGCGGATTTGACTGAGCTCGGGAGGACGAGGGTTGCGGTTGTGAGCAGTGGGTGCAAGGGGTTTTTGGACATTGGGAGGACGCTGGAGTTTTTGGAGACGCAGGGCGCGTTTGTGGCGACGTTTGCTGATGGGAGGGGAGAAGGGGGAAAAGGGCGCGTGGATTTCCCGGCTTTTTGGGCGAGGGAGAGCGGGGTGGCGAGTCCCGCCGTCGTGAGGAACGAGAGGGAGGCCGCGGCGGTGATTTTGGCCCAGGAGAGGCTGGGCGTGGAGTCGGGCATGTTGTTTGCGAATCCGATCCCGGAAGAGTTTGCCATTCCCAGGAAGGAGATGGAGGTGGTGATCGAGACGGCCGTCAGGGAGGCGGAGGAGAAGGGGTTTACCGGCAGCACCAACACCCCGTACGTCCTCAAGCGGATTCGGGAGCTTACGGACGGGAGGAGCGTGCCGGCGAACAAGGCGTTGGTGGAGAGCAATGTTGCCCGGGCGGCCAAGATTGCGGTGGAACTGGCGAAGCTGATGGACGACGGCCCAGAGGTCACATCGAGCGCGGTGAAGGAAACCACGGTGACGACCAAGACGACTTCGTGGCCCGGCGTCGACATGGCTGGCAACACATCATCAACCATCCAAGTGCAGTCACAAGTACAAACAGAGACCACACAAAAGGTAGGACAGCCGCGGCACACAAGAAAAATCTTATGATTTCGACTGACCCAGCCAGGACACCCATCTGGTGGACATCTTCGTGGCAGGCTCCGTCGCCCTTGACCTGAACTGCGACTACGCCGGCGGTACGACATCAGGAAATGGCAAGGCTGTATCGCCAGCACTACACACATCCAACCCAGCTACCATAACCCAGTCTGTCGGAGGCGTCGGACACAACATCGCCCTCGCAGCACACCGAGTCAGCGAGGAAGGCAGGGTCCGGCTGTGCAGCATGGTCGGGGACGACATCGCCGGCTCAACCATCCTCTCGGCGCTGCAGAACTCAGGTCTCGACACGTCCTTCATCCGCCAGCTTGGCCACGAGTATTCCTCCACCCGCACGGCGCAATACGTGGCCGTCAACGACGCCCACAAGAACCTCGTCATGGCCATGGCCGACATGGCCATCTTCTCGACACATTCCTTCCCAACCTACTGGAACTCGGCCGTCGCCGCCTCCAAGCCCAAGTGGCTGGTCGTCGACGCCAACTGGGCCGAGCACGACATCCAGACGTGGATCCACGCGGCCCGGCAACACGGCGCCAAGGTCGCCTTCGAGCCCGTCTCGACCGCCAAATCGCAGCGCCTGTTCCCCGCCATCAAGCGCCACTCCCACACAGGGCCCCTGTCCGTCTTCCCCCGCGCCAGCGTCGACCTCTGCACGCCCAACCAGCACGAGCTTCTCGCCATGTACGAGGCGGCCAAGCGCCACGGGTACCTGGAGCACAACCTCCCCTGGTTCGAGACGGTCGACGCCTTTGGCATCATGCGCGGCGCCCGCGAGCGGTTCGTGAGCATCACGTCGGCCGAGATGGCCGACGCCGGCATCCCGGTGCAGAGCGTCAACCTGCTGCCATATATTCCGACCATTATCACCAAGCTGGGCGCCAACGGCGCGCTGCTGACCACGCTGCTGGCCAGGGATGACCCGAGGCTACGGGACCCGGACCACGCGAGGTATGTCGTGAGCAGGTGCCTGAACGACCACCCGCATGTCGGCGGCGTTTATATGAGGCTGTTCCCGGCGGTGGAGAGGGTGACGGATGTGGTGTCGGTGAATGGGATCGGCGATACCTTCATGGGCGTGCTGGTTGCGGGTTTGGCCAGGGGTGGCAAGGTGGAGAAGTTGATTGATGTTGCGCAGAGGGCGGCGGTGTTGACGTTGCGGAGCAAGGAGGGTGTCAGCAGCGAGGTCGGCTTGTTGAAGGGGCATCTGAGGAGGGCGGTGGAGGAGTCGAGCTGAGAGGGTCTGCCTTGGTTGTTGTTTCATCGGTTATCAAGTTATTCATACGGGGAAAGGACTTGCACTGTAAGGGACTTGAGAGGAACGGATATCACTGCGCCTGACTGTCCCTGTGGTAGACGCCACATGTTTCTGTTCTGATAAATGGGATACCGCTCTAATTGACTGCTAGGGCATGCCAGCAGATGATAATACTATGGCTCCCAGAATGCGGCTAGACCTCGGTTTGCGAGCAGGGATGAACACTGGGCTTCCCCTGAAACACTTCACAGTCTCCAGACGATCGACATCACCAGTCTTGGCAAGCCCACTAACACCAGGGCAAGGCACGCCATGCAACATTGAACAATGCAACACCATGCCTGATCGAGGCGTTCCCCGGATTCCTGGGGCGCTTCCCCGCATTCACGCTCCAAAAAGCAACCTCGGCAGCTTCCCCATGAGGAGAGCTCCCCCGCATTTCTGGCCATCCCCCTTGCTGCTTGGCATGGGCCTGGGATGACGCCCTTCTTTAAAGGTGAGGAGACAGCAGCATCTGATACGAGCCGGCATGCCTCTTCAGCTTCACTAAGTTATTGTCGTCATTCGTCAGACAACAACACACAACAGACATTTCACCCGAGAGGTCGCCACGATGCCCCTTCACAACGGCTTCCTCCCCCGTGAGGGCTTCAAGAGCGACACGGTGCTCAAGATCATCCGCAACACGGCACTCAACCCGAAGCTGGTGCTCCCGCTGCTGCTGCTGGCCAAGTACACCAAGAAAGGCCAGGACTTGGCCATCCTCCATCCGACGGCCTACTCGCGCCTCAAGACATTGGTCGTGCTGGGCCTCATCCGGTGGCTCAACAACTACCTTTCGCGGGGCGTGCTGAACAACTGGACTAAGGACAAGTACGACTGGTCGCGGGAGGTTGTCGTCATCACGGGCGGCGCCGGCGGCATCGGTGGTCATGTCGTGCAGCTGCTGGCTGAGAAGGGCATCAAGGTCGCGGTGCTGGACATTCAGCCGCTGACCTACCCTGCTGGTGAGCACTTTCCCCCCTTCTTTCGTCTTCAAACCCCTCCTCATCCAAAACATACAACTAACAACCCCATCAGGCCCTACCGTCCACTACTTCAAATGCGACATCACCTCGCCCAAGACGATCGCCGCCGTGGCGCGCGAGATCCGCCAAACCGTCGGCACCCCAACCATTCTAATCAACAACGCGGGCGTCGTGCAAGGCCGCACCGTCCTCGACGCCTCGGAGCGCGACATCCGCTTCACCTTCGACGTCAACACCTTCGCGCACTACTGGACAACCCAAGAATTCCTCCCCGCCATGATCCGCGCCAACCACGGCATGGTCGTCACCGTCGCCTCCATCGCAGCCTGGGTCACCGTCCCCAACATGGTCGACTACGCCGCCTCCAAAGCGGCAGCGCACTCCTTCCACCAGGGCCTCACGGCCGAACTCGCAACCCGCTACAACGCGCCCCGCGTGCGCACCGTGCTCGTCAACCAGGGCTACACCACCACGCCGCTGTTCCAGGGCTACCACAACGACAGCCCCTTCCTGATGCCCGCGCTGCGGCCCGAGACGGTCGCGGATGCGATTGTCCGCCAGGTGCTTTCGGGCGAGAGTGGGCAGTTGTTGTTGCCCGGGTTTGCGGGGACGTTGGCGGTGCTGTCGGGCATGCCGCATTGGTATCAGAATCGGTTGAGGGCGAAGAATCAGACGATTATGGCGAATTTTGCGGGGAGGAAGGTGGTGCAGGATGTGGACAGGTTTTATGAGGATAAGGAGAGGGCTGGGGGGGAGGGGGAGGGGGTGGCTGCGAGTGCGGTTTTGGTGGAGAAGTGAGAGACGAAGGGGGGAGAGGGGAAGGGAGGGAAGTTGGGTATGAGTTGGTTATGAACTAGGGTTTGGACTTTCTTCTTTTCTTTGTGTGGATGTTGGCTGTTTGGGTGCATGTATGTTCCGTTGCTTGGGTGGGGGTCGGCGTCGATTCTGTAGTTGTGAATTTGAATACCTACTGCGCATTTAACTCCTGAAGAAAGGGGTTGGAAATGTGAGACATGTCAGGGGTTGTGGGAGGACAAACCCCTGACTCCAGTGCGCACCCTGCGGAATGCAAACACATTCCAAAGCCTTGGTGCCGCATTCCAAAGCCTTCGTTGCATATTCCAAAGCCTTGTTCGTACTGGTCATGTATGGAAGTGAGCTGAAGTTGCCAATAGTGCTCTGGACGATTTTGATGGTAATTTTCTTTTCTCCAGTTGCAGTTCTAGAACCCACCAGAGCATGTCAGGTCGAAGAAGGAGGTGCTCGTGTAACTTTTAGACAAAGACAAAGTCCCGTTGTTAGCAGCGTCTTGTATAAGTTGTAACAATGAAAGTAACAACCTTTAGCCTCTCAACCGAAGTTTCTTGTTTCATCAGGATCGCTCAACCAAGGTGAATCTCAATGGCAATCCAGGAGCACAGACAGTTCTCGTGAACCTGAAGTGAACAACCTGTTCAGTTCTAATTTGTCCTTTGATCTCAGCTGTTCGTTACAGCTTTCACTAAGAAAACTTCTGGTCAGGTAGCCTTGTGGTGACAATGGTATTATGGTCCCAAGCATTGTATCTAGAATGTTGACTTACTAAGTTCATCTTGAGAACACTAAACAGAGCTCCTTGGCTGCAACAGGCTTCCAGGTAGGTAGGTGGGTAGGTAGTATATAAAAGCTATCCTCCTTTCCCTATCCAATACCAACACGACCAGCAGTAGCAGCAGCAGCAGCAGGAGCAGCAGCAGAACGGCAACAACAACACCAACACCAACACCACCAAAAAGGGAAAACGGACGAGAGCGATAACACGACGGGAACGAAGCACAAAAAAAAAGATAAAGAAATTCCCCGTCTTACAGGCGCCATCGTCGCCTCCTAAGACTGCACTGCTGAACCTCAACATCATCGAGAAACACAACTGAATCCCATTTCAAACAACAAGATGCCTCACCTTCCACCGTTTGCCAATGCATTAACTGTGCCCTCTTCAGCCAGTCTAGCCCACAGGGGCACTCTCACTGAAGTTCCACGCGCTAATCAACGCATGCCAGCCCCCACTAATCTCGTGCGCCGGACCTCACACGCCTCACGCACTGCCGATTCCCTCGAAGGCTATCCTACAAAGTCCAAGGCAGCAGCAGCGAAGTGGTCAGGTTCGGAGAGAAAAATTGCCAAGGCGAAGCAGCAGGGCATGGACAAGGCACGTCGCGAAAAAGCCGCCCTGTGCGGAATCTTCGACGTTACTGTCACCGTTGAAGAAGATGAGGCGGCAGAGTACGTCGTTGAGGAGGAGTTTGAGGAGTTTGAGGGTGAGTACGACTTTGGCAAAGACTACGAAGAGGACGAGTAAGCAAGCTTCTGGACGCGCACGACGACGAAAAGCAACTTCTTCAAGCTGATGGTGACGGTCGATTCAAGGTTCGTCCTTTTTTTTCCCCTAACCAAACGTTTTCGACAAAATCTCAGACTGGACAGTATTATCTTTTGCTTATGATGATGGGGTAGCTATTTATTCGGGGTAAGTGTTTTCTATGAAGGGTTGAAGAGTTATTGTCTTGTTGGTCTGAGTTGGCAGGGAGATTGACACAATGCGCATATAAACCAACACACACTGCGAACCAATCACGATGCAAGTAGGTTTCCACCTTGTTATAACGGCTCTGCTATCTCTATATGTAAGTGTTGCGGATATTATTACTGTCCGTTTTGTATGGGACACCAAAGAGTAGGGTCAACTTCGCATGTCTCGAGAATTCCGAGTTGTTCTGCTTCAACTGCAACCACCTTCAAGGAGCAGAACATAGCATCAAACTTATGAACAGTAAGAAAGCAGAACCGCCGGCTGTCTTCTTTCCAAGCCCCCTGTACGGGGCTTAGGAGAAGATTGCCGTTTTCGGAACCAAGTAAACACACTGTCATTAGAGCCAAAGGGTCCAACTTTGAGGATATCAACAAGATCTTCTACGTTTTAGAATGCCAGGTTAGAGGGAAGTCCCAGACGAGATTACCAAGTCATAAGATGGAGGCCACAGTCTTGGTAGAAGCCCCGAGAGAATAGACAGGCCTATTGGATGGGCAACAAGAAAGTCATTTCTGACGCAGCACGCAGCACTGTTTTCCGACGCTGAGGCGGTTGCGCTGGAGCTCGGACTTGTCGTCTGAGCACCTCGCCTCGAATACTGTATTGTGGTAAGCAGTCAACTTTGCCTGGGCTAGGAATCTATGAAAGCAAACCACGGCAAACGATAAATCCACTACGCACTTCAAAAGTAAAGATTGTTCATGTTCATCAATGACCTTGTCCTGCTTACCTCCAGTCTTGACAGCAAGGGGCAAAGGTGGACCGTAGCACATGCTTGAGATGATTAGCCCGGCGGAGAGGGCGTGCAGACAGAGAAAACTCCCATTTTGCATGATCGAGGTGAATGCGACTTTCAGGTTTCGCTGTTGCAAGCTGCAAGTCGCAACTTGCAACCAACAGAACGCGTGGCGCGGTAAAAAGTTCACCTTGGCAGCGGGTGAGGTTTGACGTCGATTCGCTAACAGCACGCGCCATCACGTGACTATTAATTACTCCGGCAAAGTAACGGGAAAAGATCAGTTTGGTGTGGTGCGAAATAAGTCAGCCATGATCGCCGTGCGCCAGCGGAAGATGGTTTTTTTTGCAGCGAGCAGTGGTGGTGCCAGCGAGGTCCGAGCTCCCAAAGTGGGCTCGTCTGAGGGATGCCTGCCGAGGCGTTCTGGACTGGCCCGCTCTGCCGTTTGACAAATGCAGCCCACGGCGCGGCGCCCAATCGGCGCCCGCCGATTGGCAGCGATGGTGGGGCTGACGGGCGAGGGACGTCCAGATCAGATCATCCCCAGCCTGGAATCAGCCCACATTGCGCTTGAAATGGGGAAAGATGGATCGCGATGTCGCCTGTCTGACGGCCCACGGGTCGCCGCCTCGCTGCTTTGCTCGAACATCTCCGCTGCTGCCGCCGCCGGGCACCGAAGCCCCCAGGTCGACTCTCGACTCGCACGCACACAATGGAAGTGATTGCCGCCCCCTTCCCTGTGCTTCCCTGACTTGACCGCCAGTCCGAGAGTCTGGAGTCTGGAGTTCGCACTCGGGATTCTCTGGATTCTCTAGATTCTCTTAGACGTACTCCGTAATTCAACTTTTTTCCGCATCCTCCAAACACGCCGTCCCCCTCCAAACGAAACTTTTCACTGGCCACCCCGTGATACCCAACTTGCCTTACCTTACCTACCGCACCCACGGGCAGTTAACCGGTGTTGCTCAAGCACATACCGTCCAAGCTCGGCACCAGTTTGCAGATCTCTCGTTCCACCTGGTCCCCTGGAACCCCCCCTCCCCCGACGACAATTGCACGTTTACCCTATTCTTATTACTATCTTTTTTTCCTTCTTCGCATTTTTGTCCTCCCGTTCCAACCACCTGGGTCACCCATCTCGTCCAAATCCCCGGCTTTTTTCTTCCTGGGTTGCAACTCGAACCTGGAACTCCATCGCGATCCCGGCGTCATCCACATCGCCGTGTCGTTGACGTCTCCAGCTCGGGCGGCCCCGCCTCAACAGACCACCCCCCCCCCCGTTCCACCCCACCACCGAGCTGTCGACCCCTGTCTTGTCCCATAAACTCGACTGAGAACTGTCTGTTCTGTTTTCTGACGGTCTGCTTCTGGAATCTGGATGGTTACGACCACGGCCCTCCCCCAGCCCTGCTTTCTTCCTTGAGGTTCAGACCCGGAAGCCCCTTCTCGGACCCGGACTGTCCTCCGGCCAATTCGCCTTGCGTTCCCCACGGTCCCAGCGCACCGCTGCTACCCACACGCCCACCATGGCTCCCGCTGCTGTGATCGACAAGGCGTCTGACCAGCTCAGCGAAGAGCGGATGGAGACGGCCGAGTGTGTCGACCGCCTGACCCTGCTCCGGAGCATGCCCGAGCCGCCCCTGGAATGCCAGGTCTGTGTAGTTGGTGCCGGCCCGGCCGGTCTGATGCTGGCGTGTAATCTCGGCCGGTGCGGTATCAAGGTGGAGGTGGTGGACGACAGGGCAGACCAGACGCCAGTCGGCAGGTGAGTTTCCCATGACGCCTCTCCGGCTTGTTGTCCCCCCTCCGTCCATCAGTGCCTGACTCTGGCGCGTTGCAGGGCCGACGGTCTACAACCCAAGACGATCGAGACCTTCCGCCAGATGCGCCTGGCCGACTCGCTATTACAGCGCGGTGTCCGGGTCTACGACATCTCCTTCTGGCGCAGCACCGCAGACGAGCAGCTCCACCGCCTCGGCCGCGAAGTCCACTACCCGCCCGTTATCGATGTGTTGGACCCCTACATTCTGCTCGTGCACCAGGGCATGGTCGAGAGCTTGTTCATCGAGGATCTGAAGAAGCGCGGCGTCGAGGTGCGCAGGAACACGGCCTTTGACTCGTACAGCGTGTGCGACAACAAGGGCGGGCCCCTCCAGGTCAACTGCCGCACCAACGTGACCCAGGATCGCAAGACGCTCCTCACCCAGTATCTTGTTGGCTGTGGGTATCCCTCCGAGTGCGCAGCCGAGGAGTAAACAAAGAACCGTGGCTGACATTTTGCTTGGTAGGCGATGGCGCTCATTCCAAGGTCAGGAAGAGCATCCCCGAGGCCAAACCCGTCGGCATGTCGCAGTCGTCGGTGTGGGGTGTGCTCGACGGCGAGCTCATCACCGACTTCCCCGACATCTGGTCCAAGACGCTCGTCTACTCGCAAGAGCACGGTTCCATCCTGATCATCCCTCGCGAGCGCAACATGACGCGCTTCTACATTGAGCTCAAGAGCACCTCCAAGGCGGACAGGTCTCAGCTCGGCCAGGAGTTCGTCATGCAGCGCGCCAAGGATATCATGGCCCCGTTCGAGGTCAACTGGAGGTATATTGAGTGGTTCGGCCGCTACCAGATCGGCCAGCGCGTCGCGAGCCGTTTCTGCGACAACCATCACCGCGCCTTCCTCGCCGGCGACGCCAGCCATACCCACTCGCCCAAGGCTGCACAGGGCATGAACACGTCGATGCACGATGCCTGGAACCTGTGCTGGAAACTCAACCTGGCCGTGCGAGGCCTTGCCAAGCCGGCATTGCTGGAAAGCTACGAGGAGGAGCGGAGAAAGATTGCGTTGGACCTCGTCAACTTTGACTACGAGCACGCCAACCAGATCGCGGCGGGTGACGCCGTCGCGCTGGCCGAGAACTTCAGGACCAACGTCCGCTTCATCTCCGGCATCGGAGCCGAGTACGGCGAGAACGCCATCAACATGGTCGAGCCCCAGACCTGGGTCATGGGCGAGGCGAAGCCGGGATGCCTGCTGCCGCCGGCCAAGGTCACGCGCTACCTGGACTCCAACCCGGTCGACATCCAGCTCGACATACCCATGCTGGGCCAGTTCCGCATCTACCTGCTGATGTGGGACGTCCACCAGTCCCGCATCTTCCTTGAGACCTTCTGCCAGGCCATCGCTGCCAGCGACTCCCTCGTCAACCAGCTGTCCGCGGCGGCGAGCGTCTCGTACGCCAAGCAGCCCCGTCTCCCTGCCCCCGAGGACATCTACCTCCGCCCCGAACGCTACACCGCCGTCAGCCACCTCTTTACTTTCGGTCTCATCAGTACGTCCCCCCCACCATCCCCCCTTTGCCCCCATTTCCACTAACCACCCCCACCCCCTTCACAGCAACAATGCCCAAATCCGACATCGAAATAACCGACCTCCCCGCCCTCCTCCAAGACAGCCGCTGGACCTTCTACCTCGACGACATCCCGGAGCTGGACACGCGCGGCTCGCTCTGCACAAACAAGTGGCTCGGCAGCCTGGGGCCGGGCGAGGTCGCCATCGTCAATGTGCGCCCCGACGGCTACGTCGGCTCCATCGGCCGCTGGGACTCGAGTATCGACGATGCGGGCGAGGATGCGGCCAAGTGGTTGGATGGGTATTATGAGCGGTTTTTGCAGGTTCCGCCTACTCCGGGGTCGGGGTCGAGCCCTGTTCCGGGTCAGGGCTAGGGTGAAGTTTGTGTGCTGATTTGATTTGAGTTGGTGGCGGGTGGGTTGGGGGAGAGATCTTAATTTTCTTTCTTTCTGGGGTGTGGTAATTTTGAGAGGAGCTTAGATATGGCGTGTTTGTTGTGTACTGTACCGCACGGGTGCGGGAGATGGAGTAGTCGTTTTTGTTGCGGTTGTTGTTGTCGTTGAGAAGGGAAACAGGGAATTCTTGCGAGGAGGAGAGAGTCTTGGATAGTACCCCTCATGTTTTCTTTTTCTTTTCTTTCTTTTTTTCTGTTTCCCCCTCCCTTTTTCCTCCTCTTCTTCCTTTCTATTTCCTTTTTTTGGTGGTTCTGTCCATATGTACGTACCCATGTCATGTTTGGCGCCTGGCGTTGAAAATGGTATGCAAAAAAAGTAATGAGTGTGTTGAAACTCGGATCGTTGAAAGCTCCGTCCTTGTTGAAAGGGGTGGTGAGTGGTGTGCGTTGCCTGCAGGGAGATGTATTTCCTCAGCTTGTGTGATCTACATACTACATGTCTTCCAGGTTGGTTGATATTGGGAAAGCTGAAGGTGTTGTAGATGCTGGAATATCGCCTGAATGCTACTTTCACTATGCGATATGCATGTGTTGGCCCTACGACTCGTATTTTCGTATTTGTTGATTTGCAATCTTGCCGTTTAGTGTCCTTTCGTTCTGTTGAGCAACGTTGGCAGATGAGCTGTCTACCTCTGTTTGTTTGTCAATTAGGTCTCTAGGTGCTTAATCCTCGGGAAAGAAAACCCCAAGGGATGAAACATCACCCTCCACTCACGCAACCAGATCCCGGGGGCCAGAGAGCGACAGCCCTTCCAAAGACGCCCAACCGGGGGGCCTCAGTTCGTCTACAAACCGTAGACACCCTAGAAACGCACAACCGTAATCCTCGCCCTCTCATCCTCTCCCAAAATCCACCGCTCATCACCAGCAATCTGCCCCTTGGCAACAAGCTCCGACCACATATCATCCGAAAAGTGAATCTCCCTGCTCCTCACCGAAGCGGTCTTTGTGCTGGTGCTGGAACGGCGTCTTGCACCGCCAGTCTCGCCGTCGTCCCGACCTGCCGTCGCTTCCGGGGTGCCCTTGACAGCGACGGCCGGACGGACATGCACCGAGAGGGTCTCGAGCATGAAGCAGTGGCGGGCGGTGATGCGCACCCCCGCGGCAAAGTCGACCATCTCGGCGACGGTGAGGTAGGGGAAGTCCTCGTGGCGCCAGCACGGAGCCCAGCCAGGCCAGCGGGCTGATTCGGTTGAGATGATGAGGGGGGTTGTTGGAGGGTTTGTCCACGGCCAGCCCACGGGATTTGTTGATGCCCGCGGTCGTTGCTGATCGGCGGTGTTGTCCGGGACGGTTCCGCCGGGCAGGGCGAGGAGGACTCCGTGGGCCGTGTTGATCGGGCCTGGGGTGCCGTTGGCGTCGGCCACGCGCCAGCAGAAATTCATGTTGACGTCGCCGTCTGCGCCGCAGGTGTCAACCCACATGGGGCCGTTGACGGGCCCGTCGACGATGGTGGATAGAGTGACCGGTTTGGGGTCAATTGGATCATCTTGATCCGCTGTAGGGCTCAGGAGGTCTGTGGCAGACCGAGCTGCGGTCGGGTAGGCTATCTGACGGTGACGGGTTTGCATTGGAACAACCGGGATTCCCGTGCTCTTCACAAGATGGACGCGCGGCGGGCTCAGGGAGCTGTGCTGGCCGTCGGCCCACCGGTGTTCTTCTTCAACAACATACAGATTCCGTTCGTCCAGGGCCAGGCACCTGAGCCGCGGGGTTGCCCGCTGGCGTAGTCCGTAAAAGTCGAGCTCACGCCATGCCATGCGCCGAATAACCTGCGGCCCAGCAGTGGCGGTTGCGAGCGAGGCTCGCTTTGGCCTCTGGAAATCCGCTCGAGAGTCGGCCAGGCCGTAGACTCTGCCGGCTGCCGTGCTGTTTTGGCCGCTCCATAGACCGGTCGGAAGGGACGGCGCCCGAGCAACAGCCGGACGCTTGTCACCCCTTGGATCCTCCGATGGCCGGTAGGTGCTGGGTGTGGATATGTCCCACACAGCCAACTGCTCTATGGGATCATCTTGATAGAGCGAGCGGTTGGGCTGCCAGAAATACACGGCGTAATGGGTGGACGTGTGTGACGAGAAGAAGCGGTCGGAGCGGTTCAGGGGCAAGCCGAGGAAGTGTAGCTTCCACTCGGACCGGAATTCGATGGTCCAGGTCCGCCCCGAGACTGAAGCAGAAGGGCAGCGGATGACGTCGAAGGCCGTCACGAAGTGGCGATGTACAACCTCCCGATCATTTAGTTGGTGATACGGCAGCGCTTCGGCCCACTCGATGATGAGCACCCCCTGAGCCAGGCGGACACGGCGGATGTGCCTGGAGCGAACATCAAAAGGCACAGGGATCTGCTGGCCGGTAGCCAAGTCGACAATGTGATAGACGTACCCTTCGCAGCGGCCGGGGTGCGTCTCATCTTTGGGATCGATGGCAGCCGGGTACACCAGCACTCCGTCTTCCTGGCTGTACGACCAAACCGGGTCCGGGTAGTGGAAATTGGACGTCTTCTCATTCAAGCGCAGGAACCTGTTCCAAGGTGCTACGCCCCAGAAGGAAAAGTCGGAGCCGTGTCCCCGGTCGCTCACGGCCACGTCGAGTTTCTCAACGACGCGCGGCTGGCCCCTGGCCAAGCTGAAGTATCGGCGTGCCACCTCGGCGAAGGTCAAGGACCAATTGCGGGGCTGCTCGGCAATATGAGCCAGTTCGGCCTTGAGGTTTCTCGGAAGGGGCGTCGACGACACTGATACGGACACGGACGCAGCAGCGGCAGCCAGACGCAGCTCACGGCAGCGGGGGAAGTTCCAGCGCAGGAGCAGCAGCGAGACGAGTTCGCTGGTGAAAGCGGCGTGCCACTGGCGGGAGACAGCGCGGCAGCGCACGCAATCGCGTGGCGAGAGGTACCACACGACGATCAGAAAGAGGTCGTGTGGGAGCTCGACAATGTCCCTCATCGTATCTTTGTCTTTGGCGGCGGACGGTCAGCGAGAGGCGGGTTCCGGATTGGATTCGACGGTGCAATCATGCTGAAGTGCGATGGCGATGATTGACCGTGGCTGTCCTCGAGTGCTGTGCATTTGTATAGAGGTCGTCTACAGAAGCCACCGATAAGACCAATAAATAAATGGCCGCGCCCAGAGCAGACGAGAGCCAAGAACACCGAGAGCAAGAGCCGGCAGTCCGGGTTGCCAATGTTTCATTCAACACATGGAAACCCGTCCATCTGATCTTGGCACCGTCGCAATCTGGGCCATTGAAGTCCCTGATCTCTGGTCTGCTTGTTGGGCCGAGATGCTGGATCGAGTCAAACACGCGTCAAACTGTCAAGTGAGAGCGAATGCCGTGCCAAAAGGGAAATTGGAACGAGAGCGAGTCCAAATCATGCACCGCTTCAACAACAGACGGAATGAACAACCCTAACCCTTGGCCTTCTCCATTTCACCCCATCTTTCTCGCCCCAGAATGGCTAAACTTTTAATCGCACTGTGGACGGGTATATCAGCCCAGGTATCGCGGATTGCCTCGATACAACCTGACAAGGCAGGAATAGATTGTTCACTGGGAGGCTGCCGTCGGCTGCCAGCCTGGAGATCAAGGGCACGAGCAAGCCGGAACGGCGCGCATCCGTTGTCCGACCCAAAAATAAGATGCGGTTCGCAATTCCCATCTCGTGTAACAGACATGGGATGCCATGTTTCAACGTTCCCAGGGCTGTTTTAGTTGGGTCCGACACTGGAACAGTCCCGGTCACGTCGCTCTCGATCGGATTGCCCCAGTTCATTGGGAATAGCCACCGCTGCCTGTCACGTTAACGTTAATAATCACAGTGCCAGCTGGAAGACGGCTGACGACCCGGACGGCGAGGGGCCACCCCAAGCAGGCACCCAGCACGAACAAGCTTTTCCAGGCCCGTTTCTCGGCGCCCCAGGGGAGCAGCGATCCGAGCCTGCCCAGCTGCCATGGGCCGGACCCCGCGCTTCGCAGCCCAAGTTGTCTTATTCGTGCGTCCCTGCTCCTCTCTGCTCCCCACGATTTCTCCTGTTCATCTTGGCAAAAGCCAAGCATCCAGCCCGTCCAGCCCGTCCACTGCGTCCCAGCCTGTCCAGCCTTGGCGCATGCAATCCGCCAGCTTCATCTTGTCCACGATCTCTTGGCTTTCCGTGATATCCTCGACCCTGACCCTGACTTTTTTCTTTTTTTGACTTTCCGATTCCTGCATCGCGATCCCGACTCGGTCGGACGCACGCTTTCGACGCGCAGCCCGGCCGACCTTAGCGACCTGCTGCTGCTGGCTGCTGGCTGCTGGCTGCCCAGACCGATCTCTCGTTGCTCGTGCTTGTCGCATGCGGTGGTGCGGCGGGCAGCGACGCGGGTACCCAAAACACCCGACGCCTGATCGCGGGAGGCCTCCTCTCCCAGCCACGCAGCCTCCCGATCCCGACGCGCCGAGCCGGACGCCCGCCTGCATCCCATCGCCACGCCCCCGTTTGTTTGCCAAGACAGCAGCAAAGCATAGATGGGCTTCTCGAGGAAGTCAGCCGACAACCGCGCCGCCGCCTCCGACTCCGCGCCCGCGCCCGCGCCAGCTTCCGAGGCAGCCCCGTCGAGCAGCAGCCTCTCCTTCCTCTCCCGCCTCAGCCTGCCGCTCCGGTCGCGCGCCCGCAACATCGCCGACTTTCACATCCGCCCGGCCGAGCCCCATCGCAAGTATGCCGCCGGCGACGAGGTCCAGGGCGCCGTGGTCCTGACCGTCGTCAAGCCCGTCCGCATCACCCACCTGGTCGTGTCGCTGCATGGCTACATGCGCGTCTACAAGGGCCCGAGCGCCCCCGCGAACGAACCTATCGTCGATCCCGCCGAGGCCCTGGCCACCTCGGGCCGCGCCTCGCGTCAGAAAACACTGGGTAACGGCTGGGCGAGCCTGTTCCAGGATGAACAGACCCTCAGCGGCGATGGCAGGCTCGAGCCGGGCAGATACGAGTTCAATTTCAGCCTGTTATTCCCGACAGAGGGCCTGCCGAGCAGTATTGACGTACGTCCTTTCCTTCCTACCCATGCGTGCTTGCGCTCGTCGTGTCTAGCGCCTATCGTACTAACTCGCGTCGCTGCAGTTTGAGCGCGGCACAATATCGTACATGATCACCGCGACCCTTACCCGCCCGACATCGATAGGAACCAAAGTCGCGCCCAAGACAAGCTGCGAGCGGAAAGTCTATCTCGTCGAGAAGGTCGACATCGGAACTCTGACCCCACCTCGACCTCGGACCATCTACCTGGAACCCATCTCCAAGCGACCCAAAAAGAAGAAGCCCACCGCTCCGGGTACTGAGAAAGGCGCCGTGCCAACTGAGACACCCGCGCCCACCCCTGAGCCGGATGCAGGCCGGGCAAATGAAAATTCGACCGAAGGGTCGCTGTCTGTGGTTGGCGAGGAGGACCTGGAAGTCGACGCCTCGGGAAACAACCCCCAAAACCCGCCCAGCGATGTGCGGAGTTTGAGTAGCGAAAGCGCCGTCAGCGGGAGCACCGGCCGGAGCAGAGCCGGCGACGGAAATCTCGCCCTCACTACGACCAACTCGCTGGCAGGGAAGAAAGTCCCTACGCTAAAAGAGCGGACCATCACGGCAACCGTTGAGCTGCTAAAGGGGGGCTGTCTCCGGGGAGACGTTGTGCCCATCAAGATATCGGTTCAACATATCAGGCGGATAAAGAGCATGCACGGTGTCATTGTGACCCTGTACAGGCTCGGCCGCATAGACTCGTCGCCCCTGGCGCTGTCCAAGGAGCCGCCCGCACACCAGGGGCGCCGGGTGGACAAAGAGGACTATTTCCCGAGGTCCAAGACAGGTCTCGGCGGTCTCTCCCTCAGCTCGGCTGGCTCCTGCAGCGTCTTTCGTAAAGACCTGTCTCAGGCGTTTGCCCCTCTGCTCATCGACCCGGACACGTTGACGGCCAATCTGACCGCATCAGTGCGGGTGCCAGAGGACGTCTTCCCCACCATAAAAGACGTCCCGCACGAGATGATATCGTTCAAGTACCACGTCGAGGTCATTGTCGACCTCGGCGGCAAGCTGGCCAACCAAATCCAAGGCATCAAGTCGTCCATGGCTATTCCAAGAGTGAGCCCTGTAGGAGGGCCGCTCGGCGTAGCTGGCAATCCCTTTGATGGGGGTGCGGCATCCCTCACGTCTTGGGGCCCAAATATTATTGACACGGACGGGCTCCGACGCCAGAAGGGCGTCATCTGTGTCGTGTTTGAGGTTGTCGTGGGGACAACAGACAGCAGCCGGCTCCGCGGCAAAGCACCGATGAGGCCGGAACCTGTGGTTCACACCGTTCCGGTTCAAGACACCGAGCCGGATCATGCCGAGAGGAGCGGGAAGCAACCTTGGCCCACTTCTCCGGACGATAACGACGGCCAATCGCCTGATGACTTCCCGCAGCGCTACACTCCAACATTCCACGTCGACCCTCCTCCTCCTCAACCATATCCCTACTGGGACGCCGCCCCTCCACCCGCTCCGCACTACATCCCCCCTCCAGAGATCAGCGACGAACACACGCTCACCGACAAGGAACGCATCAGACGCGCCGAGCAGCGCCTCCTCCCCAGCCAACCAAACCGACCCCCAGAACCGCCCATCGCCGGCCCCTCCAACTCGCCCCCCTCAAACGGCGAGAATATCTACGACACCAACGACCAAACCCCAGCCTCCACAGCAGGACCTTCCCACCCCCCTGAACCGCCCCTCTCCCCGCACCACGACGACCCCCTAGGTCCACCATCAGCCCCAAGACTCGAAGACCTCGCCCACAACGCCGCAGCCCACCCGACAGAAGACAAACAAGAGCTCGAAAGACGCCGTCTGCTGGCTGAGGCGAGCGCCCCGCCCGAGTTCCCAGACGATTATGACAACGGCGGGGGTGGGAGCAGCACGCAGGCAGGACAACCGCCACAGGCACTACCGAGCGCGCCGCCGGCCGTGGTTGACTCGGAGCAGCCCTCGGCCCCGGTGCTGGAGGATGAGGATGCTTATGGGCCGCATTATGCTTATGCTTATGGCAGGGCGGCGGGGGAGGTGTCGTCGGGGCAGACGGGGTTGGGGGTGGGTGAGGGGGAGGGGAGGGGGGAGGTGGGGGAGCCGTTGCCCAGGTATGAGCGGTAGTTTGTCTTTTTTTTCCTCTATTTTTTGTTCTTTTTTTTGGGTTGTTAAGCGAGTAAATCTTGGATACCATTTGGGCGGGAGCAAGAGCAAGAAGGGGGGCGGGCATAGTTTGTGGGATGGTAGGGAGTAGTGCAGTGTATATTGTAGATGGGTGTGGGACTGGGCGGTATATATCCTCATATCTTTCTTTTTTTTTTCCCCCTCGAACTGCATCTTTTCGATATCTGTAGTTGGGGTAGCATCTTGGGTTTGGGGGGTAGTGTTTGATTGCATAGGTGTCTTGTTTTGAGATGAAGAGGATGGATGGATGGATGTGGGCATCGTTGTGTCTTGTCTTGCTGGCTATGTAGGGGGAGGATGAAGGAGGGTATCACTCTGTTGTGGGAGAGCGACGATGACTTCCAGGTTGATATCAACTGCAACAATCATGGTGCCCTTCTCATAACCCCCGCGCTGAGTGAGCAGATGACATGTTTCTCCAGGGCACTTAGATACCGTAGACCATTAACTGCCATTTTCCCGGTCTGTAAAGAAACCATCCAGTTCTTCCTGTTTAAATTCCCATTCCTCTTAGCCCATTCCAGGTCATATTCATAAAGTCGTGATCATCGTCATATCGTCGAAGCAGCCTCGTCATGATTCGTCCGTCGCCCTTTTGAAACCATTGAACCCCCTTTTGCAGATCTAAACGATAGTGTCCTTGGGGTATCAGTCAAGCCAAAAGAAAGGAAAAGAGAGAAAGAACCATGGTAACGACTGGTATCTCGAGACGTAAAGGAAAAACTTATAAAGAAGCAGAAAAAAGATCAGCAGCCCCTTTTCCACAACAACGACCCAAATCAAAAGAGGGATTGCCTCTGCTGCTACTCCTTCCTACCCGCTTCCTTCCCACCAGCCTCCTCATAAGCCTCCTCCTCCTCCTTTTCTTTCTCTCCCGTCCCAACTACGCCAAACCCCGCCGCAGTAGCAAACGTAGGCGACGGCGACGGCGTCCCCACAAGCGTGGTAAACCCCGAGCTGTTCCGCTGGTGATGATGACCATGCCGGTTGTCTTGTCTTCTCCATTGGTCCGAACTCAAGCCCGAGCCCGAAACTACACCCGGACCTACACTCATAGGCAACCCCGAGACCGGAAGGCGTTCTTCTTGGCTGTGGTGGTGGTGGTGGTGGTGGTGGTGGTGGTGGTGGTGGTGGTGGTGGTTGTGGGAGTCGGTAGCAGCAGTGGGATACCCACCCCCATACCCATACCCATACGAGCCATACCCGCCCCCTCTACCACCACCATCTCCGCCTGCTCTACCCCAGACTCCACTCCCAACCCCATCTCCTGCCCAACCTCCACCCCCACCCCCGCCCGCTTCGGGCCGAGACAGCGACAAGGACTTGGGCGGGTGGAACACAGCGGCGTGATGGGCCGGGGCGGTGGTCGTCGCAAAGTGCGGGAGGGTGGGGTGTTGTTGTTGTTGCTGCTGGTAGTTGTACTTGTTGCTGGTGATCTTGTTGTCGTAGTCGTAGTCGTCGTTGTTGTCGGCCTGGTAGCTGAAATGGGGTTTGGAGCCGGAGGTGGAGCGGGAGCGGGATGGGATCTGTAAATTGGCGGCGCCATGGTGGTGGTGGTGGGCACCGTCGTCGTGGTCGTAGTGGTGGCGTCGGCGGCGTTGGAGGAAGAGGAGGATGAAGCCTGCTGTGAGAAAGGCCAGGACGCTGCTGCCTGCTGCGATGCCGGCTATGGTCGCGGTTGGGAGGCGGGTGCGTTGTTGGTCTTTTGTTGTTTCTGGGGTGGTGGTCGGAGCGGAGGTTGGAGCCAGGACGAGGTCGGCTGTTGTGGTGAGGGTGATGGTTGAGGCGGGGTGGGAGGTGAGTGTGATGGTGGAGGTGAGTGTGGTTGTTGCTTCGGCCTTGAGGACGCTGGCGGGATGGTCAGTATGAGACATGGCTTGGGGGAGCGGACCGGAACGAACTGAGTGTCTGTTTGGTAGATGGTCGACACTTGGGTTGAAGTCGTATGCAGAGTGATGATGACCGATGAGATACTCGTGACCTCGGTTGTGTGTGTGACACTGGTAGTGACTGTCGGAAGTGCCTCCTGGCTCGCTTGTCTTGGGACATGGACAACATCACGGAGAGTATGGGAAAGGTCCTGGATGGTGGGACCAGGTGATTCTGAGCCTCGCGCCACAGCAAGACTCGGGGCCAGCTGCAAACCTGGATTGCCCGGAGTCCTCTTCGCAACCGATGACGGCGTTACCCATACGACGTTTGTTTGGGTTGCAGCAGTTAGGAGCGTGATATCGACGGTGGAGACGACAGTAGATGTTTCGATTTCAACTATCACGACAGTGGCCCGCTGTGTCGCGATCCTCGTGAGGGTTTGCATGATGGTCGACGTTACGGTCATCGGCTCTCTTCGGGCTGTCAACTGGGGGGTCTAGACTCGGATGACGGTCTACACTCTAGACTAGACTCACACACACGTCCCCCGAGAGCAGAACTGGCCGCTCGAGCAGCAGCCAGAGCCGCAGCACAGCTTCCCGCCTCCGCAACAGAACTTCCCGTCAACACAGCAGTTCCCGCAGCCAGGACAATAGTCGACATTGTTGCCAAAACAGTAGTTGGACCCATTGGAGAGACAGTCTCTTCTCTCGATGTCCGGGACGTGGCCCTGTAGGCCATAGAGCGACTTTGTCCCCGGGAAAGGATTGGCGCCAAACTTCTGGTGGGCGCTGTCCCGAATCGCAGGAGACAGGCGGATGTCAAATATCGAGCTTGGGACGGACAATGCAGCTGGACGGGTAGCAAAGGCCAGCACCGCGGTGATAGCAGCAGCGAGGCGGCCCCGAGTCGGTCCCATCACGGTACCGGGTCATGATGCAGCGCGACGGAGGCAAGGGAGACGGAGTGCCGCGGGGACGCCATCAGGAAAGCTGATGATGTAGTGCGCATCGAGGTTGACTTCACAGTGATACAGACCTCTCTGCTCTCTGCTCTCTGCTCTCAGCTCGCCTTGTTCACCGCGTCGGGACAACAAATCATGGGCCAAGACATGTGGCGGCCTGCAGGCCACACGCATGCAGCGACGTCTTCAGCTGCAGCCCTTGGCCAGCGGGCACCACTCAGACGCGGCGAGCACAAGCCAATGGCGGCAGATCAAAGAAGACGGGAACAAGGGCCGGGAGCTGCCACTTCTTGTCTGGCCATCGGAAACCGGATGTCATGTAAGCCGTCGGGGTGTGGACGGTGCTCTGGTAGGGCTGGCAAGTCGCGGCCACAACATGGGGTTCCATTAACTAGCAGGAACTAGCGCATGCTGGACTACCGGTGAGGAGAGTACAGCTGATGACGACGTGTTGTTGGCGCTGCCAGCGCGCTATCATGGCCGCCGGAGTTGCACAGGTGCGACTTTGGGCTGAACTCGGATCCGTCCGTCGGGCTGGACCGAGTGTGTTGCGTGGATGGTAGAGGCTAAGATAGCCCTGGGAGTTCCAGCGATATTGGAAATTGAAAATATTGAATTGAGTTGAACCCAGCAAGAAATCATGGGAAGAAATCATGGGAAGAAATCATGGGAAGAAATCATGGGAAGAAATCATCGGATGACAGGCACAAGTCTCGGGAAGGTGCAGCCAGGGGCCAATGTGCTGCGCCGTGCTTCCCGCCTCGGCGCCGCATGCGGTCCGATGGCCCATGTGGGGCTCGCTAAATGGGAAACCCCACACTTTGAAGCCGGTGGGTGTGCCCCACGCAGCGCGACCGCAGAGCTGGAACTTGACGCGCATCAGTCGGGCGCACCTGCAACGCCCTGGCACCAGCACTTGGGCAAATTTTGCGCGACCTACAGGCCAACAAATTGGAACAGCGGGCATACTGGTGGACAATTGTGTGGAGGCGCTGATCTCCGGGACGACCAGCATCAGATTATCGGCGCCTTTTCTTGTATCACCCATGACTGCACCGCACCGGACGGGTGCCACAGACGCTCCATGCAGTCGGGATTCTCTGGCGACTGCGCATTACACGTGTAGTCCATCTGCCCCAATGGCTCTGCGTTGGGCCAAGACTGTTCTGGCAACTTTGCAGGGCAATGGTTCCTGGATTTGGGGCCTGGTCTGGATTTACATCCGTCGGGGGGTTCTGCCCTCTACTCGTCCCGAGGCGTACGGCAGTCTCCCAGCGCTTATTGAACGGGGTGTAGATGCTCTGGGTGAGGCCATTTCCCTTAAGTGGATTGCACGCTGAAGAGAGAAAAGGAAAGATCAAAAGACAAGAGAAAAAGAGGTTGCGCCAGTTGCCAGCGCGATGTGTGACGGCACTGTGTGTTCGTCCATCAGTGTTATGCATTTCGGAGAGGCCGACATGCGGCACGTTGTTGAAAAGCGCCGGTTGCCTGATAACGACTTCCAAGCTCAATGGCTCAGATACATGTGGCAAGCTGGCCCGATTTACTAAGTAGCGGTCAATACCAGCCTTCCCCTCTGTCGCCGCCCATCCAAGTTCTGCATTGAGGCCAACAGCCGTCATGGGTGTCCCCCGAGATGGATTTTGCTGGGGGGGAGGTTGGTTGTTTGGCCCGGACAAGCAGTTAAAATGGGCTCAATCATAATCCAGACACATCCAAGAGTTTCTGCTCCACCATCCTTCTGCCCCGACTGACTACCCCGACTGACTTTTGACCCGCCTGTACGAAACGCCCATCTTTCCTCGTCGAGATGGTGACCTTCGATAACGATACGCTGAGCAGGCTCTCCTGCCATGGCCAGCTTGAACTGCTGGACTCGGTCGATCAGCTCCGTCTGCAAGGCATCAACAACTACGTCTCTCTTCCACAGATCATTGTCTGCGGTGACCAGTCATCCGGGAAGAGCTCGGTCCTGGAAGCCATCTCCGGCGTCTCTTTCCCAGTCAGTGGCAACCTATGTACTCGATTCCCCACCGAGTTGGTCTTGCGCCGCACCCCCACCATCGGCGCCAGCGTCTCTATCGTCCCTCATGACTCTCGGAGCGAGTCCGAACAGCTTTCTCTTCGCGGCTTCCGGGAGCGGCTGGACGGGTTCGCTGGCCTTCCCAGGATCGTTGAGAGCGCAAAGCTTGCGATGGGCATCACGACTCACGGCAAGGCCTTCGCCAAGGACATCTTGCGTATCGAGATCACAGGCCCCGACCGCCCGCATCTCACCATCGTCGACCTCCCTGGCCTCATCCACTCCGAGACGAGGTATCAGTCTGGTTCTGATGTGGAGCTCATCCGAGATGTCGTCCAAGGATACATGAAACAACCGAGATGTATCATTCTGGCAGTTGTCTCGGCCAAAAACGACTTCGCCAACCAAGTTGTGTTAAAGTTGGCCCGGGCTGTGGACAAGAGTGGCACCCGCACCTTGGGCGTCATCACGAAGCCAGACGACCTGACCCCTGGCTCGGAGCGCGAGAATCTTTACCTCTCTCTTGCCAGAAATCAAGAGGTCGAGTTTCGCCTTGGCTGGCATGTCTTGAAGAACATGGACTCGGAGAAGGGCTCATGGACTCTTGCCGAACGGGATGCTGAGGAAGCTGTGTTTTTGGGCAACGGCGCGTGGACAGCGCTTCCGCTTGCTCACCTTGGTATCGACAAACTCCGTGGCCGTCTCAGCAAGGTCCTCCTGGCCCAGATTGCGTCTGAACTCCCCAGCCTTATGAGTGAGATTGACCAGAAGTTTAAGTCCTGCCAGATTCAACTGGACAAGCTGGGTGATCCTCGGGCCAGCCTCGACGAGCAACGCGTCTACCTCTTCCACCTGAGCCAGTCATTCCAGGCTTTGGTCAAAGCCTCCACAGGCGGCAGTTACGTCGGCAAGTTCTTCAAAGATGCCCTGTCAGAAACGGGCTATCAACAGCGAATCAGGGCTGTCGTGCAGAACCTGAACCAGTCGTTTGCATCCAAGCTTGCTGACTTCGGTCATTACCGACACATTACGGAAGAAGGGACGCCATATCAGCCATTCGGGCCAAAGCCAATCACCCGGGGCGAGTTCATCAGTCATGTTGAAAACCTCATGTCTCGGACGCAAGGACGTGAACTCCCTGGCACTTTCAATCCGATGGTTGTGGCCGACCTGTTCGTTGAGCAGTCGCAGCGGTGGGAGTCGATCGCTCGCAAACACATTGACAAGGTTTGGACGGCTGCTCATCACTTTGTGGACCTTGTTATCAATCATATAGCGGACAAGTCCACAGCAAGGTCTCTCAAGCAAGAGATTTTCCAGCCCGCAATGAAGGAGTTGCAATCACAGATGCAAGCGAAGACAACAGAGCTCCTACGTCCTCACCAGGCCGGTCACCCCATCACCTATAACCCTGACTTCACCAAGACTCTTCAGGAAGTCCGCCTTGGGAGAAGCCGCAAGGGTCCAGAGGAAGCGCTACGCGATTTCTTTGGGGTTCGTGACCTGACGTCTACGTATCTGAATGGGCATTATGACCTCTCACGGCTGGTTGCTTCCTTAGCTGTGATCAATGAGTCGGCCATGACCCGCCTTGTTGCGATGGAGGCAATGGATTGCTTGGAAGCGTATTACAAGGTAGGAAACCACCTCACTGAAAGAGCCCGTGGGCGCGGTTACTGACTTCTGATCATAGGTTGCACTGAAGCGATTCATGGACGACGTGGCTGTAGAAGTCATCGAAGCTAAGCTTGTGTCTGCGATCGATGACATTTTCTCACCTGTGAAGGTGTATCAAATGTCTCCCGAGTTGGTGTCTCGCATCGCTGGCGAGTCTGAGGACAGCCGTACGGAGCGTGAGCAGCTTAGCAGACAGCTCGCAGTCTTGGGGAACGGGCTCCACACATGCAAGAGATTTGCGGGCTTTCGTGTCGGTGGAGGTGAGTCTTCTTGTCTATGCGGGTTCACTTCACTCCCCAGGTCTAACTGTCTCCAGAGTCTGTTTTTGTTTCCGCCCGAGTAACCGACGATCACACCAGTGGTATTGTTGATGAGGAAAGGTTGTACTCGGCCAGACTGCGGTCTCAGACACCCGAGTCCGCAGAGATGATAGAACCGGAGCAAGAAGCGGAATGTGGATCAGAGTCAGAGTGTGAGCCGGAGAAGGCCGATGAAGTCGCCTACGAGATTCCTGCTCCCGAGCCAGTGCAACCTAAGGAGGAAACTCCGGTCATGGAGGACTTTTGGGGACTCTCGACGTCGAAAAAGAGCAAGAAGAAGAAGGGGAAGAAGGCAGCTAAGGAACCTGATTCTCCGCTGCTGGAAGCAAGTTCGTGATGTTAGGCGTCGGGTAAATGACCGCAGGTTGCCGTGACGACTAAAGAGATAGCGTCTTTCTTGTTGATATCTTTCATTATTTAGGAGATAGTATGCATGCTACTGAAGATCTCCCGCAACTGAATCTACGCTTAACCTGCTGCTAAAAACGGGCGGCAGGCCGTCGTCAAGGCGCTGCGAAGCATAGACGAGGTCGATGTCAATGCGAAAGACAACTCTAGCCGGAGGCCCGCTGTCGTAGGCTGCCGAAAAAGGGCACGAGGCTGTTGTCCGGCTGCTGCTCGGCGGGGCAAAGTCGATGTCGACGCGAAAGATGAGTCTGCCAGACCCGGACTACGAAGTAATCAGTTAGCCCGGCGGTGGGTCAACGACGTGACCACGTGTCTCCAGCTTGGTCACGTGTCTCCTGCTCTAAAGACAGCCTACCTGCCATGGGTTTCCCGACCTTCCACTCCACGAGCATCACAATCTTTACGTGCTTCTTTACACGTGTACACGTAGAAGCCCCTTCTTTCGACTTGCCATTTCAAGACGCACCTTACCAGGTCCAGGTGGCGGCGCCATTGAGACCGGGTGCGGGGTTGGCGAGCCCTGACCCGCCTTGCGGCTTAACGCGCATTGCTTTGGATGAGCGCTGTGCTAGGAAAACCGAGCTCTGATTGGTTTAGCTGCCCACGCGATTTGCGTCCATGGCGAACCCAGACTATCCACGGACATCATCTCATCCATCCCATCCCGCATCCACGCAGCACCCACCGACACAATGAAATAAGGCATCATCCATGCAAGTCGAAATTCGTGCCTTCCGTTCTTTCAGCTACCCACCTCGACAACCGCCACCATGGATATCGACGACATTCTCCGGGAAGTCGACCCGACCTTCCACACCATCCCACAAGAAAAGCGCGATCTCCAAGAACTCACACGCGCCTGGATCGCCGAACGATGCGCGCCCGAGCTCCTCCCGTACGCACCTTGCCTGGCCACTTCGCTGCTCCAATCCAAGTATTGCCGCTGGCAGCTGATCTGACTGACGCTCATCGTGACACAGCTGGCCGGCCAACGGGCTCTTCGAGCGCATCAACACTAACATCAAGCACCAGATAGAAAAGGTCGAGGAGATGACGGGCGACATGGACCCCAAAACCAACTTCGCCCTGATCGTCATCCAGACCGAGCTCGAGCGCTACCGCTACCTGGTGCGCAGCTACCTGCGCGCCCGCGTCGCCAAGATCGACCGCCACACGCTGCACTACCTCTCGACCGACGCTCTGCGCTCGCGCCTGTCCGAGATGGAGCTGGCCTACGCGACCCGCCACCAGGCTCTGCTGCACAGCCACTACCTGTCGTCGTTCCTGTCGTCGTTCCCGCCGAACCTGCAGAACCTCAACGACACCGCCGGCGGGACCACCATGATCGAGACGCCCGACCTCGAGTCGGCCGTGTTTATCCGCCTGCTCAAGGACGACGTGGCCATCACGGCGCACGGCGTGGACGAGGACGACGATGTAACCTTGAAGGAGAGTGATATCGTCATTCTCCGCTGGTCGGATGCGAAGCCGCTTGTCGAGGCGGGGAGTGCCGAGTTGGTCTGAGCCGCGAGAGTCTTGGTCGACCTTACTGATGATGGGTTGCCCCAATAACGGCCACTCACATTAGCAGCACCTGGATACTCCCATGGAGTTGAGTTCACGGGCTCAAGCGACCCCAGCCGGTTGCCATCATCCGGCTCCCTTCGGCTTGGCATCTGGGCCATGGCCCGGGACCATATTATCTCTAGCGGAAAGCACGGTTCGGATCACCAGGGCTGAACGCCGAGAGAGAGCCGTGGCACCGACAAGCCGACGGTCAACGAGCCAAATCAACCCTCCAGCATTGGTTGCAGTACCAGCCGTCCGTCAAATAGGTACGGCGGCGATCGGCTCCGCCCCGAGACACGGAAACGCCGCGTCTCGGTGAAAACGGGCCGTGTTGGAAATTGCACCGAAACGCGGACTAGAGACGGAAAGAAGACGTGGAAGAAGACGAACTCGCGACGTCCACCTTTGTGGTCTGGTCCGGCCCGAATGGACGTCGAGCCCGGTAACGTTATCAGGTGTCCGGAATACAAAATACACTCTTAGGTGTACGGAGTACAACCACCAAACAAGTGAAGGGCGTTGTTGTATCTCCGGCCTTCAGTCAGGATGGAGCTCAGTATTCCATGTGGGGCCTCAGTTTGAACCTGAAAAGGCTGAAAGATCTCGGTTACCGATCGATCCATCCTTCTCCAGTACGACATGGATCCCATGGTTCTCAGGAGGCGGGGTGGGGTGGAGATGCCAACGGTCCTCCACCTGGCTTGCTCCGTACCATGTGCGCTGCCTGTGTGGAATGGGTGATTCCCTCTCGTTCTTGGTCGACCCATCGCATTGACAACCATGGAAGATTCTGTCGAGTTCAACTTGGCCTTTCCTTGGTTCCGAGGTGATACACTGCTCCAGTACCACGCACTTGCACGAGATCTGGAGACACCACGTTATCCCTTGCCTCGGCGCTCTGTGCCGAGCACGGCGTGGCTTGGGCGGAAGAAAACCTAACGTTACCTAACGCTGCTTGTCCACGCCATACATGATTGGCACATGACGCGCCAAGCTGCGACCACTTCTGAGGTTTCTCGTATCCGAGTGGAGGTTCCATTGTAGAATCTTCCAGGTTCCCTCCCTATCACAGCCAGCAACGTGGAAACTCAGTGCCGGTTTCTTTTTTTGTCTGGTACCGCATTTATACACACTCCCTTGAAAACAAAACATCGGACGGACTTGTCCGAGCGTTTGGTCCGTCCTGGCTTGGGTTGAACGGGGTCCTGAGCAGAAGCCAACATCAGCTGAAACGACAGCATGGATTTGACTCTTGTTTGTCGAGCCGCTGGGGCAGGATTTTGACTTCTTAGCGTCTCGGCACGGCCAGAGACATGGCGGGGGGCGTTACCCAACAAGCCCCCGAGCCAATGACCTCACCTGTTCCGTCTGAGACCACAGGCCAGCGCCAAATCACTCGGAAGGAGATCGACAGTTGTTTTGACAGCCGCAGCATCACAGCAACACACACCCGCACTGTTCATGTTTATTTTACGTGCACCACCCCCTCCGCCTGCCGATCCATTCAAACCGCGACGACAACCAAAAGACCCGACGGGGGGCGTGAGAACGGTGAAGTACACGTGTAAATGTTGGAGCCCGGATGGAAGCGAAGGACATCTGTACCACCCCCCCCCCCCCTGCAACACATGACATCGCTCTTCAAGGGGCACCCCAGGCTCGCACGGCCCGGCAACAACAAACTCCTGCCTTGCCCTGCCCCCCTGGGGTCTGAAGTGAATTTCGCGCAGGGCCGCCCGCGCCTTGATTGGTGCCCAGAGCGATCGGACGACCAGATCGGGCAAATGGCCCTGCTGAGCTGAGCACCTGGTTCAAGCACTCAATTGGGGACACTTGGCTGGGCTGGAGGAAACGCCGGCTGCAATTTTAAATTCTGGGCGCATGGATCTGTCTTCTTGGGTCTTGGTCTTGGGTCTTGGTTTTGTTTGGTCTCTCCACAGCACAGCGCAGGAGGGAGGAGTCACTCGACTCGTGAGGCAGGTTAAGGTGCTTGGACCTGTTCTCGTGTAGGATATAGAGGACAGCGAACAGGAGGCCGCCATCGAGATGGAATGCCGGTGGGTGGATGAGTGGGGAGAAGGGAGGGAGGATATGTAGAGGATCGTCGCACAAGGGGGGCGAGTGTAGAGCAGCAGCGAGCAGGTTAAAGACAGAGAGAGATGCCCGAACAGTGCCTTAGACGGCAGGGATAAACCGGCTTTCCCTTGGCTCTTTTTTTGGGACGGGTTGAACCTGCCGGCCGTGTGCCGCGAATCGCATGGAACGGCGAGGGAGGATCCCTCTCGTGTTTTGGAGTGGGTACACTACACCACGGGCTCTCAATGGCACTGTCCCATATGGCAGGGCGGAGGGCGGAAGCAGCAGGAGAGAGGAGGCGAGCCAGGGATAGATGCAGGTGGAAAGCCCGCGTCCAGTGCCACTCGGACGGTGCTGCAGCGCGCCAGTTGCCGATGGCTGTTTCTCTCCTGATTTAAAGAATGCCCAGCCCGGAACCCAGCCAGGAATGCAAATCTCTCTTTCCCTCTGTTTTGACTCAGACGTAGCCTCCCCAGACACTCGTTGTCTTTCCATACCTCCCCCTCTCTCTCCCCTTCTCTCTCGTCAATACTCTCTCTCACTCGTTCACATCGTGTTGGATCAAGGCAGACGACAGCACTCGCTAAAGCATCACTTGGCCTCGCCAACTAATCACAACACCACTTTCTGTTAATATCAACTTTTGTAATAACTACTACTACCAACCGCCAACATGCGCGTCTCATCCATCTTTCTCGCCGCCGGCCTCGCCCTCTTCGCGAACGCCGAGACGACCACGGGCAACACGGCGCCCACCCCGAGCGTGGACCCGGCCCAGGCCGCGGTCCTCCGCTGCCTCAATGCCTGCACGCCCGGCGACGTGAACTGCACGTCCCGCTGCATCACGGTGCCGAACCCCAACGAGGATCAAGTAAGTCCACCACCGCCACAACCCCATAAACCCAGCAATCACAGCCCTCCTCCCACCCGCTCTGGACATTCCCAACTCCCACCCAACTCCCTCCCTCTCTCTGCTTCCCCCACCACTCCCCTCACCCCCTCACCACCACAAAACTAACCCCCACCCCCCAGGCCAACGCGACAAACAACTGCGTCGCCGCCTGCCCCCAAGGCAAGGGCACCCCCTCCGACACGGAAGCCTACAGCACCTGCGTGCAAGGCTGCATCAAAGCCAACTTCTACAACCCGCAGACGGGCACCCCGCAGCCGACAGGCGCCACGTCCAACAACGGTGGCAGCAACAACAACGGCGATAACAAGGATGGTGGTTCCGGCGGTAGCGGTGGTGGTGGTGGCTCTGACAACAAGGGCGGTTCCGGCGGCGGTAATAACCAGAACCAGGCTTCTGGGACTGGGACGCGCACTGGGACTGCTGCTGCCGCGACGTCGACGGGTGCCGCTGCTGGGGGGAGGGGGGTTGTGAGTGGTGGGTTGGTTGGGGGGTTGTTGGCTGCTGTTTTGGCTCTGTGAGTAAGAGTAAGGTTGGGGTTTGGTTGACTTTGGAAGGGAATGGGATGGGACGGGACGGGACGGGGAAGGAAAGGAAGGGATGGGATATGAAGGGAAAAGGGGGTGTTTGTGGTTTAGTAATGGTATTGTTGTTGGGGTTTTATGGGTTTGTGGCGGGGAAGAGGGGCGGATGGTGTAGGGGACTCGACTGTTGTTCTTCTCTTTTCTTTTTAATCAGTAATCCACTCATGACGTTGTCCGTCACACATTGTCTCATTGTGGTGCGTCGTTGTATACAGGGGAAGGTGACATGGAAGCTCTCTTTCGTTTCCTTTTTTCTTCTTTTTTTTGTGCTTTTCTTTTTTTCTCTCCCTATGACCGCTGCCGCTGCGGTGTCACAGGTGCGATATCGGTTATCCAAGGGAGGTTGAGCTGCTTCATCTCGACAGCCAGCTGGAAGAGATAGTCCAGGCTGTTGTATGTTAGCAAATGTAGATTGGTCGGGTCGTCGGAGAGCAGGGAGGGAAAGAGAGAAACAAACCTCTCGCACTGCGTCTTGGCCTTGTGCACGTTCTCCCCCCACACATAGACACCGTGCCGCCTCACCAGCACGGCGTACGTGTCGGGGTACTTGTCCATGGCCTCCTCGAGGAACTCGGTCAGGTCCTCCTCGTGCGCCGTGTTCTCGATGACGGGGATCACCAGCGTGTCGTGGTAGCCCAGGTTGCCGCTCTTTTCGAACCCGCGCCCGAAGCCCTTGATCTGCTCGATGTTGTTGATGCGGAACTCGCGGTGGGCGTTGTTGCCGGTGTCTCCTTGGGACTCGAGCAGCAGTGTTACTAGCACCGCCCAGTGCGAGTGCGTGTGGATGCAGCAGCCCGCGCGCCGCTTCGTGAAGGCTGCTAGGAAGAGAGGTGTGCATTGGCTGGGTTTGTAGGAGGGGGGGCTGCGCAGGTATACGCGCTGCCGCCGGTCGAGGGATTGGGCTTGGGCTGCGAGGGAGAGCACGTAGATGTCGGCTGGCTTCATCAGCTCCTTTTGGACGCCGGATGGGGCGATGTAGACGAGGTCACTGTTTCGACCGGGGTTAGTAGGGTGGGCGCGGAAAGTTGGGTTCATCTGGCTGTTGTGTTGGGAGAGAGGTGGTGGTGGTAGTGGTGGTGGTGGTGATGGTGGTGGATGGGTTATGGCGGGGTACTTGGTTGTACATACTCCTCGCGAATCGAGGCACCACCGCCGGTGCCGGTGACCCAGCCGAGGGTCCAGAACTTGGCGCAGAGCGAGGGGATCAGGTTCGCCGGGTGGTCCGGGTTGTCGGACTGGACGAGATGGTCGTTATTGTCGGCCGGCTGGCCGTCGGACGGCGGGGTCATATCGGGCTCGGGCCGTGTTCGAGTTCGGCGCGGGACTTTTTTGAACGAGGGGCGCGGCAGTGCGGGGCGACCAAAAGTTACGTTCCGTTCGATGAAACTGGCCTCGGGATTTGAACTGTCGGACTGTCCTCTTCGATGGCTTCAAAATAGGCGCTCCGTTAAGGCGATCGTTGTCGGCAAATTTTAAAGAGGCGGCATCAGGTCGCCAGATGAGGCTATTTGGGGCTAAATTGACGCCAGGGAAGCCGCGTCTTTTTCTTTGCAGCGGGATCCGGTACGACCCTCCACTCGGCATGCGGAGCGTTAGCACGCCCATGCGGCCAGGGCAGTTTAGCAGCATCCGCAGCGGCAGTGATGGACATGACTCCACCCAGAACATTGACACGGGGATTGTCAGATCCAGGGCACCTCTCAGTTGTCAGCCATGTTTGCTCCACGTGGTCTCTTGACCTGCTTCTGGAGGACTGGCTTGATGTTGCAAGTCTGGGATTAGTGATGCCCAGGCAATGGCCTGCAATTCTGGAGGAGAGGACGTGGCCGAACAATCTGGAAGGCTGCCCTCATCCGGGTTCCATGTTACGGCCGAGGTGTTGCAATCCGGCTGGACCTTGAAACCTCGCCATCCATGCAGTCCCACCCGAACTATGCCATCTCACCGTTTTCATACCATAGCGAATAATTACAGATAGGCCAGCCAATCCTGAATACCTACCTTGGCTATTTACTCCGGTAAGGATTAAGGAACTGCTGTTGCAGCCTCGGAGGCTCGTCCAGGTCAGGCAATTGTGGATGCGATCTGCTGATGACACTTCAGTCGGTAAGCTTCCCCAGTTTCCCAAGACCCTGGGGGGAGACGAGGACAAAAGACTGATCTGACCATTAAAGTTTGCTGCCTGTTTGCTGCCATTGTCGAGCGACAAACAGGCAACATATGCCAATTCGACGTCAAAATAATTGGGAAATAAAAGTGATTCCTCCGAGGCGCAATTGAGACATCCGAGAAAGAATGGACGGGAAACGAAACAGAAACAAAGAATGCCATTGCAACATTGGCTGGGCTGCGTGCTCCTGACGCTTTCGATGCTCCGCATGAGTTTGGCTGAGACCCTTCCAATGAAATCGTGGGAATGGTTCCAAGAGGTTCTGCAGGGACGCTAGGGCCACTTTTGCTTAGCAGCAACTGCAGGTCGGCCCCCATGCCCCATGCCGGCCCCGCAGCCGGCTGTCACAGCGCCCGGAGCTCAAGCTCAGGATCCTGTTAAAAGACACGTTGTCAGAAATCGCCTGCCGAGCTTCAAATTCACCACACCAGCTGCCTGCCATTCGCGCCGTGGTTTTCCCTTTTTCCTTGAGCCGGAGCGACATCACACTACACAACACCCGCGCCGTTGTCGTCTGTCTTCGTGTCTTCGTTGACAGTTCCTTCCTTTCTCCATTGACCCTGCTGTGTTCCCATTTCATCTTGCCCGCCTCTGTTGATCCTCTCCCGATAACACTCGGCTCTCCAAAATGAAGTTCAACGTCGCTGCCGCTGCCGCCAGCGCGGCATTCCTGGTCGGCAGTGTGAACGCCGAGGACCAGAAGGTGCTCAAGGACGAGACCTCGTCGTCGGTTGCCGAGTCTGCCACCAAGGCTGCTCCGGAGCTCCCGACTTTCACTGTGAGTATTTCCCCAGTCAGCCAATGGCGCTGTCCGGTCTCGTCGCGCTCGGCATTCAAATGCCAGCCGAAATGAACATTGCAAATCATCGTACAGCGTGCTGACGCGCATTCAAACACAGCCCAGCAAGCTCAAGGCCCCCTTCCTCGAGCAGTTCACCAGCGACTGGGAGAAGCGGTGGAAGCCGTCGCACGCCAAGAAGGCTGACACGGGCGACGAGGAATGGGCGTACGTCGGCGAGTGGGCCGTTGAGGAGCCCACCGTCTACAAGGGCATGGAGGGCGATAAGGGTCTTGTCATCAAGAACCCCGCCGCCCACCATGCCATCTCGGCCAAGTTTCCCAAGAAGATCGACCCTAAGGGCAAGACCCTGGTGGTCCAGTACGAGGTCAAGCTGCAGAGTAAGCTTTGTTTTCCCTCTTCCTCTCGCTGCCTCCCGGGCGCAGTCTCTTCCAGCGCTAACTCTTCCGAATCCAGATGGTCTCGAGTGCGGCGGCGCCTACATGAAGCTGCTGCGGGACACCAAGGCCCTTCACCAGGACGAGTTCTCCAACACCACCCCCTACGTCATCATGTTCGGCCCCGACAAGTGCGGCCACACCAACAAGGTGCACTTCATCTTCAACCACAAGAACCCCAAGACTGGCGAGTACGAGGAGAAGCACCTGAGCTCTCCCCCCGTCGCCAAGATCGTCAAGACCACCGAGCTCTACACGCTCATCGTGCACCCCAACAACACGTACGTCATTGAGCAGAACGGCGAGCAGGTCAAGGAGGGCAGCCTCCTCGAGGACTTCTCCCCCGCCGTCAACCCTCCCAAGGAGATCGACGACCCCAAGGACACCAAGCCCGAGGACTGGGTCGACGAGGCCCGCATCGCCGATCCCGAGGCCACGAAGCCCGAGGACTGGGATGAGGAGGCGCCGTACGAGATTGTCGACGAGGAGGCTACCCAGCCCGAGGACTGGCTCGTTGACGAGCCCCAGGTCATCCCCGACCCGGAGGCCCAGAAGCCCGAGGACTGGGATGACGAGGAGGACGGTGACTGGATCGCCCCCACCGTTGCCAACCCCAAGTGCGCCGAAGTCTCTGGCTGCGGCCCGTGGACCAAGCCGATGAAGAAAAACCCCGACTACAAGGGCAAGTGGACCGCCCCGTTCATCGACAACCCGGCCTACAAGGGCGTCTGGGCTCCTCGCAAGATCAAGAACCCCGACTACTTTGAGGACAAGACCCCTGCCAACTTTGAGCCCATGGGCGCTGTGAGTGACCCTCTTGTGTTTTTTGACTTGCACTTGCGGCCGACCGTGACTGACGATACCTGTAGATTGGCTTCGAGATCTGGACCATGCAGAACGACATCCTCTTCGACAACATTTACGTCGGCCACTCGGTCGAGGACGCCAAGAAGCTCGCCGAGGAGACTTTCTTCAAGAAGCACCCCGTCGAGAAGGCGCTCGAGGATGCCGACAAGCCCAAGGAGGAGGAGCAGAAGCCCGCGTCCCCCAACGACCTCAAGTTCCTCGACGATCCCAAGACGTACGTCCTGGAGAAGGTCGACCTCTTCCTGACCATCGCCAAGCGGGATCCTCTCGAGGCTATCCGGTTCGTTCCCGAGGTCGCCGGCGGTCTTGCCGCTGTCTTTGTCACCTTCGTCGCCCTCCTCTTTGGCCTCCTCGGCCTTGGTTCGTCTCCCGCTCCGGCGGCCAAGAAGGTTGGCGCCGACGTCAAGGCGAAGGCCAAGGACGTGAAGGACAAGGCCGCGGCTACTGGCGCCGATACCGGGAAGGATGGCGCTACCAAGCGCACTACCCGGAGCCAGTCGTAGATAGGGTGTGCCAAGTCTCGGGGCGGGGTCGGGATGTTTATTCAGGGTCTAATTGAACACGGGGCTGTATTTCATCGTCCAACAGATGTGGAGGACGTGGGCCCGCGGAGTGGAAGACCGTTGGTTTTTTTTTTTTTTTTTGCTGCCTCTTGCTTTCTTCTTCTGCTTTCTTCTGCTCATTTCTTTGGTCTGCGGAGTCCTACGGCGCAACTTGTATTCTAGGAACCAAAATACACTGGCGTTAGTATTGGCCACTTTCACTGCAGCAAGCTCGGCCTGTCCTGGTTTAAGTGTTGGTAGGTGAGTTGCTGGAATTGGACAGTGTCTCAAGCCGAGCTTGTGTAGTAGCAGCCGACTTCTTCGACTTGTTCCTCTTCTTGTTTATTTTCTTTTCTTTTGCTTCTTCTCTTATACAACCCCTCCTCCGCCCCCCCCCCCCCCGCCCCCGCGTCCATCTCCTAATCTTGGAGGTTGCTGTAAGAGTTTGTCTTACGAGACCTGTGGGAGGAGGCGCGCTCCTTCCTGTACCTATGCTGACTCCCCTTCATGAGTCGAACTCGTTGGCTCCTCCCATCGCCAACTGACAATTTAGTTGGAACCTGCCCTGCGTTCTTACCCTCGGAAGCTCCCTCCTTGAACCGGACAGGCTAGTGTCGTTGTGAAAAGATGGACTACCTCCCCGACCATCTGTGTTTAAATAGAGCCTGACCCATTCGCCAAAGAATGACTTGTAGAAGCTGGGAAGCTCACGAGGAATGGGCAAAAAGGCAACGTCGTTGGCGGCGATCCGAAGTGCGGCAAGCCAAGGTACAGGACGGCGGTGCCCTGGATGTTTGGCGGTTACAAGTGGATTTCCTGCAAGGATCATCAGCTGTGGGCGAGCTGGTGACCCTGAGCTCCTTGGAGGCTTGGAGAGCCGGCTTTGTGCTCTGGGTAGCTCTGACATCTTGTTCATCCGTCTCGACGAGGCCCCTAAGTCCGGCCTTGGAAGGTCAGAGCCAATACAGAGTCAATTGAAGCTATCCGCCCACGTTCTTCTATCGACCATTGACCTGCCGGTGCTTTGCCCATCTTGACACGTCAACTGCGTCTGATGTCTGAACGGACGCTTTATCCGCTTCTACCCGTCGAATTGGCGGGGTGGCGGAGAATGCGGGGAATGAGATCCACAAACTCCACAGAACGTTGGAGTACAGTACCGAGCACCTTGGTAGTTGCTTCCCCACGTCCGGGGGGATGCCCGCGGCTTCTCGCGCCTCGCGCCTGGGGCAGATAAAGGGGCCGTCCCCGACCTGCAGCAGCTGCCTGCAGTCGATAAATCATTCATAACATCCATTCCATTAACTGCAGGAGTGCAGGGGGCGACGAATATCCGACCAACTCGGCATTTAATTATAGACGCCGGTACTTGACCGCCCTGGGCGCTGAACCCCAGACCGCATCCAATCTGATCACACGCCAATCTGGAACCTGGAATCTGACCCCCGAACCTTCGGCGACCTCCGCCTACTATCGGATCCCAGCGCATCACAACCCATCCCATTTCCCAACACCTTTCTTTTCTCGAAACCACCATGCGTCGTCTCGCAACCAGGGCTGCATCCGCGTCTGCCACCGCCGGCCGTGTCGCAAACCCGTCCAGCTGCCCCAGATCTGCCCTTCTGGCCTCGTCATCACCAAGAATGGCTCCCTCGACCAAGTCGGCCGCGGGAACAGCGGTGAGGAGGTTACACGCCACGGCCCAGCACCTCCGTCCGGCTGCGGCTGCTGAGGGACTGTCCAGCACGGCGACCAGCTTCCCGACCACCCACGACAAGATCGCCGAGGTGCGGGACACGCCCTTCTTCATCGACAACAAGTTCGTCCCCTCGGCCACCACCCAGTTCATCGACCTGCACGACCCGGCCACCAACAACCTGGTGACCCGCGTGCCGCAGAACACGGACGAGGAGCTCAAGGCCGCCGTTGCCTCGGCCGAGAAGGCCTTCCAGACATGGCGCGCCACCAGCGTGCTGCACCGCCAGCAGATCATGTTCAAGTTCGTCGCCCTGATCCGCGAGAACTGGGACCGCCTGGCCGCCAGCATCACCCTCGAGCAGGGCAAGACCTTTGCCGATGCCAAGGGCGACGTGCTCCGCGGCCTGCAGGTTGCCGAGGCCGCGTGCGGCGCACCCGAGCTGCTCAAGGGCGAGGTGCTCGAGGTGGCCAAGGACATGGAGACGAGGACGTACCGCGAGCCGCTCGGCGTGGTGGCCGCCATCTGCCCGTTTAGTAAGTTGTTCTTGTTCTCTCTGGCTGCCTTTTGTTGGTCTGGATGGATGCTGACCTTTCAGACTTCCCCGCCATGATTCCTCTCTGGTGCATTCCGATCGCCACCGTGACTGGCAACACGCTTATCTTGAAGCCGTCGGAGCGCGACCCCGGCGCGGCCATGATCCTGGCTGAGCTGTGCCAAAAGGCCGGCTTCCCCGACGGCGTCGTCAACATTGTGCACGGCGCCCACCGCACCGTCAACTTCATCCTCGACGAGCCCGCCATCAAGGCCGTCAGCTTCGTCGGCGGCAATAAGGCCGGCGAGTACATCTTCTCGCGCGGGTCCGCCAACGGCAAGCGCGTGCAGGCCAACCTCGGCGCCAAGAACCACGCCGCCGTGCTCCCCGACTGCAACAAGAACCAGTTCCTCAACGCCGTCGTCGGCGCCGCCTTTGGCGCCGCCGGCCAGCGCTGCATGGCCCTCTCCACCCTAGTCATGGTCGGCGAGACTAAGGACTGGCTCCCCGAGCTCGCCGAGCGCGCCAAGGCCCTCTCAGTCAACGGCGGCTTCGAAGACGGCGCCGACCTCGGCCCCGTCATCACCCCGCAGAGCAAGACCCGCATCGAGTCCCTCATCGCCTCCGCCGAAAAGGAAGGCGCCACCATCCTCCTCGACGGCCGCGGCTTCACCCCCGCCAAGTACCCCAACGGCAACTGGATCGCCCCGACCATCATCTCCAACGTCACCCCGCAAATGCAGTGCTACCGCGAGGAGATCTTCGGTCCGGTCCTGGTCTGCCTCAACGTCGACACCCTCGATGAGGCCATCGACCTGATCAACGCAAACGAGTATGGCAACGGCGTCGCCATCTTCACCCGCTCCGGCCCCACCGCCGAAACCTTCCGCCGCAAGATCGAGGCCGGCCAGGTCGGCATCAACGTCCCCATCCCCGTGCCTCTTCCCATGTTCAGCTTCACCGGCAACAAGAAGAGCATTGCTGGCGGCGGTGCGAGCACGTTTTATGGCAAGCCGGGTGTCAATTTTTATACGCAGCTTAAGACGGTTACGGCGATGTGGAGCGCGGAGGATGCGATTTCGAAGAAGGCTGATGTTGCTATGCCGACGCATAGCTAGAGAGGGGTTGGATTGTGAAGGTTATGGAATGATGGGGGAAGGGAGAAGAGGAAATAGATCTATGTGATGATATTTTGTCTTGTGCGGCATGTTATTATTATATGACTTGAGTACTACCTCATAATCGGTTATGTTTTTGGTAAGGGGGAGCAAGAAAGAGGGGGGGAAAGGGGGAGAGGGGAGATTGATCATGAAAGGCAAGCCTGCGTTGCAATTACCTACCTAACTGGGTTTTTTTTGGGGAGTTTGTTGCTTTTTGCCTCAAGTGACGGAAGTTTGCATTGCTGAGAGAGTTTCGAGTCTGTCTAGTCTGTGTTAATCATCTCGTGTGTGCGTGTTGGTGTTGGGAGGTAGCTAGCTCTAGCTACATGTGTAGCTTGGGAGCTCGGATCTAGGTTGATGATCGTGGTGATGGCGGAATCCAAGTCAACATTAACCTTCACCCTTTCACGCATTGTCTAGCCAGATTCTTATATGGGTGTTGGGTTCTGCGGAGGAGGCTATTATCATAACCAGTTAAACCTTCAAAGACACTCAAGTAGTAGTAGTAGCATACCTGGAGTCTGATCTTCACACATCATATCATGTCTGCGAGTGTTGCCACTCAGGTCCCTCACCTACATTGTTCCGCATATAGACTCGGGCATCTTGAAGTAGGCGGTGGATATTTGACCTGGGCACGGCGAACACCACACATCACACATCACAAAGCAATCTCTTGTCTCTCGGGCCCCGAGACCTGGCACGGTTGAATAAGGATTAACCACTCTCTCTTTTTTGTATCCGTACCCAACAGGGCATCTGCCTCATACAGAAAGCCGTCTGACCGACAAGTACTAATGCTATGCCAAACAAACACCAGTTGCGGGTTATACATACCCAAGCAACAACAACAACAGACTTCAACAGAATTAACAAAAAACAACAACTCTTGATAACCCAAATCAACCAACTCCAGAAAACTCCGTGCCAGGCTATGCCGTTCATGCAATTCCATGCCTCGCCTCGCCATGCCATGCTATGCCCACCCAAAACCAAAAAAACAACTCTCAACACCAAACCAAACAACCAGCAGCAAAACAGAAACCAGAAAACAGAAACAGCAACAAGAAACAACAACAAAAACCCTAATCCAAAGCCTCACCACTTAAAATCCCCCTCAAAATCCCCGCCCCCATCCCCTCCACAACACCAGCCTCCACCTCCCTCTCCCCCACACAACTCGCAACCCTCTTCTCATCCGCCAACAACCCACTCATACCCCCGCCACCAGCACCAAAAGCAAAGACATCCTTCTTCCTGCCCTTGCGCCCGCCAGACGGCGTCACGGCCTGGAACGAGCCGCTCCTGCCGTCGACGGGGGCGATCAGCGAGAGCGTCTCCAGGCTGCCGACCACCTCGCGGAATTCGGATGAGGAGAGCGGGTGGAGGAGGGAGTCTTGCGTGCAGAGAGTGCAGTAGGATTCGTAGAGGGTTTTGATTGTTGGTGCTGTCACCGCCGCGGTGCGTGTTGTCTTGGATGATGGGGTGGTTGGGGTGGAGGTGGAGGTGGACTGTGCGGCGGCGGCAGCGCGGTTGCGCTTCTCGATGGCCATGAGGGAGCAGAGGGCGGCTTTTTGCTGGAGGTTGAGGGTCTTGAGGCGCTGGGCGGGGCCGTTGCTGAAGGCGGCGGCGGTGACTTTGTTGAGGTGGGCGATGGTGACGCGCGGGGCGGTGGTGATGGTGAGGGACTGGAGGGACTTGTGGATCTGTTGGGCGCCTGAAGGCCGGGATGGGGAGGAGGCGAGGTTGCGGTTCTCGCCCAGCACCTTGCGGGATGGGCTCATCTGCAGGAGCTGGTCTTTGACCTCGTTCTCGTGCTTGATGCGCGTCTCGTTTTCGACCAGGTCGAGAGCCCGACGGCAGACCTCAAAGGCGCGGCGCAGGTCGCCCGTCTGGCTGGATACCTTGCGCGAGCAGAGCTCAATGGCGGCGGGGTGGAAGAAGGGGATGAACTCCGGAGCGGAGTCCTTGGGGGCGAGGCTCTTCAGACGCTCCGTGATGATCCGCTTGACTTGGGGCGCCGTGTACGGCAGAAAGGGGAGGAGTTCCGGCTTGAGGTTGCGTGACTTGAGCCGCGGGAGAAACCGGTCGGTGAGATCCAGCGCGTTGGCGATGCCCACCAGGGTAAGCCGCGAGGTCTGCTGCAGCGACCACTCAAACACGCGGGAGAGACTGTCCGGGTCCATGGTGAGGATGTGGTCGATCTCGTCCAGCACCACTAGGAAGACGTCCGTGGTTGCCTTCTTGCGGAGAAAGAGCTTCCCCAGGGCCTCGGAAACATCGCTGTCCGACCCGACGGCCTCGCCGCCAAGCTGCTCCAGTAGGGTGATGTACAGGTCCTTGGCCGACTTAATGCTCATGCAGTTGATGTAGGCCTTTCGAATTGAGTCCGACCCTGCCGCCGTGTCCTCTGTCATCCTGTTCACCATGGCACTCTTTCCAGTGCCGGGGGGGCCGCTGACGTAGAGGCATCCGCTCGGGCGAGTCGCCTTGCAGCGTTCGAGAAAGGTCTGCAGCTGAGCACGCTCGTCGTCGCGCCCAACAAGTTGGCCGGGGTCTGCGCTGCGAGAGAACAGCTGTCTCGCTTGGTGGTAGACGGTTTGAACGGCAGCCGGGGTGAGGGGTGTCTGAGGCGTCATCCGCTTCGAGAGCCTGCCGACGGACATGACCCGGTGACGGGGGGTGGTCGTTCCCCGGGCGAAGACATCGTAGTGGCGCGGCGTCGAGGGGGTGACGGGTGCAACTTTGGCTACGGCGAGTTAGTGACAGGGTGGTTCACTTCCTGACGGCCGCATGCTCTAAACCTACAGCTTCTGACAGTGCTGGCGATGGATGTGCGCCTTGATTGGGATTTGAGAGGTGTGAACTCGATCTCGTCCTCCTCGTCCCGCGAGTCAGACTCGGCCCCTTCGTTTTCCTGGTTCTCGGTGTCATAGACAGAGATGGGCTCGTTCTCGGTGATTTTCTTGGGCGTGCGCCGCGCGCGTTTGGCTGAGAAGTCGAGACCGAGTGTCGGCTCCGTTCTGGAGCTTCGAGTCCTCTTTCCAAGAGTAGTGACTGCCATTGTTGCGGTATGTGGTAAGTGCAATTGGCTTGAAGTGGAAAGGACGAAGCTGTTGGTGGAGGTGGACAGGCCGGGAAGGTCAAGCCTAAATTGGCGTCGCGCTTTCCAAGACAGACCGCGTCAGTGGGGCCAACTAACGCGCAGTACGGTACGCGACCGCGTCTCAATTAACGACTGTGGATACCTGCCACCCCTTTCCGCATACGGAAGGTGGAGCATGTGGCGTACAGTGCGGAGGAGCTGGGCACTATCCCCGCTTCTCCACATCCGACGGCCAACCCCGATCAAGACAAACAAGGCATCGCCCGACGCCGTTCTCTGCTGCTCCATATCTCTTGTTCTTATCAAACACTGACTGTATCGCAAACGCCACGCCATGCACAACTTGGCAACTTGCTCCCCAATGACAAGGGCTCATTTAGATTTATTGTCAGTCGAGGTGCCGGCGCGGAGAAAACGATAGCGTTACTTGAGAAGGACCAGGAGCAGAAGCAGGAGTGAGAGCACTGAGGGGCAATCTTGGAAGCGGGCCGGAGACGACCATGGCAGCCACAAAATCCCACTATAACGCCCACGTTGAAACATTTAGAGGTGACGAGTATCCCATGTTGAATGGTAGGCTACATGTTTTACCGCCTTCATTCTCGTTCTCTGCTAAATCATGCCCCAGGCTCCGTCTACCTCGACCATGCCGGAACAACACTCTACCCCAAGTCCTTGATGGACAGGTTCGCCAAGGACATGACGTCCAACCTGTTTGGAAATCCTCACTCCGCCTCGGCCTCCTCCCAGTCGTCAACGGCACGCGTGGAAGACATCCGTCTGCGCGTCCTGCGCTTCTTCAATGCGGACCCAGCCGAGTTCGACCTTGTGTTTGTGGCCAACGCGACAGCTGGAATCAAGCTGGTCGCCGATGCCCTGAGGGCCGCCCCCGATGGATTCGACTATACTCACCACCAGGCGAGTCACACCAGTCTGATTGGCGTCAGGGAAGAGGCTCGAAATAGCCTCTGCCTTGACGACCGCCAGGTTGAGAACTGGACTGCTACCGGGATCTGCCCTTTCGGGGATGCCGACGAAGACCGCCCGGTTCTGTTTGCCTATCCCGCCCAGTCCAACATGGACGGTCGCCGGTATCCGTTGAGCTGGGCCGAGAGCCTGCGCCGTGGCAAGAGGAAGACATACACGCTGCTGGACGCCGCGGCGCTGGTCTGCTCTTCCCCGCTCGACCTGAGTCGACCCGAGGCGGCCCCGGATTTCACTGTCCTCAGCTTCTACAAGATCTTTGGCTTTCCCGATCTGGGCGCCTTGATTGTGAGGCGGGAAGCCGAGGGGGCATTCAACTCGAGACGCTACTTTGGCGGAGGAACTGTGGACATGGTCGTCTGCGTGAAAGAACAGTGGCACGCACCAAAAACCCAGTTTCTGCACGAGCGCCTCGAGGACGGGACATTGCCTATCCACAGCATCATAGCCTTGGATAATGCGCTGGATATACACAAGCAGCTGTTTGGCTCGATGCAGGGCGTTGCGGCCCACACGTCCTTCTTGGCCAGGAAGCTGTATCGCGGGCTTGCATCGTTGCGACACGGAAATAGCGAACCAGTCTGTGTTTTGTATTCCCCAGACCCGGATTTGACCGACAGCAGGCTTGGAAGTGGGCCTGTCGTTGCTTTCAACATCCGCACCGGTCTGGGGGCTTGGGTGAGCTTGACAGAGATCGACAAGCTCGCGACATTGAAGGGCTTTCACATCCGCACCGGTGGGGTGTGCAACCCGGGTGGTGTTGCATCTGCGCTGGGGCTTGAGCCCTGGGAGATGAAGCAGAATTTCAGCTCGGGCTTTCGCTGCGGGACGGAGAACGATATCATGGCTGGGAAGCCCACCGGCGTGATCAGGGCAAGCCTCGGTGCCATGAGCACCATCTCGGATGTGGACAGTTTTGTTGCATTCATTGCCGAGTTCTATCGAGACGCATCGCCAGTTTCTATCCCGATGAAACTAATATTAAAAGCTAATAACGCACCACGGCTTCGTGTTCACGGCATATCAATATACCCAATCAAGAGCTGCGGTGGGTTTCAAGTCCCAGCAGGCGTCGACTGGGAAGTCAAGCCTGAGGGTCTAGCTTGGGACAGAGAATGGTGTCTAGTGCACCAGGGCACTGGCCAGGCATTAAGTCAGAAACGCTATGTCAAGATGGCTCTCATACGACCCTCCCTCGACTTCAAGCGGGGAGAACTGCAAGTCACCTTTGCGGGACAAATACCCGCTCATCTTCCTCGCGAAATCAGCATCCCTCTCTCCAAAAACCCCTCCCTCTTCCAGCCCCACGCCCATCGCTCCCGGCCCTCACGAGTCTGCGGCGACGAAATCCAAGCGCAAGCATACTCGTCATCCGAAATCAACGACTTCTTCTCCGGTGTCCTCGGCGTGCCCTGTTTACTCGCCCGGTTCCCGCCCGGCGGGCAAGGCAAGAGCATGCGCCACGCCAAAGCCCACCTCCAAAGGCACCAACTCCCAAACAAACCCCCAATCATCAAACCCGTCCTCCTCCCGGGATCCTTCCCGCCCTCACCACCAGACTCGGACACAGAAAGACCACCCGTCCCCACCCCCCGCCGCATCCTCCTCTCCAACGAAAGCCCCATCCTCGCCATCACCCTCCCCAGCGTCGCGGCTCTCAACCAAGAAATCCGGCTCAACAACCCCTCCTCCGCCAAGGAGATATCGCCCGCCGTCTTCCGCGCAAACATCGTCATCGCCCCTGTCGACCATCCCGGAAATAATACCGACGATTCCCTCTCACCCTACGCCGAAGACGAGTGGTCGGGCCTGAGGATTGGCCGGCACGGGTTTGAGATGCTGGGCGCGTGCAGGCGGTGTCATATGGTCTGTGTGGACCAGGAGACGGCCGAGAGGGGCCAGGAGCCGTTTGTCACGCTGTCCAAGACGAGACGGTTTGAGGGGAAGGTGTTTTTTGGGGTGCATATGGGCTATGCCGCTACTGATGGTGGGTGTGGGGAGGGGGGGTGGACGAGGGAGAGTCAGTTTCCTACTGTGAGGGTGGGGGATGTGGTTGTGCCTGAGTAGCGGAGGGAGTGAGGGAGTGGTGGTGCGCTGGGGTGGGAAATGGTCCGGAGGCTGATGGGGGTTTGGGGTGATCCCTGTGCAGGAAGTGGCCAGGGCTTTTTGGGATGGGAGTTGGTTGGTGTTGGTTTTGGTTATTATTAGCTTTTGAGTTTGGCCTTGAACTGTTGGAAGGCATTCAGCACAACTTGAGACAACGACAGCAAATCATTGGATGTTTTGTATTGCACGACTGTGAAGGCGGCGGCAAACTCCGCTCGGTTTGGGGCGTGCGCCAACTGATTTTTGAAAATTTTATTCTGTCCTTTCATTTTCTTCATCCTGATTGCTTGGTATCCGGTCCGCGGGACAAACATTTAGCGTTTTGTCGAGTCTCCTTCCAGTCAGAGTTTCGTGTCTTGACTTACATCTCCAATTACCCCATTATTTCCCTTCTTGGATGCGCGCTGCATGGCCGTCCCCTCTCCTGGGTCCGGCGGCGGGCCCGGACTAGACCAGAAAGTCTTCAACCTCGGCGCCTACCATCAAGATCAATACCGTGCCGCCTTCAATGCAGCCCTTGCAGCTGGGGAAATTAGGCCGCTCGTCATCCCCTGGTCCTTCGTCGGCAGCTTCTTCCTCCCGCTCTTCTACCTCAGCATCCCGCACACACATCGACCATGGCTTTACCGCATGCGTTGGGTCGTGGCTGCCACTGTCGTCTACCTACATGTCTGTCTCATACAGACAACCTCTGCTGGCAATGAGGCCATGGCATACGCGACGGGGCTGCTTGGCGTGTGGGGGACCATCTGGGCACTGAGGCTGCTGATATTCACCCGACCGCAGTGGGACGCTGCAAGGGTTGAGCGCCGGCCGAGGAGGCGGAGTGAGAACGGCGTCGGGAAGGCCGAGGAGAAGACTGCTGTGTCAATGGTAGCCCCTGACGAGAGTGTTGCCGCTTCGATGTGCCTCGACGAGTACTTCTGGCAGCCCTTTCCAGCCACGGCGCCCTTGCTCACGCGCCTCGCGTGGACAGCTGACCTGCTCACCTCGTTCCGCGGCGCCGGGTGGAACTTTGTCATCCCCTCCATCCCGCACCCTCCTCACCCGAGGCGTCCCAGCAAGGGCCTCGACCACGAGCCCGTCCGTCTCGACCTCATCCCCCTCACGTCCCGCACCGGCGCGTCCCGCTCGCAGACGTACGACCACTTCCTTCGCTCCCGCCTCATCCAATTCACCCTCTCGTACCTCACCATCGACTTCTTGACAACCACCATCCGCCAGGACCCGTACTTCGTCCTCGGGCCGGACTACCACACCCACCCCCTGCCGGCATTCTACGCCCGTCTCCCCTTCCCAGATCACACCATCCCCATCCTCCGCAGCGTCCCGGCCATGGCGGGCATTATGGCCGGCCTGCACCTCTACACCTCCCTCCTTCAGCTCCTGGCCGTCTTCCCCCTCCGCAGGATTCTCGGCGCCCGTGCCGACATCTGGCAACATCCCCCTCTCTTTGGGGGTTTCACCGCCTCCGTCCTCGACCGCGGCCTGGCTGGATTTTGGGGCGGTTGGTGGCATCAGACGTTCCGCTTGGGGTTTGTCGCGCCTGCAAGGTGGTTGTTTCCTAGGCGGTCGCGGCGGCAGCGGAACCACAGCCAGGGTCAGGACTCTGATAATGATCAAGAGTATGATAGGTACAAGACGGCGAGGACAGTCACAGAAGTGGTACTGGCCTTTGCCCTAAGCGGCGTGCTGCACGCCGGGGGCGGCGGCACCGCCGCGTCGCGTTCGCCTTCCCCCTGGCCGTACCACACGGGTCCTGTGTTGTTCTTCTTGCTGCAGGCGGTTGGGATCGCGGTGCAAACTGCGCTGGTGGGCCTGTTTAGGCAGGCGTCGCTGCTCCTAACGACAACAGCGCCGCCGCCGCCAACGACGACAAAGACAAGCCCACCACCCCCGTCCCCGACACCCTTAACGACCACACCCATCACGACCGCCCTTTCCTCGTCCTCCTCCTCCTCCACCACCACCACCACCACCACCCCCAAGCGGACTCAAAGAACACCACACTCACCCACACCCACACCCTCAACCCCCTCCCTCCCCACCACCAAACCACCCAAACAGACCAAACCACCCCCGACCCACCCATGCCAAAAAAGAAAAAGAGCAACAAACCTCCTCTTCACCCTCCTCTGGCTGCACTACACCGCCCCGCTGCTCGTCTCCGACATGTCTGCGTCAGCGCTCTGGCTGTTCGAGCCCGTCCCTTTCTCTCCGCTGCGTTTGATGGGGTTTGGTCTACCTGACGAGGGTGGGTGGTGGCGGTGGGGGGATGGGGAGTATGGGGTGCGGGTTTGGTTGGGGGGGCCGGATTTGGTGTCGTTGTCGTTGTCGGAGGGGTCGGGGGTTGGGATTGATGATGGGGTGGTGGACAGCAGGTGGAGGTGGTGGGAGATTGGGTTTAGGTTGTGAGGGTTTGTGAGGTTCGGAAGTTGATGCTGTGGGTGGCTTTTTGGGGGGATTGTACTTATATTTCGTTTATTTGTGGAGTTGATGTTTCCAGGAGCAAGGTGACGGGAAAGGATGGGGGGAGTGTGATTTAGACATAGGTGGCATATATGTTGGGAGGAGGCGTTGGTTGGGGAGAGACATATCGCTCTTATCCGAGCGCAGGAAGAACGTTGAGAATTCGCTGGCTCCTCTACATACACATGTACCTAAATAACCAAGGAGTTTTAAGATCATATCAGACAAGGTATACCGGTTCGCGAAGCAATGAACTGGAACATGATGCTTCACCGCACTTGCTGATATTCCTGAGGCAGTATCATCATCGTCATCACAACACATTCCAACAAGCCGGCCGACACAACAGCCCACCAACCCGTCAGCCAAGAGCAACAAAAGGGGTATTATTTGACACACCGCCATGTGTCATCGACCTACAACAGACTCGCATGCCATCTAGATCACTGAAGTACCAAAAACACCGAACTAGAGATTACACCATCCTTCCTGAGAGACCTCCCTATCCTGACAGCTCTCTGGATCAAACCGAACCCCTCCAAGCAACTGCAAAGCAACAGCCCTTTAACAACCCTATATCCAGTTATCCAAGAAATATAGCCCCCATCCTCCATCACCACACACACAATACAAGAAGACATCAGACGGATAGATCCTTTCCCTAGGAACCAAAACCAGAGAAGCATACGCTCAAAGCTTACATTATTCCCAAACAGAAGAACAACAGAAAAGACAGAGAAAACGACGGGACATCAACCCCATCAGAAAACACGTCAACACAACCTGACCTACCACACCCCCGGCGGCCCCATCCCCGTCTCAACAAAATTAAACCCCATCTGCCCCGTCTGCGGATCCGTCGGGAACAGCTCATTCAGCGTCTCCTATTGACACCACCCCTTCGTCAGCATTTGCACAACACAACAACACAAGTAACCCTTAACGCACAACCACCACCAGCAGCAGCAAGAGGAAAAGAAAACGTACCCAATCCAACTCCTGCATAACATTCATCCCCTGCTGCGGCCCCCCAACAGGCCCAGCTATGCTGCCATGGCGGCGCGACTGGCCCACGACACTGCCCCCGTCGCTGCTGTTCTCGGGGCTTCCGGGCGGGTTGTGGCGCGGCGGCAGGCTCCAGAGGGCTTCGCCGTTTGTCACGCCCGCAAAGACCATCTGCTGGTGGTGCTGGGGTTGGAAGCCCAGGTGGTGGTGTTGTTGGTGCGGGTGGGGAGGCAGCATCATTCCGATGTCTAGGGCGGAGTGAGAAAGGGTGGGGACCAGGCCGTTCATGTTCATCTGCAGGGGGGGCGGTATCGGCGGAGAGGTTGTAGGCATGCCGGGGTGGCAGAGTATGGGCTCTGTTTTGAGCCCTGGAATCATCCCCGCCGTTGTATGGTGCGTTGGGGCTGGTTGTTGGAAGGACGGCGGTCCTGGTGGTTGCGCCGGGAGAGGGAGCGGGTCCGGGGGCGGGGCTGGCGGGCTCTCCTTGACGGCCTGCTTTTCGGGTATGGCCCTGTTGATGGCCGTGGGCGCGCGAACCTTGCGTAGGCCCATGTACAGGTTCGTCTTGCTCATGATCTCGGTGAGGATCTGCAGAATCTTCTGCTCGCGCGGCACGTTGGGGTCGAGCTGGAAGACCCAGTCGAGACAGGGCCATATCCGCTCGGACTCTCTGTGATTAGGCCGGTAGTATATCTCGGTCGCCAGGAGCAGAGCGATCTGGTATTGCTGGTATGCACCGAGGTACCAGGCCCAGTCTCGGAACATCGGGTTTGACTCGAGACGGATGGCAATCTCAATGATCAGGACGCCGCTGGTGACGAGCAAGCCGTTGAGTTTCTCCGGGAGCGGGTTTACCGTGTTGGAGTGATAGGGATGGAGCACCATTACGTGCAGACGGAATATGAGGAGTTCCATGACGAACTTGGCGTACTTTTGTATCGGGATCCGTTCGTTGAGCAACCGGTTATACCTCTCCAGCATCCGCTTGCGAAAATTCTCGACCCGCGCGAGCATCGCGGTTAGCGTCGTCTTGCCCATCTCGAGCTTGCGCCGGTCCGTCCAGATGTTGCGCATCATCTCGTTGATCTCGAACCGCATGATGGACAGCAGCAGAGGTGTCCACGTCTCCGCCGGAGCCGGCCAGACCAGAGTCTGCACTGTCAACTCGTCCTCTTCGCAGTTCACCGGCATCTTGGTATCGTAGTCCTCGCGCCGTATGGCCGGTTTTGGCCCCTGAGCCTCGCACGTGCGGATATCAAGAAAGCACAGTTGGTGCCAGACCAACCGGCGCACCTGAGTCTCCAGGGGGGCGAGTCCGTATGCCGATCCGTCACGGTGGAGTCCCATGCACTCGGACATTCTGACAGCGGCTCCGACGAGAACCGAATGAGCTCTCGACACCTCGTCGCGGCAGAGTGGAAGCTGATGCTTGTTAGTTTGCCGGCTCTTTCCGACTCCATGTCTATAATAGGCAACTCACCAAGTACATGACGAATGCTTGTATGGTCTCAAACCTTGTCGTGCTCAGGAAGTTGGCCTTGCTCAGTGCCGTCTCGGTCCCTATCTTCATGTGGAATACTAGCTGGGCCTTGTTGCACTCCTGGCCGCGGCAGAATCCGTTGTCCACGCTGACGGCGGCGCTGAACCAGGCTGCAAATACGAGGGCTTGCACTGACGGGCGAGGTTCGATGTTCTGTCTCACATCGTCCCAGAACGAGGTGTAAATCGCTTCCATGGAAGGCCGATGCACACATCGCGCTATGGGATGGACGGCGTCAAAATAGCGGCGCATCAGCCTGTGGCCGAGCTCGGGGGACGGCAACAGGTTGAGAAAGGACGGCGACTGGCCAGACTGGCCGAAGAAGAAGCCGCTTGTCGGAGCAAGGTATGACTCTCCAGGTTTGAGGAAATCCGGGAGGTCGGGAGCGTCTTGTAGCTCATCGGTCGCGAAGGCGAGATGGGCACCGTACAGGAGCCCTTGGGTGTCGGCAATGCCGGCTTGTATCTGAGCAGCGTCAGAGAGAAAAAGACCAAGACAAGACTCGGAAAGGAACACGATCAGGGCGATTGGCATACCTCTTCTGAAATGCGCGGCCTGTTCAGCCCTCCAATCCGCTCCGTTATCCTCATCTTGCCGACCCGGACGCCTAGGTCGATCAAGTCGTCGGTACCGTTGCCATCAGAATAGTCATCGTAGGTGAGGTCGAGAGCCACCATTGGGGTGATTTGCAGGTCGCGTTCTTCGCCCAGCTCTTCCTCGACGTCGTCTGCCACGAACCGCTGCTCAGAGGAGTCGGCACCATGGCCACCGTGGCTGGGGCTGCCCTTGCGGCGGCCGGTTGCGCCCTTGGCTACATCCCTTTCCAGTTGCCGCTCCAGCGAGCCCACCTTCTCCTTTATTTCCGTCAGGCGCTGCTGGCTTGCCTCGTCGAGGTTCGGACCGAGGTACACACACTCCCTCTGAAACCGCTTGCAGTTGGAGCATGGTTGCTTCTTCTCGCACTTGAGCTTGCGTCGGCGGCACTCGAGACAGGATGTTATCATGCGCATGCGGCGGCGAATCGGCTTCTGTGAGATGGGAGCGGCAGTGGGGCCAAACCCGGACAGACCATCGTCCTCGTGTCGTGGGTTGCCAGCGCGTTCCCCACCTCCTCCCCTTTCTGCTTCTTGGTTTCCTCCTGACCCTGCCACTCCCGTTCCTCCTCCTACCCCTGCTCCTGTTACTCCTTCTCTTCCTGCTGCTGCTGCAGTTGCCGCTGCACTTGTCATTGTGGTTGCGGTAGACGTGGATGGCGCCGATGCTGTGGCCATGCTATGCCGCCGCATATCCGGAAGAGGAGCGAAGGCGGTGGTTGTTTGACCACCAACGCCGCCCGGTGACGGTTGTATAGTGGTCATGGGGTGTGTTACGGGCGTGGCATACCTGTAGTCGCCCTGTGTTTGCCGTGATGGGACCAGGTATGGTGGGTGTGGCCAATAATTGGCAGCCATCATGTCCGGAATGTGGTGATTAGTGACCATTTCCTGGCGGGTTGGAGGGTGGTCGAGCAGCGAGGGACCGAATTTGGCGGAGACAGGGAGGCAGGTAGGTGACTGGAGAAAGACGAGGAAGCGAGTACGGGCACGGCCAATGCGAGGTCAGTAGGTCGGACAAGAGTGCCGGGAACACACCCAAGGGTGTTTGTCGTGGTCAATGCTTCACAATACATGCATGTGTGTGTGTGCTCGGTCTGAGGATGGAGCTAGAGGCGGCTGACGCAGGAGAGAAAATCGATAGAGGGACTCGAAGACGCCGAAGCAGGGGGCTCGAGGTTCCGACTTAAATAGACTCGGGGGTGGAGTTATTTGCGTAAGGTAGGCAGAGGCAGGTATCTAACGAGGCGATGTGTTTGGCTGTTGGAGCGAGGGTATTGAGGGTCTTGGGTGCCGGGAGTATGTCCCTAGTTGCAGCAACTAGTCTGGAACATGCAAGCAGATGCGGATATGCCGGTCATCTACCGTCGGCCTGTTAGTCGTCCCAAACCCGGAGGCACAGCTAAAAGTCGGCGTCCGAAGTTGCGTTTGCATGCGTTGGGGACTCGATCGACATCGGATGAACGGACGAACCTGTTTGTTTCCATGCCGGAGCAGCCCGCGCCCGGCTTGAACTGACCTCGTCGTCTCAACTCAAACGTCTAGACTTGGTGTCTGAACTAGACGTCTGTACTCGGCTCGGCGTGCATCTCAGCCCGACATCTCGGAGTGGTTGTCCCTTTGCCTTTCATCCATTCTTGTTCGTGAACTGGACAGTGCCGTGCGGTTCTGTTCTCAACCACTAGCTGCATGGTCTCGTCTGGATCTCGGGCTTTATTCCATTATTAGGAACACGAGGCAGCCGGGACTCTGTGCTCTGTGCGCCGTGCGCTGTGAGCTCCGTGTGCGCTTTCTCTGGACTCTGCGTGTTCTGGAGCTGACAGACTGGTGCCCGGGCTGGCCGGTTAGCTGGCTGGCCCCGGCGGTTTCCGCATGGCGCTGATCTATCTGAGGGGTCGAGGTCGCACCATGACATGGAGTCATGTACTGACCGCTGACAGGGCCAGGCAGCCAGGTCTGGGAAGGCAGGTAGCAGCTCGCCGTCTCCACACTGACAGGCGCCGATTGTGAGCCTGCAAGGTGAGGTGAGGTGAGGTGCCCGGGGAAGGGGCGAGTCGCGGCTGGCCGCTTCCCTCCTGCATGTGGCCTGGACAGAATTCCAGGCTCCAACCCCCGGCCCAATCTCCAGGACTGCTCTCCTGCGGGAGCAATCCGTCCACTAATACCCGACGCAGATCGCCCAAGCTGCAGATGGTCCACAGGGCGGGTGTGTTTCGGTATCCGGGCAAGGGATCGAGGTTTCGGTTACAACTTGCTTCCGGGTCCACACCACCTTGGCACGCACGCGCATGGGAGGTGAGTGTTAAGCGCGGCAGGGACCTGGGAGAAGGCGCCCCATTCCATCTGGTTGGGTCTTTCCTTTCAGAGGAATGAGCCTTCCATGCGAGGTTTCCAAACACCAAACACCTCAGGCAGCAGTCTCGGCCCTCGAACAACCGCCGAGACGGAGGTGCCCTTGGTTTCCATGTTGGTCCCATCTTCTTTCCTCTGTTCTTTTTTTTTTTTTTCCCCACCTCCCCACCACCTCACCCAGTCATGTTTGTGCCCGTGCAATCTTCTTCTGCCTGGTTTCTTTCCGATGTCCCCGACTGATGTCTCCAAGCACACGGTATCGTCAGATATCGTGTTCTGGTTGTCCCAGGTCCCTTGTCTGCCCGGATGGCCAACAACCTGCTTGCTGCCGGTTGGTCAAGCACTGTCCCGGCTGCGGCCGATTCAACTCCCGTCGTGTCCTCATCCGCCGACGTGGTTATCAGACATCCAAGTCTCTGTGGGACTCAAAGAAATGGAAGCCGTGGCTCTCTTCGGCCCGAGCATATTTTCCACTCTCCTCCTTACCTTGTAGCTTAGCTCCTTTCTCTGACTTTTTATCCCTTGTGTTTGTTTCTCCCTCTCTTCAACTCTCCACTTCGACATCAGCTCTTTGAGTTCCAGCTTAGCGGCGCAGATCATCCGACTTTAGCGGCTTGGCTTTTCACCATCTCTGGTTGGGAAAAAGCTTGGCCGTGACCACATCTGACAGGTCAAGGTCAACCGGGTATGCTTGCCGTTGGGGGACATGCCAAAGCAAGCATTTCCGCCGCCATCCGGTCACCACCTCCCTCGACCAGTCCACCACCCGACGGGGCCATCCTGGTCAACGCAGTACCCCTCCGGACCGCGACAAGGTGCGCTGCACCATCCACCATCTATGCCCTCGAACACAGCGCGACGAGAAGGACCGAGACAAAACAGCTCCTTACCACTCTCCCACTCCCACTCCCACCAGTCGACCCAGTCACCTAATCCTCTCCCCCCGCATTCGCATGTACGCACGGACGGGGACGCAAAATCTAGATGCGCGACGGATGATTGGTGGTGTGTCGCGCACCCACATCATGTCGTCCCATCAGAGATATTGATTATCGGGGTCAGAGGGTCGCTGCAGCATCGAGATTAGGTTCCATCGGGGAGATCGAGTTGTCGAGCGGAAAGAAGTGAAACAGCCCCATCCGTTCACTTTTCACCCTGCCCCTCGTTTACTCTTTTCTTTTGATTTCTCCCCCTTGCCCCGGGGAGGCAGCCTGCCGTTCCATGATAATCCAAGACAGTCCAAGCCATGACACGAGCCGGGAGAGCAACACCCATGGAAGTCAAGAGAATGTGACATGAGCAATGGAGAGGGTGAAGAGTACACCCCGCGGGGAAAGAAAAGGCGCAGCGTCCCGATAACCACCTTACCATTGAACCTTCGGTCTTTCCCCCTTCTCCGCCCCGATCAGCAGTGGCCCCTCCCTACTTCCACACTCCCCCCGGCCGATTGCATATTCCACATTCCCTATCCGACACCACGCGTTTGGGTGAGACCAGCGTGCACCCAGGGGGCTGTGTGGAAACTACCTAAGGTAGGTATGGTAATGTAGAACGTGCAGCAAGCAGCAAACATCAAGCTACATCCCTAGGTAGCTGGGATGAGAATCGACTGGAACCTCGAGAGGAGAGGGGCGGGTGGGAAGGGGGAAGGAGACCCTGGTCGGGAAGCATTGTGGCGAGCCGATTCCTCGCCTCCTCATGTCCCCTGCTGTGGGACGTGGAACTGTTGTTTCGTTTCGTGTGCGACGATGGGGCTGCCTGGGGGGCCCGGCGTCAGGGGGTTCTCGGTCAGCGAGCAGGTCAGGAATCGATGGGCGGCAGGGAGGGAGGGACTACTATCCTCTTAATAGATCTTTTCTTTTTTTTTTTTCCGGTGCTTGCTGTTGACTACTCTGGAGTTGCAAGGCAGCGTCGTAGGCCTCTTAAATCTGGTAATGGTGCTTTCCGTTGGGGTCTAGGTGGGTTCGATCGACTCGTGGGATGCCGCACAGGTCTGAGACTCCGGTGGTCTCTCCATCGAGTGCCTGAATGCCTCGCAAAATCACCTACCAGGTAGGTACAATCCCTCGGGGCTCATCTTGTTGATTCCCTGCCAGATTATTCTTTTCCCTCCTTAAGTTTTCCCTCTGTTGAATTTGTATTTCCCACCCCAAATCACCACCGCCTCACGGACGATACAGAGACGAGAGACGGTATCTTTACCTCTCATGAAACGGTTGAGAGAGCCATGAGAGAGAAAAAGAGGAGACAGACATTTGGGTGTAAGGCCCCCATCCCCATCACAGTGCGACACCACGACACGCCAGCGGGCGAGGTGTAACACGCATCACCTCTTGCGCGTCAAGCCAGCGCACTGTTGTCTCTGTCTGGGGTGTGTTAGGTAGGTGGGTTGGTTGGGGGTGGACTGGAGGAGCCTGCCTGGAACCGGCACGTTGTGAGCAAGTAAAAGCAAGCAAGCGAGCAAACAAATGTGGTATTGGGGGCCAGAGCCGTTGAATATGTATTCTGTATTTTATATGTTGATTGATATTTCGAGATCGAAATCTAGTTACTGTCTTTGCTCACTCATGGACATGGTCATAGCGAGCCAATGCAGAGCAAAACGCGTGATGGTCCATCCGCGCCCTCCGCGCCCTGGAATTCCACAGTCTTTCCTCTCCTGTGCATGAAAATAGCCCACGCACCCATTCACTCATTCCTCCTCCCACCTCCTCCCGCCCTTGGCCAGCCAAGCCATAGTCAACCTGTACCTCCACTTCCGCAGGGCCTTCCGACACGACCAGGCCATCTCCATCCCATGAGTCCTCTCCACCAGCCTCAGGAACCACAGCAGCCGCTTCGTCCGGCCGGGCTTCTCCTCCCACAGGTCCCTCGTCACGAGGCGGTACAGGTCCTGCAGGATGTAGTCGGGCACGTTGCCGCGCACGACGCGCAGGAAAGCAAAAGAGCGCGACACGTGGCGCACCGCGGCGCGGTTCGACAGCTTCGGCGCCGTCATGAACGACCGGGCCATCTTCTCGACGACGGCGGCGCGGCGGGCGCCAAACGCGTTGCGGTGGCGGCGCCTCCGGTCGTGCGGGGTCGTGTCCTGCCGCTCCAGCTTGCCGATGTCCAGGACGCGCCAGATTTCCTTGGTGGGGATGTCCTGGTCGTGAATGATGTCGTGGGCGTACTTTTCGAAGACGCCCGGGTACCATTCGGGTTGGTCTCGGGTCCGGAGGTGGTTTGACCACAGATCGCGGAGGCGGATGGCGATGCGGTGGTCGTTGGAGGTGTGGGCGAGGTCTTCGAGCATGCGCACGGGGAGCGTGCCGGTCTGCGCGTCGAAGCAGAGGGATCGGACTACGTGGTCTTTTTGTTGTAGCCTGGAGAGGAACTTCCAGGCGCTGCGATAGAGGCCCTTGCGTGTCTCGTCCTGGCCGCGGCGGAAGATGGCGAGGAAGAGCGATGCGAGAGCTGCATCGTCGCGTCTTCCGCGGTGTCGTCGGAAGGCATGGTAGACTTCTAGCGGAGACCGGAGGTAACCACGGCTCGTCCATTGCGTCAGGAGCAATGACGACACCTCGGTGATGGATAAGGGGCGCATGGCCAGGGATGGGTCGCAGAAGCTAGCCGCAGCGTCAAACAGGAAGTCTTCGTTGACGTGCGGCATCCGCGCCAGCATATAGAGCCAGCCAAATCGCAAGGAGCAACCGTCCCTTGTCGACGCGGCTGCTTGGTTGAAGGCCAGGCGATGAGCCGCCGAGAGCATGAATTTTGTCTGCTCGGGAGTCGCTGCCTGGAGGGCTGCCGATAGCACCCTTGCCTGTCGCAGGCATGGGGCCAAGGCGGACAACTTCTCCTGATTTTCATAAAGCTCCCCGAACATGTCAATGTCTATCAGTCTTTGAATATCGCAATTCCTAGGGGGCGTCCGCAAGCGACTCCAGGAAGAAAAAAATCGGTCGACGACAGAGAGGATGCCCATCTCAACGTCGGCTCGAAGGACCACGGGTATGGCCCTCATGACCTTGACGAAAAGGTTGCAGAGGGTCGTATCGGCGGGGAATTTGGACATCTCAGTGAGGAAGGTGTTCCAAAAGCGCGCATCCATGAGGGTAGGCGAGAACACCTTGGAAGCGGTCAAGCCACTCATGATGGCTCTGCAAAACGACAGAGAGAGACGATGGCCAAGCGGCGAGCCATGCAGCCTCGATTCCAACGCTGTCCAAACCTCATTCGACAACAAGAAAATGTCCCCCGGCGATATGTCTCCAAGGATGATGCGCTGCCGGAATTTGCTGGACATTTCGGTGGTCCAAAGTGCGAGGGCGGCGTCACTGGCATGCGTAGCTGCCCACCGAAAGTCGTCCATGACCGCTGAGTACGGGTCAGCTCGCGCCGTAACAGGAGGGGGCGAGCCCATCTCAAGTGATGCAGCACTTGTCAAGTACATCGGTGGCCCCTCGGCGGCGTCGGGCGCGGGTGGTCGCAGCCACCGAGACAACAGCGACGTCAGCTCGCTGGGCGCTGTGTCGTCGTGTGTCGGGTGGTCGTGTCCTGCATCTCGTACCAGCGACGGCGGTTGCCAGGTCCACTGGGATAGGTTCAATGGCGCTAGAAAAGCCCATGATGGCGGTGTCGGCGGACAATGCCACGTGCTGGCGGCCCCCATGCGTCGGCGTCCCAATCGGCGCTGGCCCTCGAGAGGCCCCGGGACGTTGCTGGCATTCCTGTTCCACGTCCGGGACACGCGGCAGTACCGCTCAAACGCGCTCGCCAGCAATCCATCTGTGATCCATACTGAATCTTTCGGCGGGGCGATCTGGCGTTGAAGAGCGCGGCGGCAGTGCGAGACGGGGGGCGTCATTGCTGTCGTCGTCCGGGCGCGCGCGGGGGCAGAGGGTTGCAATTGGCGCGCCCGGTCCGCTCCATTCGAGAAAAAAATACAAGATCGGCACTGGCAAAAACGCTGGCAGGCGATACCGTCGCGGTTGTGGCGAGACCGGGTGGTCTGTCGTCGTCGTGGCGTTGCTGTCGTTGCGCCTTGAGCGGAAAAGGCCCTGAACTTTTTGTGAAGTCGCAGCTCCATCCAGCCTCCAGGAGTCCAGGACAGAGAGGGAGCTCTGACCTCCGTTGTGGCTGTCAATGTGGCTGATGCTACCCACCAAGCCGGCATGGGTACCTTGCAGTGTGGCGCACACCCAGATCTCGGCTGGACCATCTGCCCCGCATTGAAAGTCAATTGAGACCGAGGCGGGACCGATCTGGACAAAGTTGGCGGGGAAGCTCGGAGCAGGATCCAGAGCCTTGGAACATCTTTATCCATCGACCATCAACAACCTAACCGCAACCATGAGCGAACAGTTTCCGCCTCTTCAGAATGACCTGATCTTGAGGGTTGCCCGGGGTGAGTAACCTTCTTTCCTTTTCCTTTTTCTTTGTTTTTATTTATTTTATTTTCTTCTTTTTTCGCTTCTTTCCTCTCTGAATTGACCCCTCCTTCCAAACACCAGGGAAACCAACACCAAAGAAGCAAGGAACGCTGACAGAAAACCACAGGCGAGACGGTCGAACGGCCGCCCATCTGGGTGATGCGGCAGGGTGAGAATCCCTTACCGGCACCCTAGCATGCACGAACACACACGCTGACTCCCAGCTCAGCTGGCCGCTACCTTCCCGAATACCACGAGGCCAAGGCCGGCCGCGATTTCTTTGAGTGCTGCAGGAACCCCGAGATCGCATCTATCCTGACCCTGCAGCCGATTGAGCGCTACGCGGGTCTCCTCGATGCCTCGATCATCTTCTCCGACATCCTGGTGATCCCCCAGGCCATGGGCATGGTCGTGGAGATGCTGGACAAGAAGGGCCCGCACTTCCCCAACCCGCTGCGGACACCGGACGACGCCCAGTACGCCGAGATTATGCAGCGCGACGTCGACGTGGCTAAGGAGCTCGACTACGTCTACAAGGCCATCACCCTGACACGGAAGAAGCTCCAGGGCCGCGTGCCGCTGTTTGGCTTCTGTGGCGCTCCGTGGACCTTGTTTTGCTACATGGTTGAGGGCGGCGGCAGCAAGATCTTCAAGGAGGTCAAGACGTGGATATACAAGTACCCCGAGGCGACCAAGGCCATGCTTCAGAAGATCTCGGAGTTGTGTGTCGAGTATCTCGCTCTCCAGGTCAAGGCCGGAGCACAGGTATTGCCCTTGGCTCTCTGCCCGCCGAGATATTAGCTGACAACCGTATCTAGCTCATCCAAGTGTTCGACTCGTGGGCGGGCGAGTTGTCGCCCGCGTCGTTCAAGGAGTTCTCTCAGCCCTACTTGACTTACATTGCCAAGCATCTCCCGCCGAAGCTCAAGGAGATGGGGCTGGAACCCGTTCCCATGGTTGTGTTCCCCAAGGGCGCATGGTACGCGCTCGACGCCGCGTGCGATATGGGATACGACATTGTCGGCCTTGACTGGCTTCACGACCCTGCCCAGGCTGTCAAGACCGTCGGCGACCGGCCGATCGTCCTCCAGGGCAATGCCGATCCGGGTGTTCTGTACGGCTCGCATGCCGCTATCACCAAGGCTGTGGAGTCGATGGTGGAGGGCTTCGGCTGGCACAGCCGGAAGAAGGGGTGGATTGTGAACCTCGGGCATGGTACGTCTATTTTGTCCTCGACTATGACATGTGTCTGACAAGCTTGCAGGAATCACGCCCTTTGTCAACCCGGACGACTTGAAGTTCTTCTTCCAAGAGGTCCAACGCCTGACCAAGACGGGGGCTCAATAGCGTGTTGGTGATTTGCGTGTACGTTAAAGGGTTGATATCATGCTCAACTGGGTCAAAATATAGCGAGGTGAAGCACAGGATCTAGGGGTATCCAAAAATGTGACGTCCATTTTACATTGGACTCCCGACGCTTTCCAGATCCAGTATTGCCCTGGGCCATGTTAGTCAGGAGACACTGCATGTTTTGGGATCGCATCTTACCAAGATAGTGTCCAACTGAGCTTCCCGCCGAGACTACGGCACATTGCCTGGCTCTTGTGGTTCTCGACAAACACATCGGTAGCTCCCCAGCCGTCCTCGCCGTAGTCCGGGAGGTGCTCACGCATTAGCTTGGAAACCAGAAGTTTTCCCAGGCCTGATCGACGATACGGCGCCTGGGAGGTATCAGCGGGGTTCAGTATCAAAGGAGGGTTGAGGAGTTTCAGTACTGACCTCGACGTGCACTGTCATCGCCGTTCCATCAAGTCCTGGTATCGAAAGAAGTTAGTCTTGGGTAGGCAACCCACGTCTTGTGCCGACTTACCCATGAAACCCCAGGCAACTGGTGTGCCATCGTCGAGCCGTACCACCGTGCTCGGTAGCATCAGAAGGGTTGCCCTAAACCAGCCAGTCACATCAGCACTCGTCCCCTTTTCACATTGTTCCAACCTCTTCCTGATCTCTGTCCTTCCCAGCAGAAACAAAAGGAAAAAACAACGAAAGAAAAAAAGAAGAAAGGAGATACTGACTCCTGCCGGTTAATGCTCGTCCGCTCCCGCACGATCCCTACGTCCCCCTTCCTCACCCTGTCCCACTGCATCCCCTCCGGCAGCGGCTCATCATCCGCCCCAGGCAGATCCTCCACCCGGAAAAGCCACTTGCCGCAAAACTCCCACTCCAACTCCTGCGCGACTCCGGCCGTCTTCTCCATCTTGACCCCCCTGGCTAACAGCCCCCGACGGACAGCCTCGTGCAGCGACCCAACGAGCACTTTCATGCACGGCGAGCTGCTCTCCGCTTTCACTTCCGTCCCACTCCCACTGCCCCCAGCAGCGCCATGACCACCATCAGCAGCGGCAGCGGCAGCAATAGCCCGAACACCCCTCAAAACAGCCATGACCAACTCCATCCCCCGTCCCACTCCCTCTCCCTCTCGCTCTCCCCCCTGCCCCCCCTTTAACAGCAACTGCTGCTGCTGCTGCTGCTCCTCGGCAGAAAACCGAACATTCACCCCGTCCTCCAGCGAGGCATACACCCACACCTGCGTCTCGGGCGCGCGCGACAGGTCGACGCACGCCACCGCGAAGTGGTCTGTCTCCACCTCCCCCTCCTCCTCCTTCCCATTGCCATCGCCATCCTCCTTCATTTCCTTCCCATCATCACCCCCCTGCCCTTCCCCGTCCACCTTACAGCTCGACTTCCCATCCTCATCGTCACTACCACCACAACCACGACGGCCGTACCTGGCATACACGACGCGTGTGTGTGGCGACCGGCCACCAGGGAAGTTGAGCGTAAACTGCAGGCGGCGGAGCACGGGGAGGGAGTGTGGGAGGTGGGCGGTTAGTTTGGTGAGGAGGGTTGTGGGGGGGATGGGGGTGCTTGAGATGATGATGTTGTTGTTGTTGTTGTTGCTATCGTTGCTGGTGGTGGTGGCGGTGGTGCTGCGGGGGGTTGAGCTGGGAGGGGGTGGTTGGGTGGTGGTCATGGTGGTTTGATGGGTTCTGTGTTGTGGTTTGATTTTCTGATGAAGGGAGGGGAACAGGGAAAGGATTGGTTGCTTGTTGGTTGCTTCTTGTTGTTGTTGTTGAGGCATTATGTTGGAGGTCGAGGAGGAGTGGGCATGAGATGGGGATGTGACTAAGGTAACTGTCCTGCCTGTCTTGGTGTGTCATGCACCGAAGGGTGGATCTTTGCATTTGATTCTGGCCCAGTCAGTCCAGTCCTTGAACCAGGGGATGGCCCCATTCAGGGAACCGCCGGCAGCGCAGGCGGGATGGAGTGTTGGTTCAAAACACCCGAGCGACGAACATGGTAGGAGTCTCATGGAGTTTTAGAGGGTACCTATTTGAGTCCCAGCCGGACTTGTACAGGAACTCAAACATTCGCCTCAAGAGCAGCTTTACTCAAGCCTCAACCCTCCCCATGAAGAACAGAACCTTGATCATCAACCCCCCTCACCCAAAACATACAGTTGAGCGGCATGAAGTACCCAATCCGCCGCCACCGGCAGAAAAAACGACCAGTCCCAACCCATCCATCAGATTTTTCTTTTCAACGCCAAAGCCCGGGGGTATGAAAACAGCCACGAGAGTACCCATCACCCGTCACAAACACCAACAACGCCGTCCACCCAAGAATAAAAAATGCACACAGAATCCCCAGAAAAAACCCAAAGCCCTCCTTCGAAAACCCAATTTTGAGATCCCCATTTCCCTTCCCCCTCCCTCAAAATGCAGCATAAGCATCCCACAATCACCTCTTCCCAAACAACAAATTCATCCCCCTCTCCGCCCACCCCATCTCCTCCGGCTTCCGCGCCGGCACCGCCACATCATCATCATTCCCGCCCCCCGTGGACGCCCGGCTCCGCTCCCTGCGCAGCTTGTCCATCGTGGCCGTGATCGCATTCGCACCCGCACCCGTAGTAGTGGGACTCGGGGGTTTGTCCAATGTCGACGCCGATGTTCCAGCGACGGGGGAAGGAGAACCGGCCGGGCCGGCCGGGTTGGGCGACGGGGTAGGGGACGGGACGTCGCTGGTCTCTCCTGTGGGGCTGCTGGCCTTGACGACGTTGCCTGTGCCGCCGCGGCCGATGTGGGTTGCGCTGTGGCTGTCGCGGCGGACGACGCTGTTGGTGGGAGGGAGGTTAGTTTGGTTTTTTTTTCTTTTTCTTTTTTCCTTTTTGTTCTGGGAGGGGAGGGGAGGGGAGGGGAGGGGAGGGTGCGACGTACGGAACGACATCTTGACGGCGGCGCTTCTCTTCGGCGTCGAGGCCCGAGGCAAAATTGCCTGTCCCGCCGCGGCCGGTCGTCACCATGGATGTTTTGAGGGTGGGGGTCTGGAGGTCCTCGGGATGGAGTTGCTGGGTTTTGGAGCTGTCGACAATGTTGCCGGCGCCGCCGCGGCCGGAGGACTGGAGGTGGGACATGTTTTTTGGGGGGGTTGGTTGAGTAATGTAATGTACCGAGGTAGGTAGGTGATCGAGTGTTTAGGTCAAAGATCGGGCCAGCGGGGAAGAAGTCGGTTGCACAGTGTAGTGAAAGGTTTTGGGTTTGGTTGTTGTTGTTGGTCTACCGCCGAGGTCGAGACAAAAGGGTGGGACCCAGGTGTGCTATGTATACCAGTATGGAGGTCGGACTAAAACAATGCGCGGTTGCATATGGGGAGAGAGTGGTGCATTGCCGAAAGCTTGGGGTTGGGACTGGACGGGTCGGTGTGAGTGACGCTAGCGACAAGCCCAATGGCGCTCGCCTCGAATTCCTCAAATCCGCTAGAAAGAAACACCCAGGACCAGGGATGGTTTTAGTCTGAGCGTTGGCGCTGCAATGAGGATAAATTTGGTCACAAGGTTGCAGGAATTTTTCTTCCCCAGACCACGTTCTCCATGCAATGCGGTGGACAGGGGCCAGTCTGCCCGTTTTTACGGTTTCTGAGAGCATGCCCGCCTTGGCCTGACATCACCTGGCACCCCAGAAATTCCAAAAATTGGACGTGCCAGAAATTCTGCACTGTGCCCCTCATTGCCCCTCACTTCCAAAGGTGGGTTGCGATGGTCAGGGGCCCAAGAAACGTTAATTTCAGAGTCGGGTGCCGCCCGGCGGATGCTGCCTGGCCTTGGCCAGGGGGAACCGAGTTGTTGGTTGGACTGGAAATGTTCCGTGGCTGGTCTCGGTGGTCTGCCTTGAGATCAGCTGCCAGATGGTGTCATTTTGGTGACTCCATCGAACTTTGATGATTCCAGCCCTAAAAGAGGCCAGCGACAGGGGCTCGGCCCGCCCGACGGCGGCCTGACCCGTCCACAGCCCAGAATAGCTTCTCAATGTTGCGAGGGGTTGAAGGATCGAAGGAGAAAAGGGGTGTCCCACTTCTCAGCTGAAATCCGATGATTTTCCATCGAATCTCGAGTTCCGGGGGGCTGGAGTCGCAATAGGGCGGGTTCCCGCGGCGGGGTAGGGCGAGCGCGTTGCGGGGCGAGGTTCAGCTGCTTGGGCAGCCCCGCTCTTGCTCATGCCTGCCGGTATCCATGGATAGTGTAGTAATATGTATGTATTCCGTAATATCGTGTAATTCTTTTCCGCGATGCGTCCATCGCCTCTTGTGTCTCAGTCTGGGCGGAAGGCTGAACCGAATGAAACCTGAAAGCTCGTGGTCCAACCTGCTCCTCCGCCTCCTCTCATCCTTCTCATATCCAACTCCATCCCAAGACCGATCTGACTGCCATCAAGACGATCTCGAGTTCAAAATACGAGACGCGCGCCAAGAAGATGTCTATCAATCTTTTATGCAAGCCCCATCGCGTCACACCCGTAACGCGTAATCACGTCACATCCGTAACGGCCCTTCCGGCAGGCAACACGCCCTTCGCCCGCCCCGAGCTCCGACACAACCACATCAAGCCTGCTGCCACGAATCGATCAATCTTCAGTTGCTCCTCTCTGCATCTTCAACTCAGCCTGCATTTGCAACTTAGCGAACAGCGAACAGCGAACAGTGCAAAAATCCGGGTGAAAACAAACATTGTACCGCCCGTTAAGGCCGTGCCTGACAGGACTAATCGCCAGAGACAGCAACTACCACCCGCAAATAGGTAGGATATCAACCAACCTGGGCAATCTGATCAGCCGAGGCGATTTCCCAAAAAAGAACGAGATCCAGCAACAACACCAACAAGAAAAGATGCACGGGGTTTCTTGGCGTGATGTACCTGACTCTTCCTGTGCATATCGTGCATAGAACCTGGAAACGGAAACCAGATCGCGATGACCCGGATTCCGAACTGCTCCATGCACCTACATGTACAGGTATCTATCGGGCTGCCCAGAACAGATCGCTGACGAATGCACGTCATGCTTGCTTCCATGCCGCGCTGCTGCCGCGCTGCTGCCGCTCGCTCGATTTCGTTTGGTTGGCTGGCTGGTTGAAGGAATTCTGCAACTGATCTGATATGATAAGAAATGCCGAAATGTCTCCCAAGAACGGCGGTCCCATCCCCCCCGCGTGAACTGTGGCTTCATGCACGGTAATACACGGCATCATCACAGGTCGGAAACTGAAACCCGGCGTCTCTCTTTCTCTCGTTTTGTTTGTGGAACGGGGAGAAAGAACTTGATTCTAAAAACCAACCAAAACAAGCGCGAACTATGTACCCCCTCTACCCTCCAGCCAAACCTGGAACCGACCTACCCATCCATCTACTCTTGAAAGAATTCGTTCATCTTGTGGAAACGGCGTGCATACATGAAACTTTGGAGGGGAAACAACAACAAAACGAAAAAGAAGACCAAAAAAAAAGTACAAAGACAAGCAAAATGAAAAACACCGTTCCTCCCCTCCCCCCCCCCCCCAAAACCGCCCTTCCTGCCTCTCCTTCCATCCCAGCCAGCCCGAATGGCAATGGTATCACTGCGATCCTTTGAATCAGGTCGTTTCTTTCTTTCCCCTCTCTCCAAGCAACAGTTCAACATGACCGGTTATTGTGCCCATCAGTTGCCCATCTTTTTTTGTGGAATGCCCCGTCTCGTCCGGTCCATCCCCCCTTGAGAACGTCGAATCTTTCTCACATCGGGGTTATAACGTGGTCGTAGATCCCCCCCAGAAAAAAACGTAGAGATGCTCTTTGGTTTTTGATGTGTAGCAGGCAAAAAACCCGCCGGCTTAGTCGTAGTCGTCATCGTCTTGGTTGGAGCTCTTATTCGGGTTGTCCTTGCGGATGGGGATCTTGATGCCCTGGCTGGCAAAACATTTGCTAAGCGCGGTGCTCTCGCACACGCCGGGGAACTTCTTGGCCGAGTAGACCTGGAAGACGTCGCTGAACACCGAGGCGAGGACAGGCGCCTTGCCGACGTTGATGGAGCCGTTGCCCGCCTGGCCGGGGGCGCCGACGTTGACAAAGGAGAAGCGCAGGCTTTTGAAGGGGAGAGTATGCGCGTCAGTCTGGTGCTGGAGAAGTATAGGGATTTATCGCTGTGGGGGAAAACACGTACCGGAAGCAGCCCTCGGTGCGGACGCTGAGATCCTGCAGGATAAACCAGATACCAATCTTATCTTGGGTATCTTGGAGGCGGAAAGCACTGGCAGCCAGGCTCCCGATGAGGTTCCGCGTAAACATGCCCGTGGGCGGGTTGCCACTGATAGACATGCGTTGGGGCATGCCGCCAAACTGGGCGTCGTAGACTCTCGGAGCGCCGTACGGGGATGTCACCAGCTGTGTAAGGCCTTGCATGTCGGCTTGGGGGTAATATTGATTGGGAGGTTGGTAGCCGCCTCCGTTGGGCGACACAAAACCGCCTTGCAGTCAGTCAGCAAAAGAACTTGGAGAGCATACCAGTTGCGAGTGCGTACCCTGCGAGTATGGCTGCTGCATGCCATATGGGCTCACCGCTTGGCCCGGCGGAGGATATGCCATTTGCTGCGAGTAGCCCATGTCCCGGCTAGATGGCAAGATGTGGGAATATGCCGGCGTATTTTGCTCGATCTGGGCGTATGACGCGGGCGATGTGGACGATATCGAGGGGGTAGCTGTGGTATGCCGAACCAGGTTCACCTCTTTTAGGGCGTCCTCCGACCACAGATCGACGTTGAGGACATACATGGTATGCTCAATCTCACTTTGGCGAGGGCAACATGCACCTGGTCAACCACACAATCCATACGTCCGGCGGATCGAAGAGGGGCCATCACTCACTTGCAGTCGATCTCCTTGCCGGTTTTTGCATCCTTGACTATGAGCCGGACACAGGGCGGAGGGGTGATGGGCCGACGATCCTATCTCCGGATGTCAGCGTCAGCTGCCAGTGCTGGCCGGGAAATCCGAAGCCAATTCCCCGAAGACAAGCGTACCTTGTCGCCAAATCCACACATCCGCGCACGTTGTGGCTGTTGCACAACATCAAGGCTGTCGGAGCTCGGGTTAGCCTCTGGCCAGAGGGAACCGGACGAAGGTGCACGCGACGTGCATGCAACGCCTCGGCTGCAGCAGCCGAGGCGGGTTAGCCGCATCCGTGGGGAAAACCTTACGTGTAGACGCGGGCCTGGTCATCTTCGGACGAATATGGCTTGAGATTGAGTTCCTGCTGTCGTTTCTGCTCCGGCGTGAGCGGGGCGCGCTCTTGCGGTTGCGACAGACCCGACTGGGCGCCGTCGCCGGACTGTGCTTGTTGCAGTGCTCCGGAGCCGGCCAGCGGCGCGCTGTCTTGGTAGGAGGAGCCCGGCGGGGGCATTGACGAGTGCTGTTGCGCGAGATACGGGGACGCATGCGCATGTGCGTGCATGTCGGGAGGGAGCGGCTGTCCCTGGCTTGGGGGGTACGGTGGGTGATGCATGTTTTAGGTTGCGGTCGAGTCCCTCGGGACCGCGCCGGTTGCGGATCAAAGACGGTCGGTCGTCGGCTGTTCTCGCGGCGCCCCGGGACGTGGACGTGCGACGGCACGCTGTATATTACCGGTCGCTTCGGGAGCCCAACAACAATGCGGGATGGGGCAGCTAAGCAGTCGCGGTTGACGAGAGGGCGGCTCGACGAGGTGGGTTGGTAACGTTGGAGGACGGATTGCCAGCAGAGCAGCGTTGGCTGGAGATTGCGATTGCGAATGCGATTGCGGATTGCAGTCAGGTTGCAGTTGGAAAGACTGAGAGCGCAGAGCTTGGCGTTGGAGCGAAGGAGGGGGGGGAGGTTCGTGTCTGCTTATATAGGTGCCGTAGCGGGGATGATATGGGGAAGGGGGGGGAGGGGCCACTTGGTGAGCTGTCCTGTCTGCAAGGACGAGGTAAAACGGCTGTCGAGGTCTGTGGTAGTGCGCCCTGGTCAAGGAGGCAGATGCATGAAGCTCGAGGTGACAGTTCTTTGGGATGTGGGGAGATGCTGGAGAGCGCTGGGCGTTGGAAATGGAACAAACCAGCGACGCGGGCAGGAACTGAGCTTGGCCTGCCCTCGCTGCTTCCAGTTGGCGTGTTTTAGTTTACTGACCCATGCCATCCATGGACGAGCCTGATCCATGATCATACTTGGGGACAGTCCACGCAGCCAGCCGAGCACTGTGCTGGGAATGACCCCACCTTCATTTGCTGGGTGCGTGTGCGTGTGGTGTGTGGGCGAGTGGGTGAGGCGTGTGGGTGGGATTTGGATAGGTACGTACTTTTTCGTACCTTCCGGGTTCCCTCCACTTCCAGCAGTTCCAGGTTCCATCCTCTCATCCTCACAGAACTTTGCAATTGGAAACTCAGCCGCAGTCACACGGTTCCAGGATTTCCAGGCAACGCGGCAACGCGGCAACGCAGCCCTCAGTGACTTTTGCTGCGACCACAGAACGCTCCTCCAGTTTCAGCAGGGCGCCATCGACGCTTCAGTGTTCAGTATTCAGTATTCAGGACGTTACTCTGAACTCCGCAACTAAGGTATCCCCGTCCACGACCGCGTCGAATTTGGTCGGCCACGGCCGGCCCCGCTCAGCCTTAAACGCCCATGCTCTTCAAGCTGCAAGCCTCAACCCGGGAGCGACACGGCGGCATCAGGACATCCGGGATTCGCGGCGCTCAGGGCACAACCAGAGCTTAGTCGTGGCACGGCTGGATGCCGTGCGGTCGTGATAGCTACTTACTCCATCGACTCTATTTTGGACCACAATCCCCTTCTCGTCCCGCGGTCAATGAGGGGAAGCGGGTCTCGTAAGAGCATCCCCGGACCCGGTTCCTCTGCATCTGTCTGGAGACGACCTGGGACGGGTGTCAATCAGACGAAAGCGATGCCACAGGACTCACCCACAGACGCACTCTGTGGGGATTGGAACCGAGGAAAGGCAAACTCCCTTGGGCACCTCGGGCGCTGTGGACTGGACTGTGCCACCTGAACATGCCATGCCGTGCCCGGATCACGGGCAGGAGACAGAGAACGAGTTAACGTTGCGACTGCACGGGCTCGCCAAGGAACCGCCATCCCTGCGGTTTGTTGTATGGCCATCAAGCTGGTGTTCTCGACGTCCTCTGACATAGAACTTCCACACCAGGACGGCGAGTGCCATGCACATCTCGGTTTCATTGGTTGCGCGGCACGGCACCCTGCGGCTCGACAAGCAGGTGGGCGCTCCCACCTGGGCGGTTGGCCAGTCAGCGGGTGGTGTGTCGTTATATTGCAATTTACCTCCCGCTGCGGTTTCCAGATAGGGCGCTCATGTCCAGATGACAGCAGAGACAGCTCCTATAACGGGCAATCATAATGGTAGGAGTTCGTTCGATGCCCTTGCGCAACCCCTAGGACAGACTGCGCTTGCGCACGCACACACACACTCACTCGCCCACTCACTCGCATTCGCGCTCCCACCCATACCACACCCGAGTCCCGCCACCTGCCGCCCGCCGCCCGCCGTTCGCCGCCACACCCTCCGGCTTGAGTCGGCCCCGTCTCGGAGAAGACCACATCATACGCCCGAGTCAGAAGTGGAAGCGCTGAAACGCGTTGAAAGATGCACGTCAGCGGCGGTGTGCCGAGTTGCAGAAGGCTGGATGTGTTCCTATTCGACCACCTACGCCTCGCACGAAGAGAGGTTGACGCACTCACCGGGCTCACCTCACTTCATCCTCTGTAGCTTGGGGGACGAATGCACCAGGTTCACGACCAACTGTGCAGCCCTCTCAGCAATACCCCTGTTGGCGAAAGCTATAATTCGGATCACTTAGACTTAACACCTAGTTGACTCTCGACAACCCCCGCCTGGGACGTGACCAAACCCTCAACCCAGGCAGCTTGGCTTTTTCTCGACACACACACGCAGACACACATACACACTGAGATGCGAAATCGCTCGCCACCAGTCGTGGAGGACCTCGAGGCCCATCAAAGTGAGTGAGTATATTGGCACGACGAACCTCACCCCACGTTGTTGAAATTCCTCATCTTGGTACGGAGGGCCCAAATCGCCATGTCCAAGAATAGCATCTCGAGAGCCGCGTGACCCCGGCTCCCGCACTCGCCCCGGGAACCAGGAAGCTCCAAAGGTCCTTGATTTTCAGCTCCGCTCGCTTGGCTTCAACGAACTCCATATCATCTCAATATCTATGCCTGGGCCGTGGCATCTCCAAGATCCCCATGTCGACAGCGAGCGGACACAGGTCCAGTGACCAGGACCACGCGATCTTGCGGGCGCGTAGTTGATGGCCAGTTCGAGAATTGGAGGATGCCCTTCCCGTCCCACCACGTCCCACCATGGAGAGGAAGCTTCAGCCGAGCACTGCAGGAGCCCGCTGGGCACAGTGTGTATGGGACTGTGCATGCGAGCTGCCGAGCAGGTGGCGCTGATCCCACCGAAGCCCTGCACTGACATCAGCCCCTCCAGCAGTGCACAGACCGGGTGGCCACCAGGAATGCGCCCCGGAGATGCCTTGTCATGTTCCAGCGTTCGGTGCCTTGCCGCGCCAAGAAGGGATTTGTTGACGATCCCCCAAACCAGTCACAGCAGGCCCAAAAAAGTCAGGATCGAAGGCGACGGAATCCCAAAACGGCACTTGGCTGGCCCCTGCCCGTCCCTTGCCCCGTCCCTGGTCGTCTGAACTTCTCTCGGATCATCCGAAGCATGCTCCGGCACAACCCTGTCCCAACAACAAGAACCACGACGTCAACTCGTCTGTGCGCGCACTTGACCGATTTCCACACCACCCGAGCCCGAACCCGAAAGGGCCTTGACATGTTTTTTCTGTTACATAGCGCAGTTACTGGTTGACATTCTCTAAAACCAACCACCACCACCACCACCACCAACCCCTTGTGACTCGATGGTTGCTTCCACCAGGTTTCCACAGGGCTTCCATCGAGCCCTGCCAACCTGCCAACCTGCCAGCCTGCAACCTGACCTGCAGCCCGGCATCGCGCAGCCTCCTTTGTCAATTTCTTGCACAGTAGACTCACAACTGAAACGCTCGATGGGTCCCTGGCGGTCCTGCGTCCCAGCCTTTTTTTGCCCTGGACTCCTGGAGCCATTCCGCATGCGGTAGAGCGCATCAGCGGGAGTGCCGTCCCAGGACCACGATGGCAGCCATCTCGGACGGAACCGATGCTCAACTCTCCGAGAGCCAAGACTCGATCTTTTTATGGTCAACGCCTCACCGCCGACCCCAAGCCAATTTTACCAATTTTACACGCTGCTATTCTTGTTGAATCACCTGCAGGTTAGAGATGCACGTACATCCTGTACCTGCAGTAGTGCGGTGCTGGCTTGGGGCGGCGTTGCTGGGAATAACGCTGCTAATCTAAGAAAACATGCTAATGTTAGAGTGAAAGTAACAGCAACTAGCGTAACGAGCCGGGCGCCGTCTTCTTTTGCGGCGGTTGGGAGCTCGGGGCCTTCAACCCAAGTTTCACTTCGCCGTGGCATCGGAATCGGGATTGATAGGGACTGTGCCCCCCTTTGAGGGCTCTCGACCTCAGGTTGAGTTGGCTGACGATGAGTCTTCCATGACAAATCTAAGCGCCGAGTCCCAGTTTCCGGGTTACAAACTCCCCTTCACGTCGATTGCGGACGGAAAGGACACACGACACAAGATGCGCCGGAGTCCATACCTACGACGGTACCTCGCTGTCGAGTGGATATCTGCAGGCCCCCTTCCTACCTTCGCTCCCGTCCCGTCTGAGACAACAGGGCAGTTGACAACGTGGCGTCATCCACGAGGGTGTGTCTTGTCTTAGGCTCTTAGCTTTGACCCCATGGTGGCATTGTGGGCGCTGCTTGGCATCTCGTGGCTCGCCCGCCCGGCTTGGCGTTGTGTTTGGGGAAAGCTTCTAGACGTTCCAAAACCACAGGCAGCTCCCCCAGCCCCCAGGGGGTGTTGTGGGCCCCTGGACATTCATGCGATGCACTGTGGTTGGGGGTGGTTGGCTAACTAAGGTTGGTAGTTCTGCGGAATGCAGATCCGTACATGGAAGAAGAAGAAGAAAAAGAAGAAGAGAAGAGCTCTCCTGCAGGGGCTCGCTAGGTATGTTTGTATGCACCTCAGCTGGGTGGGCAGTTGGCAAGCCGTGGCATGGGTGTGCCGCACTGACACTATGCTGAAGGGAAAGGAGATGCGGACATCGATCCATCTTTTTCACCCTTCTTTTTTCTTTTTCTCCAAGTTGTAGACTCTCTGGCCGACGACTCATGACGACTGACCTGCGTTGCATGTTTGCAACTGAGGGCTGGGGCAACAATCTATGTATGCACATACATATTTCGCATGCTGCTTGCCCAGGATGACAAAAGAACACTGCCGACAGCCTCCCTGCATTGTTGACCCGGACCCAATTCCGGGGTCTGAGTCTCGGAGAGAGCCAACAACAACCAGATCCCTCCCTGTCCCCGGTCTGCCGACGTCCCACATCCCAACGTCCCGCTCCGATCTGCATCATTCCCACCATTGCCTCGGTTCTGGTACGTGTTTCTCTCTCTCTCTTTCTGTCCCCGTCTGTCTCTTCGTCTGTCTCTCTATGTTTGTATATTTCTGCAATTTGGAATACCCACGGAATACGGGGCAAGTGCCGTACCGTGCCGTACCGTCATCGTTGCACCATCCCTCCGCTCCTGCTCGAACGTGTCTCTAGTGCCGTCTCACCACCTCACTCAGCCTTAAAACCGGCCCCGCGCTCGTAAACCGAAACATACACACCACCGGCAGCAGCGGCAGTAGGAGCTAACCAGGTATTTTGTCTTGTCTCTTTCTGCAGGGATGGGCCGGGTGAGACTGGTGTGGTGTTCTCTCCAATCTGGCATCTTGAGACTGGGATGGAAGTGTCAAACGAACGAGTGTTCGATGTGGCGTTTTTGTGCTGTGACCCTACGTTGCGGTGTAGGCCGGTGTTTTTCAGAGTCGGCTGTTGCGTTTGCCGTTTGCCAGTGATATTGGCTGAGACCGAAGCGTCAAGGAGCGTTTGATGGGGCGCCCTTGTACTGGTCTACAACGGAGTACAGACGGTGTTGCTCCCTTGGATGTGGTGGAACGCTCCCAGTGGTATTTCAAAGTTGGCTGTTGCGTTTGACAATGATATTGGCAAACCCCAGAGTGGGATGATGAGATGGGGACGATATGTCCTCCGGATGTTGCTGGCCCCTCCCCCTTCTCGTTTTGGCCCCCGTTCTTTTTGCTTGTTGTCGTTATGGGGGTTTGATCTTTGACCGTGGTGGATCGGCAGACGGCCAGCAGCTTCGGGAGGGAGGGTAACTGCATGGTGTCGCGCACCCAGTCAACCCGCCATCGCAGCCTGGCATATATTCAACGTTACCATTACCAACAGGCGGGTGATGGCAAAGAGAAAGACGGGGTCTGTCTGCTGTGGGGATGTGTCCCAGGATTCTTCGAGGCGGCAGGGGCAAGAGCAAGAGCCGGGAACTTGCTGCGGTCATGAGAGCCTCACGAAGCAGGGCATCTGTGCTCATGGGCGCGAACAAACCCAGCTCCTTACTATGCCAAATCCCCGTCCATCAAGCCAAACATCATCCGCTTCTTGTCGCTGCAACCCACGGGCGCGTCTTACCGGGTAAGACGCCCCCTCTCGCAAAAGCTGGATGGGAGATGGTGTGGAGGGTTCCGCGCTAGGGTCGGGCGGAGGAGGGGGAAGACGTGGCCATCGTCATGAAAAATGGTGATGGGGAGGGGGAGCCGCCGGGCTCGGTACCACGACCATGACTTCCATGGGTTTCACCGCCTAGTTAGTGGTGGAGCAGGAAACTTCGCGGTCCGTCCAATGACGGCCGTACTCTTCCAAGACCCAACCGCCGGCGGCGCGACGGGGGCGGAGGAAACGGCGGGGCCTAGACCCCCCTATCCTGGCCTCCGGACGGTCTATATGGTTCTATAGGGTCTATAGGGGGCCAGGATAATAGCCAAGAGGCGCGAAGCAGCTTCTCCTGGACGCTGTCGCCAACGAAACAGGAAAGGATAGGGCGCGAGAGAGGGGAAGGGGGGGTCGCACAACGCTGGATAGCACAGTGCGTGCGTGGTTGCGTCTGTGTTATAGGGCCGGGGAAGGATGAAGCATCCCGGACACTTGGGATCACACGCTCTGGCTAGAGATCAATGTGCTGTGTGGGCCGGGCGGGTTGGGCCCAAGAGGAGGGGATGGGTCGGGTAGGCCCTTGGTAGGTGGCCGGCGCGCGGGGTCTTCCCACACGGCACTCGGCTTGCCCGGGGTTTATCAGGCATCGGCAGCTCCCTTTCCTCTCTCCCTGGTACCGCGCAGGCTGGAGCGAGGAGACTCCCGAAGCTTGACCGAGGGGGGGCGGAAAACCGGGGAACGCGAGGACCCTCTCCTTCCCGAATGGGGGGCCCGCTATGGACTGCGCAAGAGTCCGAAACGGGTTTCTTGTGCATCTCTCGCGCAGAAACAAGAAGGGAGGGGGGTGTCAACTTCTGGGGCCCTCGGGGCACCGGTTTGAAAGGGAGTGTGGACGAGCGGGATGCCAACTCCCTCGCAAGATCCTGGATTTGGTGGTGAGGAAACACAGCCCATCCAGTTTCAAACGTGAAGCGATGAATCTCCCGTTGCTTCCTCCTGGATACTTGTTGTGTACAACACCCGCCCCTCTTACCCCGTGCACCCTGATCCACGAGCGTGGAGACCTTGGGTTCAATCAGAACGGGTAGTCACGACAATCCAGCATTGTCTGTCACGGTGGGTAGCATGTATGTCAGAATCCTCCCTTCTGGGTGCATCCTCTTCCGCCGGTTGCGGGCCGCGCGGACCCTTAGTGTTCGAACCGGGACAAGATCATTGGAGTGGAACTGGAACCGGAACTGGAGCGGTATGTAAAACCAGGAATGGGCTGAGGGATCCTCTCCCGGACGCCGGGAGAATATCTTGGATACCTACCTTGGGTATCTACCGTGGGCTGGCTTGTCTTGGCCCTCAGACTGATGCGGAGATTTGGTCTGGTGAAGCAAGGTGCGGCCAGCCCCCTGTTTTGATGGGGAGTTTGCTGATGGTATGGTAGTGAAGTTTGTCGGGAGAGGACTTGACAGACGCGGCACGTCTCCCTGCCTCCCTTCGCCCTTCTACATTCGAACCGCTCCCCATAAGGACCGACCAGCATAGCCCCTTAGAACAGCTACGGACACAGCCCAGATGAAAAAGTCTTCTCTGGTAAGGTTTCTAGAGCGTAGATGATCGCCGGTCTGTCAAGCCTGATGATCGGCATACGAGACAGGTCGGCATTGGGATGGCATGTCCTAGCGCCCCGGGGATTTCCAAGTAGCTACCTATACACTGTGTGCAAGCTCATGGGGGGGCCGGGCCACAGTCCCCTTCCGGGCCTAGACCTGGCTCTGGACCTGGACCTAGATCTGGATCTCTCTCACCCCGCCAAGCCAGCCCGGGATGAGAGAATCACGAAAGCCGGCGCAGCCGAGGGCGTGATCGTCTGCCAGAAAATGGTGGCGATGAACGATGATGCTGATGATGATGGAAAGCAATTTGCCGATATGGGGGCCGGGATCATCTGTGCGTTGCGTATCGTATCCCGGAGTGATGGGATGACAGAGGTGGTTGTGGTTGTACCGGGGAGGGGGTGGTTGAGCGGGGTGTGTGGTTGTGTGAAAGTGATCGCCCGCAGGGGTGGCCGTCTGCCGTATCATCTCTTTTCGGGAGACAGGTTACATCAGTCGGCAGACATCAGTATCTCTTGCGTCGCGTGGCTTGGGAGGTCGGATGACACACCGACGCAAAGGTAGTGCGACGTCGAGTGACGAGACGGGTAGTTTTTGGGGGGGTGAAGGTATGGTAGGGAATGCCCATCACGGACGCTCGGAGAATTCTTTTGTTGATCTTGTTGCAGGCCCTACCCCTACGCATTGGTCCGCCTTGTCATCTGAACCGGGTTCGCGACGAACGAGCCTGGTCTGACATGTTTTGTCTGGTTGTTGTTCTGTCGGCTGTGGTACCAGGGTTCCAGGGGTTGGCGATGGCGATGGCGATGTCAAAACCAAAACTGGCTGCGTGCTTGGAGGTTACCTATTCTGTATCAAGGGATCGACGGTTCGAAACGCTTCTCGAAGCCACAAGTGCGAATTCGGCAGATGGATGTCGTGCATTTCTCTTTTCTCTTAGTCAAAAAGAAACCCTGCTGCGGCCGAATGGGGATGTGTGACACTCCAAAAGAGGAAGTTATTCCAAATACCATTGTCTGGTGTTGCTCAGATCCCGTTCCCCCCCCCGTCTCGGTCCGGATCGGATCGGCTAAGAACTTGGACTCGAAATCGACATTGCCTACCCCCGATCGTCACCCCCTGCGGAGAGCCGCATCTTACCTTATAATCAGTCATCGGTGTTGGATCACCCCAACTTTTTTCTAGCGCGGATCTGTGACTTGTTCTCGAATGCCAAACCTTGCTGGTGATGGTGGGGCAAAAAGGGGCAAGTAAACAATGGCCTTCATGAGCACACCGAACCCTAACCCTCAATTCACTGCCACCAGCTTGATTTCCTCCATTGTCCACTGCACTCAATGTCTTGACTCAACTGGCTGATTGATGGGTAACACCCGTAGCGATGCACAGAAAACCTTATGATTCCAGTCAGGGATGCGGCTCTCAGGTAGTCAACCCATTCTCTCTCCCTCGCCTTGATGTATTCCAACAGCCCAGGCGCCATTTCAAAGTCCCATCCTCCCTGCTGTCCAGTTTAACCCCTGACTCCAGTACACACGCTCTTGGTAAGCAAGGTAAGTAAGTGACTCCCATTTTGTTCTCCCGCGAATCTATCATGACTAGTGTATGCACGCCTTTCTCACCCTCAACTCCTCCTCCACCACCCACCCGCTTCAAGTCAATTCATATCACAGCCATTGCCCAGCCAGAGCAAGAAAACCCAACCCAAAACCGCAAAGAGGTAAAGCTGGCCGGTTTAGAAATACATTCAAGAACCAAAGGGGGAAAATACCCCGACGACGAACCCCAAAAGAAAAAGGACAATGTAACCCAGCCACATCGAGAACCTTCGCCTTGCTCCCTTGCTCTCTGGCTCTCTGGCTCTCTGCCCCATCTCCCACCTCCTGCTCAATGTCAACAGCAGAAAGCACCGCCGAAACAACCGGACCCCTCAACAGCAAAACCCCTAAACACCCAACAGCAAGGGTCACCCGCCAACACTCACTACAATAAACAGAACAACACAAGGCCGGAAGATGTACCCAGTCGCAGCAAGACGACACGTCCGAAAAAGAACCAAAACCAAAACCAAACATCAAAAATCTCCTCAAAAACCGACTTTTAAGCAAGTAAGGTATTGTAAAAGTTCAAAAGTATGTAACCGTCAGTTACAGAGAGGCGAATCGAATCAAAGAAGGGGAGGCGAAAGAAAAAGAGAAAGGCAAGAAACAACCCCCCCTTCCTTCCCACCCACCTCCCGCCCAAAAATCAGAAGAAGGACCCCAATTTCTCTAGGAACCTGGGAGTTAATTCACCAACAATCCCCTCGCCAATCCATCCATCCCCTTCCAACCAACCCAACCTGTCAAATCGCCATTCCCCACCACTAATTCATCCCCCCTTCTGTGTAAGTACGAAGGCACAGTTCTGTAAACCCGACTTCTCAACAAGTAGAAAAAGTGAAAGGGGAAAAAAAAGAAGAAAAAGGTAGTTATGACAAAAGCTCTCCAAACGCCATGCTCACAATCAGTTGAGTTCAGTTCAGAAACCCCCAAACCACCCCCCCCCCCCCCCAAACCCATTCCTCCCAGAAATCTTTCTTTGGGAAATGGAAATCTTCCGCGCGTGCGTTACCCAACCCAAAACCCCCACACACCCCAAAACCGAAACCGGCCGAACAACAAAGTAGAAAGTTGAAGAAAAAAATGATGAAGAAGAAGATTGAAAAACCAGCACCGGGGATAATTCCCCCAAAGCAGGCGGGTTGGGTTGTAAAACCCTCCCTCCCCACGGCACAGAGTAGGGTACCTTACCTTACCCACCCGAGGCAAGGTAAGGTTGGTAGGTACTCCGTAAAGCCAGTCAGTCAGTCGGATGTCAGGAATCAGCCAACTTGGCAAAATGCTTTGACCAAATCCAGCCGACGACATCGCGCGGGTCATCCTGGTTCTTGGCCAGCCACAGCTCGCCCTTTTCTGCGATGACATCAAAGATCTGTTCCCAAAAACCACTGGTCAGCACGCCTGTTTCGTTCTTTCTTTCAAGAGACGGACGGATGTGGACGGGAAGGGGGGGGAATGGAAATAAGGGTTGGGGCAGTTGACAGGAATAACAACCCGTCCAAAAAGAAAAGGACGAAAAAAAAAAAAAAAAAAGAAAAAGAAAATACTAACCTCCCCCGCTTGGTAAGTCAAATACGGATACCCCGCCTCATGCTTCGTCCGTTCAATATTAAACTCAAACAGCGACGCCGCGAGCCAGAGCACATTATACCCTCCATTGCCAGCCCGATCCCTCGACGACGCGCGCGAGGAGCGCGCGCTCTCCTCCGGACCACCGTCGGGCAGCGGCAGCGCCGAGCTGAACAAGCCCGACAGGCGCCGCGTTTCGGCGCCCGCGCCCTGGTAGCTCGTCGAGTTGAAGGTCGAGTTGGAGTCGCGGCGGTGGTGGTGGTTTGACATGGGAGGGGCCGTCGAGTCGGAGCTTTGGCGCGGCAGGCTGGTCGAGTCGAAGCTGCGGCCGGTGCTGGGGCGGACGGGCGGTGGGCCGATGGGGATCGCGGGGCGGGAGGAGAGGGTGGGATCCGCTGGGGTGACTGGAGAGCCGGAGCTGCCTCGGGCGTGGCCGTTGATGCCGGAGTAGTAGTCGCGGTAGTAATTGGCCGGGCTGGGGAGGGCGCTGCTCACGGGCGAGGGGCTGAACTGGCCGCTGTTGCGCTTGGCGAACTCGGGGGTGGGCAGCGTGGGGACGTAGTCGCTGTTGATGGACAGGCCTCTCCCGCGGGGCGAGAGGACCTCGGGTGGGCGTGATCGTGACTTTGACATGACGGAAGACGTGTCGTCGTTGGTGGATTGAGACACCCTGCTCCTAAGCGTGGGGTTGAGGATCCCCAGACTCATGGCCCTCATGTCCGGCAGCGCAAACTCTCTCTGGAAGCTCGATACGATCTCGGAGAGTTCGGGAACGTGCGTCACGTCGGAGAGTGGGGCCTTGACCTTCTCCTTCCACACGGCGTACCACGCGGCCTGGATGCTGATAAACTTGCCGAGACAGATGTTGCCGATCTTGGCCGTCATCGCCGACAGCTTGGGAAGCTCCTTTTTGAGCGTCTCGTTGAGCGCCTCGTACTGCTCGACTAGTTCTGCGAGCTGCTTGTCCACCTTCTTTCCGTTGGCTTTCAACGCCATGTACTTTTCGTAGTCGAGACGTCGCTTGACTCGTTTCTTCATGGCAAGAGAGGGGTTGCCGTAGCACCGGATGACTTGCTCAAACGGCTCGATGACGTGTTTTCGAACATCAGCCAGCTTTTATGTTTTGTTAGTGACATCGAGCGCCCTACGGGGGGGACGAGACTTACATGTCTTTCCAGGGCAACCTTCTCAATGTCTCGCATCGAGACGTTGAACTGCACCCATTTGCTCTCAAGGTGAGCGTAGTCGCGGGTTGGCTGGAGGCGCATGACAAGCTCCATCGAGGAGAGATACTGAAGGAACTCGTGGACGTAGGTTGCAACGTTCCGGGTGTAGTACTCGACGTCGCGCAGGACTACCTGGAGGCGCAGATAGTCGTCCCCAAACTGCTGCTGGAGCTTTTGGTACTCCTCGTCTTCGGCCGTCTTGGTGACCGATACCTGCAACTTGTCGACACGCTTTCCAAACGCCCGTGCCAGCCCGGCTCTGACATCCGACTCTTTGCGTTTCCTATTGCTGACAATTTGTCCCACAAGCTCGAAGTTTTTCTTGGTCTTGTTGATGTCGTCGATCGCATCCATCACCGCCGTTCTCGCGCTGATGAGCGGATCGCGGTCGGGATGGTCATCAGGCGTGTACTTGAGCAGATGGGTGATGATGTCGGGGTACTTAGTGATACGCTGCATGGGTTTGATGAGCAGCGAATCCAGATTCCAAGCACTTGTGAGCTCTTTAGCGACCTCATTGCACTCGTTGAGCCAGACCATGACGCCCTCGTCTTCCTGAATCTGCAAGAGGCGCTTGGACGAATTGTCGCTGGACCTCAGGTAAATTTCGTGCACTGCCTTCAGCTGCTCGATGTTCTTGGCAAACACTGGGCCGAGGGACGTGAGACGATCCTTTTCGTCGACCCGGTCCGGCTTGTGTGCTGAAACGACCGAGTTCAAGGTCGCCGAATCGGAATCTTTCGCATCGGTGCTGGGCAGGGGGGACCTCCTCCCCTTCGGCGTGTACACAGTCGAAGCGGCTTCCTTGAACTCGACAAGAAGCGCGGCGTGGAAAGCAATGATTTCGTCCGTGTTCCTAAAGATCACCTTGACCGTCTTGCTGTCCAGGTTCGGGCACGCCTCGGCGGTCCCCTTGTAGATCTCCTCGACAACAGTTAGGTCTCTGACAAAGGCATCCTCGGTGTCTATGAGCTCTCGGATGACCAGCTGTCTCTGTCGGAGCCGTTTCTGCTCTTGTTGCTCCTTCTCTGTCAGTTGGGTCTGTCCTGGTCCCTCATAAAGCGTCTCGCTTAGTGAAACCAAAGACGGTTCCAGATCAAGGCGGAGCTGCGAGACGGATTGCGGCGGTGACGCGGCTCCAGCTAGATCCCCGTTCTCGTCGTGGCTGTAGTGGCTGTAAGCGTAGCTCTCTGGCCGGCTCTCTGCTAGGTAGAGCGAACGCTCGTAATCGCGCTCGGATGGGGGTGGGCGGGGAGGATCGCGTTCTGGCTGCGGCGCTATCCTTCCCGTTTCCGATTCGCTGTACTGCGTGAAGCTTTCTGTAGATGCAGGTTCGGGCAGGTACTGCTGGCTGGTCGGCAACTCGGACAGCAGCATATGGGAGGGCGAGTCGCCAGCTCCGTCCGCCGGCGATGTCTCTGGGCTCCGATCTCCCACGCTTGACGCACAGGTGCTGAGATCACCGGTGGAAGGAATGACCCTGAAGGATGCCGCGTCGTCTTGCATGTCGATTTCATGCGAATGCGGCGTGGAACTTGGGTGGCCACCATCACGATCTTCGCTTCCGAATGAGAAGTCGGTCCAGGCAGAGTGCTGGCTTGACCGATTCCCCGGTGCTAGCAGCCCAGGCACAGTCAAACTATGTGAAGCATCGGGCGTTTTCTGAAAGTCGGTCGAGGACAGGTGTCCATCAAGAGGCGAGCTTGGGTCGGATGAGGCGAAGGCTGAGTCACGCAGAACAGCAACGTTATCACGGCGGAGCGATCTGGTATAGAAGTCCTCCACGCGATCTAGGCCCTCGATCCCAACCTTAGGCTCGCCCCCGCCGCGGGGTTCCTCCGGATGGGGAAGCTCGGAAGCGACATCCTCAGGGATGCTGCCGAGGGTGGGCTCATCTGCTTGAGGCAAGCCGGTTTGGGGCATGGTTCCACGAGGCAGCTCCTGGTGAAACGGCTGGAAATCATTTTCGGGGCCCAGGATTGTGATGGTGGTTTCGTAGTTCTCGGCGAAAGTGTATGGCCGGGGCACATACTCATCATCTTCGGCCGGTGGAGGGATGCTGGCAGGTTCGAACACAGGCTCGGGTTCCGGTTCGGGTTCCGGTGTGAATTCGGGCCCAGGTTCCGGTGTAGATTCGGGCTCAGGTTGGGGTTCGAATTGGGGATCGGGTTGAGGTTCAGGTTGCGGCTCGGGTTGCGGCTCAGGTTGCGGCTCGGGTTGCGGCTCAGGTTCGGGCTCAAGTTCGGGCTCAGGTTTGGGCTCGAAGGTTGGGCGGGTTGGTGTGATCTCCGGAGAAGATTGCGGCTCGGTGGCTAATTGCTGCTGGGCAATTGACGTATCGAGAGAGATCTGGATGGAGACACTGTCGTCCTCATCGCCCTCATCATCGAACGGGGATCGATATGAGGCTCTCTTGCGTGGCGCTGGAGTGGCGGTCTGTTGAGAGAGTTGATGCTCAAGTGAGGCCACCTCATGGACTGCTTGGACTCCCACCTCTAGGGCTGCTTGAACACACCGCTGCTCATCGAGCGCTGCGTCGCTCTCAGGCCTCGGAGGCTCGGTCTGCACCTCTGTATCGAACTCCGTAACTGCGCTCGTCTGGGAGACGGCGGAAAGGGGGGCCTGGTCACGGTCCCTGCCCGAGGAGCCGACATGAGGGAAGCTTCCTGGTATCTCCAATCTGAGGGAATCAGGGGGTGCGCGGAATTCTTCTGCTGGCGGTCGAGGGGTAGAAAACGCTGTTCCCGCCTCCCGGGGCTCGTCTATTTCGGCATGTTCTTGTGCAATCGTTGCATCGGAAGGCCGGCTGCGGTCCCGGGCTGTCCTCGGAAGGGCTGTCGACGCGGCCGCGGCAGCTGCCGCCTCTGCCGCGGCATTGGCAAGGGCTGCTGTCGTAGCTGCTTCTGCCTCTATTTTCCGCTTCGCTACCGCCGCCAGCTCCTTCTTCCTCTTCTCTGCGGCCGCTTGCCTTGCCTCCCTTGCTTGGTTGTCACGGATCGACTTGCTGTAGGCGAGCTTTATCGTTTCCCGGCGTTGGGCAAAATCTATTGCGCCCACAGAGACTTTTCGCCTCCGAGGCGCCGATTCTTCGGCTCTCGAGGCCGGTCGTTGCGACTGTCTCAGCGGCGAGGTACCGCGCTCCACGGCTCGCATTCTCGAGGCGGCAGTGGTGGCGTTGGCAACCGACTGCCGAGGCCGGGAACTTCGCAGGCTAGGAGACAATTTTGGAGCGGGTACCGACACGTACGCATTAAGACGACTGCCGGATTGTGTCGAGATATTGGAGGGCGGAGCTTTGCGAGAAGAACCGGAGGTCTGGCTTGACGGCGTCTTTGCTTGTTCTGCGCGATTGCCCGTGGGTGTTTTCGTTCGAGAGACATGCTGTCGCGAAGTTCGCCCGCTGGCAGTAGAGTATTTGAGGGTGGAGGGGGAGTTGGAGCGCGTCGATACGGGGCTGTCACGGTTCGAGGCGTCGTTTACTCTCTTAGTCCGTCTCGGGAGCCGCGACGTGGGTGATATCGGCGAGGTGGGTGATAAGGGAGAGTCGACGTCACGCCTGGTTGGGCCGTACTCTGAACGATTCAAGGTTAATTTGGATGGGGCAAGATCGCTGTGGGCACGGGAATGTTGAAGCTTTGGTATCCTAGACACATTGTGTTCTGTACTCGGTTGCCCAGCCGGGTCGGCAGCGCGGTACCAATCAGTTGGTGACGAAGGCTCGATGTCTGGATCCGAGAGGGTTCTCATCTGCAGCCTCGCAGGGTTGGCGAGGCTGGATTCGGACGTTCTCCTCGGCCGGGTCTTTTCGATGCCGAAGCCTGGGGTGACGGCGTCGCTCAGCTCCGGGAGGATCTCGCCAAACAACAGACCGTGTTGGCGGGGAGGAGGAGACCGCGGGTTCGGTGCTTCGGCGGCCGTCATGGGTTTCGTGGATTGTGAATGTGAATGTGTAGATCCGGAGGTGCGAGGCCTCGACGATATCCTGCTCGCAAACGACTGCGCACTGTTTGAAGCGTGATCCCCGGCGACGAATTTGGGCCGCTGGGTGCTCCGGGTCCCGGAGGGCTTGCTTGTGTCGCGGCTTGGATCGCGGCTTGTGTCTCGTGTTGCTGCGGTCGTCCTTGGTGCGCCATAGGAGGTCGCACCGCTCCCGACGGCGGGCGATCTTCCTCTGACGCTGCTCGGCGCGGCCGTGTCTCGGGTCGATGTTCTCGGAGTGGATTTTCGGGTCGCTGAGACGGGTTGCGACGCCGACTGATCGAACTTTTTCTTGAGATCCCTCACGCTTGGCGGCACGGTAGAGGCGGAGGCGGCGGTTGTGTCGTAGCCGCTCCCTGGGGCTGCTCCTACTCCTGCTCCTGCTCCTGCTGACGACGCCCTACCCGCGCCATTTCCCCGATTTTCAGATCGGTTGTCAACGGGGTTCGAGGCAGACCGCTGGCTCGGTCGGAGGGCGCCGCGGTGGGTCGCTGGGACGGCGGGGTGCTTGGGGGTGGTCCCATTCCCGTTCGACCGCAGCGAGGGGATCTGGCGGGTGGTGCCTGAGACGGCCGAGGCCATGGAGTCCTTCACTGGCGGGGAAGCATTCCCAGCACTCCGGGATGTCGGCTGCTGCACGGTGCGGTAGCTACGGTAGAAATCGGCCGGGTCTACAGAGTCGTCGGGAGAAATTGGGGAGCGAGCAGAAGCGAGAGCATTGGCGGAGAAGGCGTGCAGATTCGCGGCGGCGTAGGGGTTGACAGGTATTTGCGAGTTCGGGTCTTGGTCGTAGGGGTCGAGGTAGGGCTGTTGGTGGTCGTGGTCGTGGTCGTGGTCGTGGTCGGGGTTGCGGTCGAGGCTGCGGTCGATGTGATGTCGGTCGTTGGGGTGGTCGTTGAGGTGGTCGAGCAGCGGGCCGGAGCGCGAAACAGGCTCGTCTCGGAGGCTGCCATGGTCCATGGTGTCGCGGGACTCGTCCCTCGCCCTCGTCCCATCACTCGCGGGGGGCCTGGGGCAGCTCCGTCCAGTGCCAGGCTTGCTGCTGACTTACGAACTCGCACTACTTCCGTACCGAGTAGGAGGTCGACGTGATTACTGTGTGCACGCCTCTGGTTCTGGAGCGAACAGGATTTGCGAATGCGGACTCCAGAGATCGTCGATGTTCCATGCGCGCAACGGGCAACGGGCAGCGGGCAGCGCAGCAGGCAACGGCGGGGTGTGTGGGTGTGGTGGGTGTGTTGGAAGTTGGGGCCTGTCGGCGTTGATCGTTGATGCGCTGGCAAGCAAGAGGATTGGCTGCTGTGGTTTGGCCCTTGGGGGTCTGTCTGCAGAGGCGAGCTGGGAACAGCCCTGGGCGAAGAAACGGCGCGCTCCACCCGCAGCATCAGTCACCACCTTCACCAGCTCACCACTCACAATTCTCGGCAGCGCCCTGGAAAGCCGGGGCTGCAGGCCGCGGGCCCACCAACCCAGGGCCCGCCAAGCGAAACCCCCTTCCACTTCCACCAGCAGATCCGCTTCCATCCACTTCCCAGTCCCGTCATCAGGCGAACCTCATCGCCTCTCCACTGATTCTCAATGCCCGAGCCTTGCCCACTGGGGTTGCCGTTAAACAAACTGTCGACTAGTGCATGTTTGGTGCTGTCCATCATGCATCCAGCTTCTACCGTAGTATTTGCCATCAATGCCACCAATGCCGTTAATGTCATGCGGTAGCCCTCTTCGACGATTCAAGTCTTCTTATCAAACGGACCCGAGCACTCCTATCGACGGCATCCATCCGCAAGAGATTGTCGATGCAATCTCTGCCCCCGATGATGATGGAGGGTCCAGGGGTCCAAGATTCCAGGTTCCGTCCGATGCAATGGCTGCACATTGCACAGGGCATTGCACAACACGAAACGAAAAGTTGCACGCAGGCGGAGTTCAGTTGGTTGCAACTTGGATGTGGGTGCACCTCGGCCAGGGTCCGGGGCGCGACTTGAAGTTGGAGGGGAGGGATGGAAGTTGGAGGGTCGACCAAACGGGGACTGCATCTGGCGGCCCAGGGACGACTGCCCGTTTTGGCACTGGGCGCATGCTTGTTCAGGTTTCTTCGTTTTGTTCCTTCGCTTTGTTTCTTTTTTTCTCTTCTTTTTTTGCCCCAAATTTTCCTGTTCGTCTCATCCTGCATTCCGCGCCCCTCGTTTCCAGGTCCTCTCCTCGGTCGACAGGGACAACCTGGTCGCCCGGCCAAGCTCGGCTCGAACAGGAACTTCCATGATGCAAACCAGGTGAGGATCAGATGGATCCGAAGGATCAGATGCCAACATCGCATCTCACAGCGCGTAACATATGTGACGTGATGTGAAGAGTTCTCGGGTTAGAGAGCCATCCCGTACGTGCGCTGCATTTGCGTGTTGGATGCAATGTGCCGTCCTGACTTTCCAGTTGCGGCCGGCAAGTTGAGGAGGGAGGGCGCCCAGTCCGGTTGCTGCGTCGGCACCGGAGGGCTTCCAGATGGATCCCTCCCGATCACTCCCAAATCCCTCCGGAGCAAAGACGATTGCTGACATCCTGGAAGCTGGAACTGGAAAGATGGTGTCTTCGTGTTCTGCTCCTTCCGTTTCTCTCGCGTCGGGCTGTTCCTGACCCGCTTTTGGTTGCAGGGGGTCGGCAGCCCGTCAGAAGGTAAATTCTTGAATTCTTGCAGGCAGCGAATCACGAACAAATCACCCGGATCTGTTGCCTGTGCTGCTCCCTCCCCAGATCCTGCCCAGCCTGTGCGTGTGTGGTGTCTGCCCAAATGCGATGCGCCTCAATTGAGCAGCAGTCCCAGGTTCCCCGGGAAATCGTTGATTCGCCAATAAAACCTGGAGACCGCCCCCAAACCGGAAATCAGGCCCGTGGTTGGCGTCGAGGGAAAAAGGGAAAACCAAACAGCAACCAACAGTTGCTGCCCCCAAGATGCGGTTGGGCAGCGTGGCTTGGATCTGACCCCCAAGGAGACCCAACGACTGGGTTCGCTCGATGTTAGCTTGTCGCAGACCGTTTGAGGCTGTCAGCCATCCCGAGAGGCCACCCCACCGCCCATCCCACCATTCCTGCATACTGCATACGGAGTATTCTGTACGGAGTAGTGTACGTGTACGGCGTACGGAACACAAACCCACCATCCCCGATCCTCGACGCGCTGACGCGCCCGTCACACACGAGCCTCCGTGGGGCGTCGAACCTGGCTTGCTTGTTGCAGACGGCCTGCCGCCACACCCAATCCAGAACCAACGTTAACACCAATCGCCTGCCCATCCCATCCTGGATCGCACGCGCCGCGCCCGCCCGTATCCCGCCCGTTGTCGTGTCGATCGGAGGAATTGGCAGATGGGAAAGAGACCGAGGGCCCCTCACGATTCCAATTTATTTCATCCCCCACAAGTCGACCCAATCACCCGCCAGCACATGTCGGCCCGTCGCTGATAGGGTCCTTCTTTGCGTCGAGATCTCGTTCGATTGGGGAATGCCTTGACCGAGAAGTTGCCAGCTCAGGGACCTTTGGGGGTCAACGGTCACCACTGACAGCTGGAGGCATGGGGTTCGACGAACGTGAGAGAATATTGACTTCTGAACTTGCTGACTGGAAGCAATGGTGGGGTCAAGCCGACCACGCTGCCCGGGTCCCCCACATCAACCAACCATGGGTCGTGCTCCCGACCCGGTGTCCCGGAAGAGGACCCGGAGCCTGAGCCGGGCCCGGGGCGCCGGGGTTGGCTGCAACACATCGGGCCATCAACCGGCCAAGAAACACATCAAGGGCGAACAAGGACGACGCGACACCGTGGTCAATCACGCCCTGCTCGCCCAGTATTATACTGAGACCCAGACTCTGCGGCAGTATGCCCTCGCCAAACTGCCCGCCTCTTCGCGTATCCGGCGCAGGAAGTTTGCGTCCGTCGGACAGCGCGTTGACTCGGCTCCCGACAAGCCCCTGACTCCGGACGAAGCCGCTCTGGGCGACCTCCTAGACTCAACTATCGTTGCCCTGCCCCGCCACCATGCCGAGATTGACCATGACCACCGCTGGGAACAGTGGGTCAACTTTTCTCAGAAAGGTGACGAGTCGTACGTGACGCTCTCAGACGGACTCAAGGGCTCGATCTATTCCCAGGCCGAGGTAAGACAAGACGATTGACACATGTAGCGCCTTCGCACCACGTAACTTACACCATATTTGCGCAACAAAGATTGTCGACTTTGTCGTTTGGCTCCTGTTCTCCAGGGAGCCCGCCGGATCCTGGCCGAAGCACCTTCTCTGTGATGGTTTCCGCCGCCAAGCTGGTCCAGCCCGCGCCGACAATGCCCGAACCATGTCGACGATTCCAGGCTTGTATTCGGTCTACCCCAATCAGCACGTGCAGGCCCTGAAGGCTTCGCCATGGCCTCAACTGCTGATGCTGCTCGGGAGAGAAGGGGAGCGTATCATGCTCCACCTCCTGATCGACTGTGCACTATTCCGATCCGTGAAGTCTGGCAAGGGAAACATCTATCAACTGAGCGGCATTCCCGTCTCAGAGATTGAGCCCTTATTACAGGCGGGGGACAAAGAAGGGCTCTTGCCACCCGTAGCTGGTACTCCGAGCAAGGAGCTCCGTCCCTCCGAGATATCCTTTGTCAGGAGTCGCATGCTGTACGCCCGCGCCGCTCTTAACGCTCGAGGCCTTGTCCACTTTGGACTGCGCCATATTCGTATGTTCGCCTTCCCTTCTCGCTACAAGTCAAACAAGGCTGAATCTCGTAGATGTTTTGAATCGCTTTCCGGTCAAGAACCAAACCTCTCCTGGCGAGAACCATCATCATGATGAGACCATTATCCACGTCATGATGTACATGTTTCCTCGCCAATTTGGCCTTCACAATGTGTTTACATCGACTGTAGATCGACGACAGACGGTCCAGAAGTTCCAAGACTACACCCTTCGCGAGGAAGAAATAGCAAGAAAATTCCCAGCCCCGGCGGCCGGAGAGAAGCCAGCCAAACATGTCCCCAAGAGACTCAGGGGCAGCGCCATCCACCTGGTCCGGCGCCTTCAGGTGCTCCATAATCGCTGCTCCTATGCGGAACTGTTGCACCATTACTGCCCGGTAAGCACCGACTCGGAATGGGATGAATGTCAGAACGTGCCGCTTACGATGCGTGTCCAGGCGCCTGGAAAAGCTGGTAGCCAGGGAATAGCGCCGTCGGGATCGACTAAGGCTCTCCCGTCCTCGTCGAGGCCGCAGACTAGGTCTTCCAAGGCCGGAAAGAAGTTGAAGTCGTTGGGTTTCTCCGCCCCCGACCTCCAATACACCTCTCTCACGGACCTCGCCACGCCCGTCCCCAGCGTTTCGGCGTTTTGCCAGGCTGTGCTGTCCAAGGTCATACCAGACGAATTCTGGGGTCACGGCCCTACCCAGGAGCACAACAAGGCATGCTTTCTGAAGAAAATCCACCACTTTATCCACCTGCGGAAATTCGAGAGCATGTGTCTGCACGAAGTAATGCAGGGCATGAAGGTAGGCACGAAAAGGTGCACTTCCCTTTTGCCTCGCACCGTTATTGACCGTTGGGCAGATAAGTGATGTGGGATGGCTCACGCCTCCTGGGCTGGGAAACCAAAAGAACTCCCAGTCGGACACGCGCAAGCGGGCCGAGATTTTCTATGAGTTTCTGTATTATCTGTTTGATTCGTTCTTGATACCCCTGATTCGCAGCAACTTTTATGTCACCGAGTCCAACGTCGACCGGTACCGTCTCTTTTTCTTCCGTCACGACATTTGGCGCTACGTGGCTGAGCCGGCCGTGGCTGCCCTGAAGACAACCATGTTTGAGGAGGTCAGCACAGAGGACGCTCTTCAGATCTTGCAATCACGTCGACTCGGCTTCTCCCAAGTGCGCCTGCTTCCCAAACAGACCAAGATACGCCCCATAATGAACTTGCGTCGGCGCACGCTTCTGCAGGCAGGCAAGAAGGTCCTCGGTCCCAGCATCAACACCATCTTGGGCCCGGTCAGCTCGGTGCTCAAGCTTGAGAAGGTAAGATCAGCCACTCAGTATCTGAGATCTACCATCTGACACCAACAGTCTCGGGATGTGGGCCGCCTGGGCTCGTCCCTCTTCTCTGTTGGGGGCATTTACCAGCGCATCAAAGCCTTCAAGAGCCAGCTCGGCGAAGGGCAACATAAGCTCTACTTTGCCAAAGTCGACGTCCAGGCCGCCTTCGACACAATCCCCCAGGACGCCATGGTTGAACTGCTGAAGCGTATCCCTCAGCAATCACAGTATAAGATGTCGAAACACGTCGAGGTTTCCCTGCTCGAGTCCGCTTTGGGGAATGCGGAGGATGCCAAATCGATCAAGCGATGGCACACAGTCGCCAAAGCCGACGACGATAGGATGACGTTCCCAGAACGGGTTGAGTCCTCCCTCGCAACCAAAAGGAAAAACACCATCTTCATCACCAGCGCCGTCCAGAAATCCCACGCCACAAATGCCCTGCTAGCTCTCACCTCGGCCCATATCGGACAAAACCTCGTCCGCATCGGCAAGAAGTACTACCGCCAAAAGGCCGGCATCCCCCAGGGTTCCGTCCTCTCGTCCACCCTCTGCAACTACTTCTACGCCGACCTCGAGCGAAACCACCTTCCCTTTCTGCAAGGGGAGGACTGTCTGCTCATGCGGCTGATCGACGACTTCATCCTGATCACCACCGACCAGGCCAAGGCCCGCCGGTTTGTCGGCGTTATGCACCGCGGGCTCCCCGAATACGGCGCGACTGTCAACGCGGAGAAGAGCCTGGTCAACTTCTCGCTGACGGTGCAGGGAGTGACGGTGGCCCGGCCGGAGGACGGGCGGATGTTTCCGTACTGTGGGTTGTTGATTGACTGTGAGACGCTGGCGGTGGCGAAGCAGAGGGATGGGCCGAAAAGTTCGAGTACGTATCGTCTCCCCCTTCCCTCTTTTCCACAAGTAAACTCATGTACATTCATGCTAACAACAACAACAACAACAACAACACAGACATCTTCAACTCCCTCACAGTCGAGTACTCCCACCACCCCATCAAAAACTTCACCCGCAAAGTCATCAGTACGTTGTCTCCCACTCTGTTTATAAACTCCCCGCTCCTTCCCCAGCCCAGTCCTCATCTCACTGGGAGTCGACCCCAAAGAATGGAGAAAAAGCAATCAACAAACTAACGAGCACATAATCAAAACCCCCTGAAAATTAGATGCCTTCAAAATCCAATCCCACCTCCTCTTCTTCGACACGTCGCATAACTCGCGTCGCGGCGCCCTCGCAAATGTCTATGCCGCTTTCGCCGAGACTGCGACGAAAATGTGGGCTTATGCGCGCTGTCTAGGTGGGAGTGGGAGCGGTGGCGGTGGTGGAAGGGGGGGGAGGGGGCCTGCTAGCGGGGTGGTTGTTGGTACGTCTTCTCTTTGCCGTTTTCTTCCTTCCTCTTTTTGTGTTATACAGCCAGCCTTCACTTTGGGGGGTTGTACTGGGACCGGGACGGTGCGGTGGGGCGCCTTCGAGGAGTCGGGGAGCAATATCTGGTTGATTTTGTTCTGTTTTGTTCGTTGATATGGTGGCTGACCTTCTGTGTCTGGTTTTGATGGTGATATAGAGACGATCAGGACGCTGGTGGACGTGGCGTTTGTGCTGCTGACCAGCCGGGCCAGGAGGGAGAGGTATCCGGGTTATGTGTGTTGCGTCACGAAGGGGGAGGTGGCTTGGTAAGTTTTCTTTTTCGTTTTCTGCTCGAGTCTTGGTGTTTCTTGGCCATGCTAACAGGGGAATTAATCGTGTGGGGCAGGCTGGCGATGGTGGCCTGCAGGCAGGTACTGGTGAGGAAGCAGACGGGGTATGGGCCGGTGATTGCCTGGTTGGAGGAAGAGACGCGGAAGATAGCGGGGAAGAAGGGGGTGGATGTGGAGTTGTTGGTTGGGGTTGCGAAGGGGGTGTCGGTGTCGAAGCGGCTGGCGGTATCTAATTGGGGTGGGAAGGCGTAGTGTTTTGCTGTGCCTGCGGTCAAGAGACCAGCATACATTTCTTGTTTGGCAGGACAGCGTCCAGCGGACGGCTTCTTAAAATCATCCCTCAGAGTGCCCAAAGGAAGCAGGGCAAGGAAAGAAACGGGCATCATGTTCCTGTTGTCTAGCGCAGAGTTGGGCAGTGGATAGCGAAGCCACTGCAAGCAACAACAGAGACGATCCACACGCTGCTGGCAACAACACCATGAATTAAGTAGCGACTGAGCATATCTAATCATCATGGTCATCATCATGTCAAGTCATCACTCATGAACCTGCCATCTATCCACCTCGGCATCGTAAACCCCTCAGCCAAAGAATCCACAGGTCGATAACTTCAAGGGAGGAACATAAAACCAACATGAACACTTTCTGCAACACAACAGAGAACGCAAGGCAAGAAGAAGTGGAAACGCAGCACCAACACAACATCTATGTAGATGACGAATGGACGCACCAAGCGCAGACCAGAGACACGCAGATAAGCCAAGATTCGCTCGAGAAAGAGATCACCAAATTCAACTCACAAAGCCAAAGCCAAAACAACGCAGCCAAGCGAACAAGCAAGCAAACAGATGTAATGTAGCCCATAACTTCTTCTTTTCTTCATCAACGTCAACGTCGTCATCATCATCTCTGTAAATCTGTGAAAAGCAAACAAGTAAATCAACTTGAAGATAACAAAATCAAGCAACGTGAAAAGACTTGAAGCATAAAACAAACTCCCCAACGCCCTTCCCAAACCCGCCGGCTAGCAAAGCAGTACATGAAACAAGACCAAAACAGAGAAAAGAAAAGAAAAAAAGCCGAAGAACGAGTAAAACACAAACACAAAAAACAACAAATCCACGCATTAATGTCCCCCCTTGTTTCCCTCCCCTCCTTTCCATTTCTCCGAATCCAACCAACCCAACCATCCCTCCATCCATCCATTCTATTTTAACCCCCCCAAAACCAACCAGCCCAAACCAGCCCAACCAGCATGTGAACATGAACGTGAATCAGATCAGATCAGATCAGATCAGATCAGAGATACCCCCCCTGCCCATGCCCACCCATATCCATACTAACATCGCTCTGCATCGTCACACCAACACCTCCTCCTCCTCTCACACTACTCCCACCCCCCTGCCGGGGACTCCTATCCCCCCCAGCACTAATCAAACTCCTAGCAGCCTCCAAACTAACCCCCCCCGCATCCGAAATAGGCGTCATCAACCTATTAACCCCCCTCCCCTTCTCAGCAAGACCACCACCATCAGCAGGCGAGACCCCCCGCCTCATCATCATCGCAGGCGAAGCAACAAGCACCTGCGCAGGCGTAACAACAATTTCATCCTCTCCCTTGCCGGCATCATCGCCCTTGCGGAGAACAAGCGGGAACAGCACGATGCGAACAGCCGAGTTGGCCGCCTCGAGCTGCTCGTTGGTCTGGTCGGCGGCGCCGCTGGCCTCGTTCATGAGCGCCGCGTTGAATGTGACGGATTCGGTCAGCTCGCCCGTGTCGTCATACTCGGGTTGCAAGGGGGGCAGCATCATGTACTCGGCGCGCTGGCAGCGCATTTCGATGGCGAGGCCGACGGCCTCGCGGACGACGCGGCGGAGCTGGGTGTGGATTTGGTCTTCGAGGTTGGAAGGGGGGGGGAGGATTTTGGAGAGGGTGTCGAGGATGGCTTGGACGACGGCTTCGGTGTCTTGGTCGCGCTGTTTTTTGAAGGAGGGGCGGCGTGAGAGGAGGGTGAGAGTCACGGCGCGCCACTGGCGGACGGCGTGGGGCGGGCCGACGTCGATGAGTTGTTTTTCGAGGTGCTTGAGCTTTTGGCGCTGCTCGCGGTCCATGCCGAAGAGGTAGCGGGTGAAGACGAACTCCCAGATCATGGCCATGGTCATGCTCATGAAGACGTCGCGGCGGCGGACGCGGTCGCTGAGGTAGGTGTCGACGTTGGAGCCGTCGAGCACGGCGTTGTCGAGGCGGTCGATGAGCTTCTCATCGTTCAGCTCCGAGGTGAGGCGGCAAGCGCGCATGTCGCTGAACTTGGAGAAGCGCAGGATCCATTGCTGCACGTGGGCGCACAGCTGCTGGCAGCGGTGGTCGAAGTAGTCGATGTCGTGGAAGTCGAGGAAGTCCGGGTCGTCGATGGGGCGCGTCTGCTCGATGATCTGGTGCTGCAGCTTGCGGATCTCGGCCGTCGACGCCTCGAGCTGGGCGCGCAGGCGGGCGATCTCGGCGTCCTTGTCTTGCACGGCGCGGGCGTGCTGGGCCGAGGCGTCGCGGGCTTGGGCGAGCTCGTTGGCGGTCTGGGTCTGCTGGGACTCGAGGCGGCGCAGCTCCTCGGTGTGCTTGACGGCGATGGCCGAGGTGGAGCTGCGCAGGCCCTCGTTTGTCTGCTTCAGGCGCTCGATGACGTCGTTGGCCTCGTTGAGCATGCGCTTGAGCGACTCGATCTCGGACTCGCGGTCGGCGAGAGCGGTGACGGTGCGGTGGGCGTGGGACGACTCGGAGTGGGCGCGGGCCTCGGCGAGCATGCGGTTCTCTTCGAGGAGCTGCTCGACGCGCGACTCGAGCTCGAGCACCTGCATGCTCTGGCGGCGACGCATGCTGTGCGGGCGGGTGGGCGAGCGCGGCGAACCGATGCGGCCCTCGCCATAGCCATCCTAGAGCGGGTGTGTTAGTGCCATCGTCGTCGTTGTCGTCGTCGTCACCGCCCGACTACACTCAATTGCAGTGCGAGTCTTGGGACCGACACAAATTAAACTAGAGAATAGAGAAGAGAAAAACAAAGAAAAAAAAATCACTCACAAAGACATCGGCCATGTCCCTGGCTCGCACACGGCCCTCATTCGCGGTGGGCGTTGCGGTGTGTGCTCGGTTGGTTGTCGGGTTGGTGGCTGGCGAGGTCGACGGCGACGAGAGCAGGTGTGCAGCTCCAAGCACACCCGCTGCCACTCCCAGGGCGGCAGCTCCTGCAGCAGCGGTCCCAGCACCACTCGCAGGGGAGCTCTCCTGCTTTTCTTGCTCACGGGCCTTGGCGGCCAGGTCCTGTTGGCTGAGCGAAACGGACCGCAGGTTGCCGCTGGCGCGCTTGTCCATGCGGCGCAGCTGCAGGGATGGCGTGGGTGTCCCACCCGAAGAGCGGAGACTGCCTGGACTGTCAGGCCGCAACGCAGGCTCCGGTGTGCGTAGGCGTGCCATGCTGGTATTGGACGACACGCGGCGTGGGGCGGGGTCGGCGGGCCTTGGCGGCGGCATGGGGCTGTCTGACAGGCTGCGCAGGCTGGCAGCCGAGGCCACTGAGGGACCCGCTGGAACAGCAGTCGTGACAGCGGATGTCGTCCCCCGCTTCTTGACCTGCAGCTTCTCTGGTTCAGGGGTTCGCAGGGGCGGTGAGGGCTCGCGCAGGCGGGGTGTCTCGGGCCCAACAGCGGTAAAGTTAGCTGCCAGGGGCGATGATCGTCTGAGACGTCGTTCTGCATCATCGACCCCATTGCTGTTGCGTGGTGTGTGCAGCGACATAGCCTGTCTCTCGTCGGGAATCCTGGGCGACAGTGACCGGTGACTGTCTCGGATCGGCGTCAAGCTGCTTCTTGTGCTGCTGCCCTCGAGCGAGTCCCGGAGCTGCACTCCGCTGTCGCGAATCGCCTCGTCGTTGTCGTAGCCCTTGGCGTAGCTCTTGTCTTGTGTCTCGGAAATGCGCTGTGTCCGTGACAGCGACATCCGCGGTGATGCCGACGAGAAGCCGCTGTCTCTGTCCCGCTGGTGCAGCTCCGGCGTCCTGGGCAGCCGTCGACTGCGTCTTGTCGGCGACGGTGATGATCGTTGCCTGGATGGCTCCTCGTCCGAGAGCTCTTCCTGCACCGGCGGCAGGCTCGAGTGCGACCGCATAAACTCAGAGAATTGTGAGAGCGGCGGCAGCCGGACCGGTTCGTCTGCCGCAGTCTCGGCTGCCTTCTTCTTGTCCACCTTGACCACCTCCTCCCGTGTAGTGAACACCTCCTCGTCTGCGATGTCGTCTGGGAACGAGAATGCTCGCTGGACTGGTTCCGGTGACGGCGACCGTGCTCGCCGCTCCTTCTTCTTCTTCTTCTTCTTGTCCGCTTCTCCTGCTCCCAGCGGTTCCATGAGTGACCTGGGGATCGTCTCGGAGTCCATGCGGCCCAGGCTCGGTCCCCCAGGTAAGCTGTACGTCTGAACGCCTGCCTTCTCCTCTCCGAATGTCGGCTTGTCAACATCCATGGTTGTGTCGGTTGTCTCTCCATGGTGCTCATCCACCACCATTTTCGCTGGCTCCTCCATCTTGAGCCGCTCCAGGCTGCGTCCCCTTATCTCCTCAACCTCTGCCTTCTTCGTTTCCTCCTTGTGCTGGAAATCCACCTCCATCGCTGTAGGTTCTGCTTCGAACACCTTCATCTTCTCAACAACATGCACCTCCCTCTCCACAGGCTTCTCTTGCTCTGCCTCAACATCCACCTTTCTTTCTTTCTCCCCCTTCTTCTTCTTCTTGCTCATCCCACCACCAAACTTCTCCGCCAACAACGAAACACCCCCACTCAAAGCCCCCACCGCCGCGACAAGAGCCACATCCTCTCCCTTTTCTCTCTTCTCCTCCACCTCTCCCACCCCCCTCTCCCCAACAACAACAACATCCTCCTCCCGGGTGATATCCACCCCACCCTCAGAATCGGGCCCAGGAGCAGCCCCCATAGTCTTGACCTTCTTCCGCCTTCCATCCTCCTCAAACGGCGGGTCATGCGCAACAACACTGCTGCTGCGGTTCCGCACCGCCTCCTCGACCCGCGCATCAAGCGAGAACGGCGTGTCGAGCGCCGTCAGCAGCTGCGGCGACGGCGCGTCTTCTGGATACGGGTCTGGCGGGTTGGGGATCAGGCCCAGACCGATTGTGTTGACGGCGGTGGTGATGCTGCTGCTTGGGGCGAGGGCTGGGGATGATTGAAGCAGGGCGTTGGACGCGGCTGGGTGGATTGACAAGGTTTCTTGTTCACGTGTTGGGGTTTGTGGCCTGCTGGGGGCGTTGCGCGACTCGATGGTGGCGGGGAGTTTGGCTTCGGTCGCTTCCGGCTGCACGTCTTGGACTTCACGGGTGGTGGTGGTCTCTGCGGGGATGGGAACAAGCGGCTCTTCCTCCGCCACGAAAGCTGCGGCTTTGGTCTTCTTCTTCTTGTCCTTCTTGCTCTTCTTGCTGACAACGCCAAAGTCCTCTTCACCGGCCTCCTTTGGCATCGGCGCGTCATTGTCGGCGAGAGCAGCAACCGCCGCGGCTGCCGCCGTAGCAAGTGCTGCCGTGGAAAGGACGTCCACAGCTGACGGCTCCTCTGGGGCTTGCGGGGTGTCCAAGTCGGCTGCGAGCATCGAGTCGTTCCTTTTGCCCTTCTTTTTCTTGTCTTTCTTGGGCTTCTTGGTGGTGATCTCGGCCGCATCATTCACCTCCCGTGCCTCTTGGGCCTCAGTGTCCACAGCGGGAATAACGTCGGCAGCTTGATCATTGGTAGAGGTGGTGTCCACCGCAACTTCATGAACTGTCGGTTCCTCGACTAGAACAGGCTCGGGAGTAGACGTCTCCTCGACTAGAACAGGCTCGGGAGTAGGCGTCCTCTCGACTCGGATGGGCTCAGGAACGGGAGTCTCGGCGTGGACTGGCTCAAGAATCGGTGTCTCCTCCAGTCGAGTCGGCTCAGTAACGGTCGTCTCCTCGACTGGAGCAGCCTCAGGAAGAGGGGCCTCTTTGACGTGGACGGGCTCAGGAACCGGAGTTTCCTCAGGTTGAGCAGGCTCCTGAGGAGGCTCCTGGGCAGGTGTCTCCTCAACGTGGACTGCCTCGGGGACAAGCGTCTCCTCAACGTGAACGGGCCCAGAAACGGTGGCCTCTTCAAGCGGAGCAGGCTCAGGAACAGTCGTCTCCTCCACCACAACGGACTGCGGCAGAGCCCGCGAGTCCTCCTCGGGTTGAACAGACTCGGCAACCAGCGTCTCCTTAGGCTGAGCAGGTTCAGCAGCCACGGGCACCTCTTCCAGGGCGGTTGGCACAATCTCCTCAGACTCCTGAACCTCAAGCGCCGCCGCCTTCTTGCCCTTCTTTTTCTTGGACTTCTTGCTCGTAGGCGCAAAGACAATTTCTTCAGGCTGGATCTCTTCGGCAGGCGACAGCTCCTTGTCCTCCCGGCTCGGCCCGCCAAAAACGGCCTCGTCCTCGTCCAGAGAGATGTCTCGCGGTTCAGGGACGTCAATGATCTGCTCGGCGTCGGCGGCGGCGGCAGCCGCAGTCTCGAGCTCAGGCTCAGGAGCCGCGGTTTGCTTGCCCTTCTTCTTGCTCTTCTTGGACTTCTTGGGGGTCTCGGCCCAGATATCCGCCGCGGCTGTTGGCTCGTCTTGGCTGGGAGTCTGGGTTGGAACATCGAGGGTGGTGGGTTCTTGGATAGACTCGGGTTCTGCGGCGGGTTCTGCCGTGGGTTGGTCTTGGGGCTGAGTGACAGCGGTGACATCGGGGGTGGGCTCGGGCTCTGCTTGTTTGCTGCCCTTTCGTTTCTTGTCCTTCTTTGACTTTTTGGTAGGCAGCGCCCAAGTATCCTCTGGCACCTCTGTGCTAGCCTCCGCAACTGGTTGGGCAACTTGTTCTGCAGCCGACTCGGTAGCAGGTTCGGCCACAGGCTCGGGAACAGCTTCAGCGACAGGCTCGGCAACAGCTTCAGCGACAGGCTCAGCGGCAGGCACAGCAACAGGCTCAGCGGCACGCTCAACAACAGGCTCAGTAACAGGCTCAACCACCGCGGGCTCAGCAACCAATTCCTTGGCAACCTCTGCGGTCTGTTCCGTGGCAGGTTCCGCAGCAGGCTCCAGGGCGCGTTCCACGAGACCCTCCGGCGCAACCTCCGCGACAGTCTCGGCGACGGGCTCAGGAACAACCTCAACAGCCACCTCCGGTGCTGCTGTCAACGGCTCAGGCTCCAGAGCATCAGGTGCAGCAACCTCAGCTGCGGGCGTCTCCACAGGCAGTGACGCTTCGGGCTCGAATTCAGGCTCAGGCTCGGGCGCTGCAGTCTTGCCCTTACCCTTGCCCTTCTTCTTCTTGTCTTTCTTGCCCTTTGCCACTGGAATTTCCCATGACTCCTCCGCCTGTTGCTGTGGTTCTGATGCGACGTCGAGTGCTTTCTCCTGGGCATCCGTGGCCTCCAGGGTTGGTTCTTGGATCGGCTCCTGGACAGGGACCACGGATTCCTCGCTAGCAGCAGGGGGAGCGGCTTCGGAATCAGTGGGGAGTGAGTCAGGAGCAACGGTGGGCTCAAGTTCGGCTGCAGTTTCCAGAGAAGGTTCGGGGGTGGCCTCGACCTCGGGTTCAGGGGAAGCGACCTTGTTCTTGTTCTTTTTGGTCTTTTTGTCTTTCTTCCCCTTCTTGGTCGGCACAGCCCACGATTCCTCGGGCTGCTCTTCTAGCGCCACATCAAGCTCCTTTTTCTGGACATCGCTGGGCTCGGTGACGGTGTCTTCGGCCTGCTCCTGGGTGGCACTGGCGGGCGTTTCCTCGGCAGCAATGACAGGTGCCTCCTCAGGGTTGATGGCGGCCTGTTCGGGGTGGGCGCTGAGTTCTGTTTCAATGTCTGGAGAAGGCTCGGCGGTGACAGCCAGTTCGGGTTCCAGGGAAGTGGCCTTATTCTTCTTTTTGCCCTTTTTGTCTTTCTTCCCCTTCTTGGTGGGTACACCCCACGATTCCTCTGGCTGCTCCTCGGGCAGCGTCTCGAGCTCCTTTGGCTGGACGTCGCTAGGCTCTGCGACGCTCTCCTGAGCAGGCTCTTGGACATCGTTGGCAGGTTCCTCCTTGACATCAACAGGAACAACGGGTGCTTCAGCCTCGAAGACGGCTTGTTCTGGCTCAGGCACGGAGGTCGACTCCCGCTGAAGGGCATCTTCGACGGCTGTCTCGGTGGTCTCCGGAGTGGGCTCAACAGCAGGCTCGGGCTCAGGCTCAGCCTCAAGGGTCTTGCTCTTCTTCCCCTTCTTAGCCTTCTTGCCTTTCTTGACTGGGAGATCCACAAACTCCTCAGGCGAAGCATCGAGTTCCTTTGACTGGACATCCGCCGCATCCACGGTTAGTTCTTCACTGGGTCCCAGGACGCTGGCAGCGGGTTCCTCGTCAACGGCAAGGACCGTAGCTGGCGCCTCCGACTCAGTCGGCTCGACAGTGGCTTGTTCGGAAACGGCAGCAGGCTCTGGATCAGCGACGGCCTCTCGCGCGGGTTCCGGCGCAGGCTCGGGTGCTGATTCGGGCTCGAAGACGGACAAGAGTGCAGCAATCTTGCCCTTGCCCTTCTTCTTTTTGTCTTTCTTCCCTTTCTTTGTTGCTGATGCTGCTGAAAGATCCTCCGGTTCCTCTTGTGGGGTCTTCTCAGGCTCAGGCTGTTGGAGGGCTTCTGGGGCTTCAATGGGCGCCTCCTGAACAGATTCCTGGTGCTGAAGAACTTCAGGGGTTTCAAGAGCCAGCTCCTGGACAGGTTCTGGGTCCTGACTTGGCTCCTCCACGGACTCTTGGATGTTGGTGACGGCTTTCTCGGCATCCATGGCAGGCAACTCCTGAGAATCGGCAACTTCAGACACATCCGGTTGGGTGACGACAGACTGCTCGGGTACTGGATCAGCTGCGGGCTCGGGTGCTGGCTCTGTTGCGGGCTCAAGGACTGGCTCAGCTGCGGCCTCGATGACTGCCTCAGCTGAAGCTTCTGGTGCAACCTCGAGTTCCGGTTCAGGCTCAACGACCTTGGAGCCCTTGCCCTTCTTTTTCTTGTCCTTTTTGCTCTTCTTTGTCGGTGTAGCCAACACATCTTCAGTAGCCTCAAGTGGCGTTTCCTTGGCTGGCTCTTGCAGGGGGGCATCGGGAGTCTCTGTGGCAGCCTCTGGAATTTGGGTAGTGACGGCATTCTCAACAGGGCTCGCAACAGCGGTGGGTTGTTCCGAATCAGCAGCCGCATCTAATATGTCAGATGGAGAAGCGAGAGGGGCCTCGGGCTCAAGTGGAGGCTCAGGTTGGTACTCAGGCTCTGGCTCGGCAACCCTGTTCTTGCCCTTCTTTTTCTTGTCCTTTTTGCTCTTCTTGGTGGGCACCTCTTCGGCCTCCTTAGGCTGCACTTCGAGCTGAGGCTCAGCTTGGGAGGTTTCGGCGGTCTCCTCGGGCTGCACTTCGAGCTGAAGCTCAGCTTGGGAGGTTTCGGCAGTCTCCTCGGGCAGCAGTTCAGAAGGTTGGACAACCTCAAGGGCCTCTTTGGGCGTCTCCAGAACCTCAGTCGGCTGAGCCTCGTTAGCGACGGCGACAGGTTCTGGGATCCCTGAGTCGTGCTCGGTATCAGGTACGGGAACAAGCTCGGATACCTCCGCTTCGGGGATAATGGCGGTGGCGGACTCAGGCTCGGGCTCGGGCTCAGGGGTCTTGTCCTTGCCCTTCTTTTTCTTCTTGTCCTTCTTGCTCTTCTTGGTCGGAGCAGCCCAGGTGTCGTCAGGCTGAGGCTCCAGCTGCGTGGGTTCAGGGGTTTCCGGTGCTGTCTCTCCAAGCTCCTGTTGTTCGGCATCATCCAGCACTGCGGGTACAGGCTCTTCAGTAGGTGCGGCCTCGCATGTCTCAGGTAGCTGAATCGCCGTCAGTAATGGAACTTTAATCAGCTTATCGTCCGGGGGTGAACTGACGATCTCCGGTTCAGCAGGTAACTCTTTAGTGTCGCTGCTGACGGCCGCAGGTTCTTCAACTGCCTCGACCGGCTCTTGAATGCTGACCGGCTCTTCCACCTGAGGAGAAGTTACGGATGGCAGCTCGGTGGGCTCAGGGGCGGGGGTGGCCCTGCCAGAGGCGGGTTCGGAATCAGAAACCTTGGAGCCCTTCTTCTTCTTGCTCTTCTTGGATTTCTTGCTTGGCTGGGCCATCACTTCCTCTGGTTGAGGTTCCGGCAGTGAAGTCTCGGGCGCATCCTTGACCACATCAGGAACAGGTTCCTGACTGACTGATGTCTCTGCTTCGGCAAGCTCCGGCACTGGGGTATCAGATTGAGTTGGAGGAGCCGGTTCCTCGGCAGCGGGCAGGGGAACTTCAGAAGCCGTCTCGGATACAGATGCCTTCTTGCTCTTCTTGCCCTTCTTCTTCTTGGCAGGGAGGCCGAAATCGTCGTCGGCCTGCGGCTCGGGGACAGCCTCTGGTACCGAACTGGGTTCTTCGACGATGTCTGGAGAGAAAGAAGGTTGTTCGATTGTATGCTCATCCGAGGGTTGTGGAGGCTCAAGAGTTTGTTCTTGAGAAATGGTCGGCTCCTCCGCGACAGGCGCAAAGTCTTCTGCCACAGGGACGGGTTCTTCAACCGCGGGCGTGGCCGGCTCCGAAATGGACTCGGGTTCGGGCTCAAGAGCGGCCTTCTTTCCTTTCTTTCCCTTCTTTTTCTTGGCTGGCACGGCGGGCGCCTCATCGGGCAGTGTTTCCTCTAGAGCCTCGGGAAGAGGAACTGCCTCTGAGACCTCAGGCACGGGAGCTTCTTCAGTGATCGGAGTCAAGGGCCGTTCGGAAATTGCGTCAGCGGCCGGGGAAGAGGGCTCAACCGCTGGTTCCAGTGCAGTCGTCGGCTCTTCCGTAGCGATAGGAGTGGGCTCCTCTGCGGAGGGCGTGGCCGGAGGAGAAGGGGACTCGGCTTCGAGAGCTACCTTTTTGCCCTTCTTACCCTTCTTTTTCTTGGTTGGCACAGCAGATGTCACATCGGGCCGTGCTTCTTCCTGGGCCGTGAGAGGTGGGTTTTCTTTGATGACAGCAGGGGGTTCCTTGGTGACCGCCTCATCCACGGCTGACGAAGGCTCGGCCGCTGATTCTTGCTCGGCAACCTGTTCCTCCACGACTAGAGGAATGGTCTCTTCAGTGAAAGGTGTGGCCGTAGGAGAAGGGGAGTCGGCTTCGAGAGCTGCCTTCTTGCCCTTCTTGCCCTTCTTTTTCTTGACTGGGGGCTGCTCGAACGTCTCTTCAGGCTGCACTTCTTTGGGAGTCTCGGGAGCCGGCGCAACCTCTTCAGGGACGGGGGAAGGGGCGTGTTCATTTGTCGTCTCTTCAAGAGGCTGCGGGGACTCAACGACAGGGTCTTGAGAGATTGCTGGCTCCTCCATGGGAGGTGGTTCCTGGGTAGGTGCTGGCGCCTCAACAACGGGCGGTTCCTCCATGGCAGGTGGTTCCTGGGTAGGTGTTGGCGGCTCAATGACGGGTGGTTCCTCCGCGGCAAGTGCTTCCTCGACAGCAGGGGTGGCAGGCTCAGGAGCAGATTCAGACTCAATGACCTTGGAGCCCTTCTTCCTCTTCTTGTCCTTTTTCGACTTCTTGACAGGAAGATCCCAGCTTTGTTCCGGCTGTTCTTGCGGCGTCTCAGGCACTATTGCCGGCTCTTCAGTTACGGCAGACAGCTCCTCTGTTGACTCTGGCATCGAAGCTGGCGCATCAACATTGGTAGTTAGAGGTTGCTCGGCCAATTCCTTGGGCAGTTGTTCGGTTGTCTCTGCAGGGGTTTCGGCCGGAGACTCGATGGTAATCTCTTGGGAAGCAAGGTCCTCCGTTATAGAGCTTGGCTCCACGACTGCAGTTGGCGTGCTTGGCCCAGAATCCTCAGTTTCGACAACCTTGGACCCCTTCTTCTTCTTCTTGTCTTTCTTGGACTTCTTGACAGGAAGGTCCTGGGTCTCTTCAGGCTTTTCCTGAGGAGTCTCGGTAATGGAAGCCGGTTCATCCACGATTGTTGATGGGAGTTGGTCAGCCGTTTCGGTTGATGGCGCGGCTCCTTCCAGAATGGAGGATGAAACTTGCTCAGCTGCCTCCGCAGGAAGGAGGTCGGTCTTCTCCACCGGGGCCTCTGCCGGGATTTCCACGTCAAGTTCGCGTGAAGCAGGCTCGTCCACTGTAAGGCTTGGCTCCTCGACCAGAGCAGGAGTGCTTGGACCGGATTCTTCAGATTCGACAACCTTGGAGCCCTTGCCCTTCTTTTTCTTGTCCTTCTTGGACTTCTTGACGGGTGTGTCCGGGATTTGCTCGGGTTCGGGTGTTGTCTCCTTGGCCAGCTCCTGCTCCTTACCGTCTTCTGCAGTGGCAGGTACTGACTCGGCAATAGTGGCTCGCTCGTCAAGGGCGGCTGGCTCAAGAGGAGCTTCTCCGAGAGTTCTAGGCTCGGGCTCCTGAGAGATGCTTGACTGACCAACCATCTCGACGGGCTCCTCCACGACAAGTGCAGTCTCTTCGGTAGGCGCCGGGACATCTGGTACCGATTCAGGTTCGACAACCTGAGACCCCTTCTTTTTCTTCTTCTTGTCCTTTTTGGATTTCTTGACAGGGGCCGCCCATTCGTCGCCAGCTTGCGTCTCTTGCTGAGGTGATTCGGGCTTCGGCTCTTCTGGCACGGCGGTCTGCTCAGCTGTCTGCTCGGGCTCCTGGGCAACGGTGATCGGCTCATCAATAGGTGCCTTGGGCTCCTCCACAAGAGGAGTTGGATCTTCGACAGCGGGAGCGGGTTCCTCAACCGCTGTGGGCTCCTCGACGGTGGGCGCAGACTCTTCCGTAGGAACGGGCTCAACGGCGGGGGCAGAATCTTCGACAGGTGTAGGGTCGGCCGCAGAAGAGGGTTCTTCGACCGCAGGAGAGGGCAATTCGATGACAGAAGCAGGCTCTTCAACTGGAGCGAGCCCTTTAGAAGCAGTAACTGACTTCTTCACAGAAGAAGACTCCGCAGCAGGCTGGGGTTCAAAGATCGACATGAGCGCCGCGATCTTGCTCTTCTTCTTCTTGGACTTTTTCGTTGCCGCGACCGGTTCTTCCACAGCCTGTGACTCTGGCTGTGGAATCTCAGGTGCCGGTGCTGTCTCCTCAGGAGGGGCCACAGAGATCGCGGGCTCCTCCACAAGGACGATAGACTCCTCCACAGGGACGATAGGCTCCTCCACAGGGACGGTAGGCTCCTCCACAGGGACGATGGGCTCCTCCACAGGAACGAGGGGCTCCTCCACAGGAACGATGGGCTCCTCCGCTGAAAGAGCAGGAAGAGGCTCTTCCTCCACAGGACTGGATTCCTCGGCGGGGGTCGACACAACCTCAGGAGCTGGTTCATCCTTCGTCTCGACCTCAGGCACAGGCTCGGGTTCAACCTCTTGGGCCTTACCCTTGCCCTTCTTGGCCTTCTTCTTGGACTTCTTGGATGGCGGTTCCTTGCTCTCGGCCTGCGCGTCTTGTTGCGGCAGGGTCTCTTCGAGGGCGGTAGGGGTGGCCACTTCAGGCTCCTGTGCAACGGAGGTTTGCTCCTCAGGAGCAGCGCTGGGTTCTTCCACAACCGGTGCGGGTTCGTCGATGACCGGTGTGGGTTCTTCAAGGACTGGTGCGGGTTCCTCAAAGACTGACGTAGGTTCTTCAACAGCTGCAGGTTGTTCTTCGGAGAGCGGAGTAGCAGGGGCGGGCTCGGCCTGAGGTTCAGGGTCGATAACTTGCGAACCCTTGCCCTTCTTCTTTTTCTTGTCCTTCTTCCCCTTCTTGGTTGGCTGGACAGGGGTCTCTTCCGGCTCGGGAGGAGATGCTGGCTCAGGAGCAGGTGTGGACTCAGAAACAGGCACTGGCTCATCAGGTACAGGGTCGCTTGGCACTTCGGGAACAGGAGAACTGGGCACCTCGGGCACTGGGGTGCTGGGAACGTCGGGAACAGGTGCGCTTGGCACGTCCGGAACGGGGGAACTCGGCTCTCCTGGTACACCAGTGGGTTCATCTTCGATGGCGACCGGCTCCTCAACGATCGACGCGGGCTCGTCGACGATGATAGGTTGCATGTCGGGAGGGGGGGAAGAAGATGTGGTCTCAGGCTCGGGCTGGGGCTCCAGGACCTTGGAGCCCTTGCTCTTCTTCTTCTTCTTAGACTTCTTAGCGGTTGGAGCCTCCTGAGCCTCCGCCTGGACCTCCTCGGGCGGTGTCTCTTGTTGAACAGACTGGGACTCAGGCTCAGGCTGAGCAGTTTCGACAACAGGCTCGGGCCCAGCAGGAGAGGGGACTGCAGCCTCTTCTGGAGGGCTAGGCTCCTCAACGGTGGGTGCGGTTTCCTCCGCCGTAAGAACGGGCTCCTCAGCAACAGGCGCGGGCTCCTCAGCAACAGGCGCGGGCTCCTCAACAACAGGCGCGGCCTCCTCAACAACAGTCGTGACTTCTTCAGTCGCAGAGGGCGCAGGAGTGGGTTCTTCAACAACCGCGGTGGAGTTCTCAACGACAGGAACAGGCTCTCCAGCAACCACAGAAGCAGGCTCCTCCACAGCTGGCGCTTCCTGGGAGGGGGAAGGTTCAGGCTCAGGTTCAACAGCCTTGGCGCCCTTCCCCTTCTTCTTCTTCTTGCCCTTCTTGCCACTGGCAGGAGCTTCCGCTGTCTCTTCGACGGGAGCGTCTTGCTGTGTAATCTCTGGCTGGGCTGAAGCCTCTTCAGAGAGCTGGGTTGTCTCGGCCGGTTCCGGTTCCACAGATGGCTCCTCGACGGGAAGTGGTTCAGGTTCTTGAATTGGTTGAGGAGTTGGCTCCGTCTCCACAACAGGGGCTGGCTCTTCCAAGGACGGTGTCGCAGTACCTGACGCCGACTCGGACTCGGAGACCTTGGCGGCCTTACCCTTCTTTTTCTTGGCCTTTTTGCCTTTAACGGGGACGTCAAGAGTGTCCTCGCTGGGTGGCTGCTGTGGTTCCTGTGGCGTGGGTCCGGACTGTGGCTGGGTCTCCTCGACTTTCTGGGTTTCTTCAGCCAACTCTGCTGGCTGCTCGGCAGCGGCCGGCTCTGGGTCTTGGGCGGGTTCGGTCGCAGCAGGCTCGGGCTCGACTGCCTCTGGAGCAACAGGCTCGGGCTCAACGGCCTCGGGAGTAACAGGCTCGACCACAACAGCCGTAGTTTCGGCAGGCTCGGCCACGAGAGGTTCCGGGGTAAGGGGCTCGGCTTCAACGGCAGCAGCTGGCTCTCCCAGCGGTGTGGTTGCAGTGTCAGAAGGCAACTCGGGCTCCACGTTCTTAGAACCCTTCTTTTTCTTCTTCTTGCTCTTCTTTGAGGACACTTCCTCAACCGCCGGCTCCTGAACGGAAGACATTTCAGGCTGTATGACCTCCTTAGCAGTCTCCGCTGCGGGGTCCGGAGTCTCAACTGCAGGCTCGACAGAGGGCTCAACAGTCTCAACCGTAGGCTCAGCAGTCTCTTGAGCGGCTTCGACCACAGGCTCGGTGGTATCCTGAATAGGCTCAACAGTAGACTCTGATGGCTCCTCCACAGGTGCAACAACCGGTTCGGTAACCTCCTGTGCAGGATCTTGAGGCTCTGGTGACGGAAGCGAGGCAGACTCTTCGGCAGCCAATGTTGCCACACCGGAAGCAGGCTCCACCTCAGACTGAGATGCGGCCCTCTTTTTCTTCTTGTCCTTCTTGGACTTCTTTGTTGGTGTGGGCGAAACCTCTTCGACCTGTGCCTCAGGGGCCTCGGGGGACACGTCGGCAGCTGGCGTGGCGTCTTGAGTAGCCTCAGGGACGGGCTCTAGGGTTTCCTGAACAGGTTCTTCAACCGCAACCGGTGGAGAAGAAACGGGCTCTTCGACGACTGGTGTTGCCACACCAGAAGCAAGCTCTGCCTCGGATTGAGATGCGCCCTTCTTTTTCTTCTTGTCCTTCTTGGACGTCTTGGTTGGCGTGGGCGCAACATCTTCGACCTGTGCCTCAGGGACCTCGGGGGACACGTTGACAGAAGGTGTGGCGTCTTGAGTAGCCTCAGGGACGGGCTCAGGTGTGGCGTCTTGAGCGGCCTCAGGAACGGGCTCCGGGGTTTCCTGGACAGGTTCTTCCACCACAGCTGGTGAAGGCAAAGCAGGCTCTTCGGCGGCAGGCGTTATAGATTCTGCGACGGGCTCTGGCTCCGGCTGAGAAGCTCCCTTCTTCTTTTTCTTGTCCTTCTTTGACTTCTTGCTGGAAAGAGGGGCCTCTTCGGTGACTGGCTCGGGTTGAGGGGAAGTCTCGGTCTGAGCATCAGAATCAGAGGGCTTGGAAGATCCATCTTGTTCCTCTGGGCGGACCGACTCGCTGGGCTGTTCGACAGCAACAGGTTCATCGACAGAACGGGGCTCCTCTGCAAGAACAGGCTCCTCAGTGGGAACGGGCTCTTCGGCAGGAGCCGGTTCTTGAACGACAGCGGGGTCCTCCTCAGCGGGAACAGGCTCCTCAGCGGGAACAGGCTCCTCAGCGGGAACAGGCTCCTCAGCGGGAACAGGCGCCTCAGCGGGGACAGGCGCCTCATCGGAAACAGACTTCTCCCCAACAGGCTCTTCCACAGGAACAGGCTCCTCAACAGGAAGCGCCTCCTGAACCACCGCAGCCTCCTCGGACACCCCTGCAGCAGAGGGCTGCGCATCAGCCTCGCTCTGCTCCTTGGCTGCCTTCTTTGCCTTCTTCCTGTCCTTCTTAGACTTCTTGGTGGGAGCGGCTTCCGGGACAGGCTCCTCAGCAGCCTGATCGGCCGGCTGCTCGGCGGCGGTGGTGGTGCTGATGGGTTCTTTGGTGCTCGCCTCGGCTGCTGGGGCCTCCTCCTCGACCGGTGAGGAGGGAATGATTTCGGCAGCAGGCTCTTCGGCAGGAGCCGTAGGCTCGGGCTCGGATATGGGTGCGGGTGGAGTGTCTTGCGCTTGGGCTGCTTGCTTCTTCTTCTTGGCCTTTTTGGATTTCTTGCCGACGGTGATCTCCGGCTCGGGCTGTGCTTCGGGCTCCTGTGATAATTGAGGGGCGTCAGACTCCGGAATATGTTCGGGCTCCTGTGTGACGCTTTGGTTGGTGATGTCGTCGGAGGGGGTTTTCTCCGTGTCCTTATCCGCTGCTTCCGCATCGACGCCTTGTGTGGCAGGCTCAGTGGCAGGCTCCACAGCTACGTCTGGTGTAGCTTGGGCATCCTCCTTGGGGACCTCCTCTGGGGGGACCTCCTTCGCTGCCTGGGTCTCTTCAAGAGGGGCGGCCGCTGGGGCAATTGCGGCTATCTCCTCGGGGACTTGGTTCTCATCGACCGCCTCGCTCTCCACCACTGGCGCCGGCTCATCAACAGCCTTGTCTTCGCCCTCAGTAAGCAGCTCAGGGAACTCTTCCGCGCCCGATGCCTCGCTGCTAGGCCACGGCTCGTCCCAAGCCGGGTTCTTGCGCTTCCTTTTTTCCGCCTTGTCCTTCTTCTCCTTCTTTCCCGCTGCCTTCTTGAGCGAGTAAGGACGACTTTCTCCGGCATCGGCATCATCTTGTGACTGGGTGGCGGCGGCGTCTGAGTCGGGCTGGGAGAAAGTGCGAGACGATTCAGAAAACGTCGACTTGCGTCGGCCCAGGGACCGGTTGTCATCACCCGAGATGAGTGAGCGGCCGTCGCTCTCGGCGTACTCGGTAGGTGGCTCTGTCTCTTCCTCGACGGTGCTGAGCTGCCGGAGCGCACGCTCTATCTCGCGACTCTCGAAGGGGATTTCGTCGGGTTCTTGCCGGGACAGCTCGGGGGATCCAACGGGCCATGGCTCGGCGTCAGTCTTGGGCTTTTTCCTCTTCTTCTTTGACTTGTTGAGGAGGCTGTAGGGGGATCGCTCCTCCTCAGTCTGGCGCGGCATGTCCTGGGATGTGGAGTCGGGCTGAGTTTCTGGGTCCGCAGTGGAAGTGGCTTCATGCAGGGTGGTTGACGGGACCTCATCCGATGCTCCGATAATCGACGTCACAGGAGGTTCACTTTGAGCACCTGTGGCCTTGTAAGTTGAGAGCTCACGATGTGGTTGGAGTGGGAACTCACTCTCAGCTGGTTGGGCCGCAATGTCCTGGGGTGGAGATGACGGCGTCTCATCGACGACAGGATCAGACGTGGGTTGTTCCTGCACGTGCTCGACGGGTGATGCCAGGCCAGAACTGTCGCGTGTTGTTTCGCTCTTGTCCTCCTTCTTATCCTCGGATGACTGAGACGAGGTGGGCTCAAGGTCAGGCTCCAGTTGTTGTTGGCTTGCGGCTAGGGCGGCTGTAATTGGGCCAGGCTCGGCGCTGTCTGCACCACTTGTCACTGGTTCAGTGGTGCTGTTGCTGGCTTCTGGTGGGGCGGCAACACCTGAGGCGAGATTCGGATTGTCACCTTCTTGCACACCGGGAAGCGACTCCGCAGTTGGCTGTGGGACGGTCACCGGTTGTTCGGTTTCTGCGTCGACGAGGCTCTTGCGCTTCTTCTTCTTGTCCTTCTTCGACTTCTTGGACGAAATTGGCGCCTCAACTGCCTCAGGGGCGGCCGCGGACGAATCCTCGATCGGCGATTCTGAACAAAACGTCAACTCAAAAGCTCTTTTCATTTTTCCCAACTTTCGGTCTCTACCTACTCTCACCCTCAATTGCAATCTCCTTTTCCGACTCAATTTGCCTTGAGGATTCATCCACAACGACCTCACTACTTGAGGTCTCACTTTCTGCCGGCTGCGACTGATCCAGGGGTGGAGAGGCGGGCGGCTCTGTAGGTTCCTGCTGCGACTCCAAGTCAAAACCAGGTCCAGGTACGTCTCGCGCGTCGGGCAAGGGGACGGTAACACCAACTTGAGCGCTGGGACCCTGGGCCTCGGGTTGGGCAGGCTGCTCATCAACAGAGTCGCCGCTTTGCGGGGGAACCGTGGGAGCCTCAGAGACGGAGTCCTTCGAGTCCTTGGTCTTTTGGCTGTCGTCCTCACCTCTTGCTTTGGCAGAGCCGAGGTGCTCTTCAAGAGGCTCCGCGAATGTGACGCTCTGCCGTTTCTTCTTTTTCTTGTCCTTCTTCGCCTGCGCGGATGTGACGGGGTCGTCCATCTCCTCGCCGGGGGAAGGGCTCTCCTGCTGAGCTGAGTCGTCACTGGGGCTGCTCGGCTGATCATCTGTAGAAAACGTGACACTCTTTGCTGTCTCCGGTTCCTTTTCAGAGCTGGTCAAACGGTCGACCTGGGGTTCGGTTTCCGCTGTTGCTACTGTTTCTTCGACTGCCTCGGGCTGTTGTTGACTTGATGATTCTGCTGTTGTGCCCTCTGGTTCAGCCACGATGGGGGTTGGCACCACGTCCTCGGCTGTTGACGGCTGCACGGCCGACTCGGATTCCAGAGATAGCGAGCCTCGCTTCTTCTTCTTGTTCTTCTTGGACTTCTTGCCGCTGACGCTGACCGGTTCAGGGGTCTCTTCGGTTTGCGGGCTTGCGTCTCCTTGAGAAACGGAAGGCCCCTCAGCAGGCACGGTAGGTGTCTCTGTGGGTTCCTGGACAGGTTCGATAGGTTCGTTAGGCTGGGATGCGTCCTTTGTGGGCAGGGCTGGTGTCTCCGCTGGCTCCAGGGCAGGTTCGCTAGACTGGGGCAGGACGTCCTCTGCGGGCAGCACCGGTGTCGCCGTGGACTCCTGGGCAGGCTCGGTAGGCTGGGACACGTCCTCCACGGGCAGTGCAGGTATCTCCGCAGGCTCCTGGGCAGGTTCGGCGGGCTGGGGCACGTCCTCTACGGGCACGACGGCCGTCTCCTTCGCCTTCTTCTTCTTCTTGCCCTTCTTCCCTGAACTGCTCGGTTCGGGCACCACATCATCCTGGACAGGCTCGGCCGCGGCCTGCTCGACTTCAGGTAGGTCCAAAACGGCCGGTGGTGAGTTGGACCGAGGCGAATCCGCGGAAGAGGCCTGTTCAGCTGTGGTCTCCTGTTTCGGCTCCTCGGAAACTTCAGGTGCGCTCTGTTCCGCGGCAACTTCGACCGGGGCCTCGGGTAGATCCTGACTCCCTTGCTTCTTTTTTTTCTTTTTGCTCTTCTTACTTGAAGCTGTTGGTTCGGGGGTTAGGGTCTCTTGTGGTGTCTCGGCCGTGGGCGCCTCAACCGGCGCCCTTTCGACAGGCTCACTCGCCAGAGTTTGTACCTGTTCCTCAACTTCAGGAACTGGATGCTCGGGGATGGTCTCTGGAGCACTCTGAACCACCTCGTCACCCGCGCTCTGCTCTAGAATCTCGGTTGCTGCAGGCTCGGGTGCCACCTCGGGAGCAGCGGGCTCAACAGAACTTGCCTCATCAACCGCGGCGGCAGCCTGCGCCTTCTTTTTGGCCTTCGCCTTGGCCTTCTTCCCCTTCTTCGCAGCGGGTTCAGCTGATACCTCATCCTCAACAGCTTGATCCGTCACCACGGGAGGTTCACTGCCCGCGGCAGGCTCAGGGATGGCTTGCGGCTCAGAGATAGCATCTTGTTGGTCAGCCTCGGGGACAACTTCGGGGACAACTAGGGGTGCTGGCGGAGGTGTCGTATCCTCCTGGGGTGACGGCTCGTCCTTGGGGGTTTCCTTTGGGATAACCTTGGCGGTTTCTTTGCGCTGCTGCTGCTTCTTGGCCTTCTTTCCCATGGCATCAGCGGCGACAGGAGTGTCGACAGGTGGTTGCTGGGTGTCGTCGGATGGGGCAAAGGCCTGGGACTGGTCTGGCGACGGCGGCGCATACTTGTCTTGCCCGTCACCTTCTTGTTGCTCGCGTGGCTGGGGCTGGCTGTCCACTACAGCCTCGAGGCGTGCTGGTTCCGAGGGCGTTGCCTCGTCGACAGGGGGTTCCAGTGTGGGGATCCCAGGGGCAGGGGCCTGCTCGTTGGGTAGCCAAACAGCGGTGTCTAGCGCGCTGCTCGCCGTGTCGCCCACTGATTTGTCGCTGCCAGGGGGTTCATGCACTCCCGTTGCATGCCCCACATCGGGAATCTGGCTGCTGGCTTCGCCTAAACTTGGCGGCTGGAGTGGGGGGTTGGGCAGCTCCAGTGGCTCCACGGTGCTGAGTTGTTGTTTTGGCTGCTCGCTCTGCATCGGGAATGCGTCACGAGATGACTCGGACTCGCGGACATCCTTCTGCTCGGCACCTGGACGCTCCGCCTGGATCGAGGAGCGCTTTCCCATGCCAAAAAGCGAACCGACGCCGCCAGTGATTGAAGGCAGCATCGAGAACGACGAGCCCCAGAGGCTCTTCTTTGCCTTGGGCGACTCGGCAGGCGCCGGACCAGGACCCTGCCGGCTAAGGCTGGGCTGCCCTGTTGGTTGGGATTCCGCTGTTGCGGGTGCGGGTACGGGTAAGGCGGGCCGCAGACGGGGGTCCTCTTCAGCCGCTGGCTCGACCGGGGTCGCCTGCTCAAGCTCACCGCCGCTAGCCAAGCGTGTTTCCGATGCAGACAACTCGCGCGGCTCCACGTGCTGAGATGGTGATGACTCTTCGGCGATCTCCCTGTTGGCCACCTCCGCGGCCGACTCCTGAGGAGGTGAGGTTGGATGAGGCTCCGCAGCCGGATCAGAAACGTTGTCCGCGCTGCCAGAGTTAGAGATACCGCCGGAGAGCTGAGGGCCCTCTTCGGGTTCCAATCCGGGATCAACAGTCTTGGCCTTCTTCTTTTTCTTGCTTTTCTTGCTGCCAGAAATAGACTGCACCTCTGGGGTGTCAGGCAGTTCGAGCGCAGGAATTGGGTGTTGATCCCTCGTAAAGATATCGCGCTCGGCGATTGAAGCAGACATTGAGGCTTCGGAAGAAGGCCCGCCAGCCTGGCTCACTGGCTGGTTCTCAGGCGCAGGTTCGATCCACGAGACCTCCTTTTTGCTGACCTTCTTCTTCCCCTTCTTGCGGCTGCTGGGTGTGCGCTCCAAATTCGAGGGCACGACATCTCGCGCTTCATCCGCAGGGGTAGAAGACGCAACAACAGCCTCATCAGCTGGCGTCTCAGCCTCAAATTCAGGTTCAGGCTGCGTCTTTGCCCTGCTCTTTCTGGAAGGTGACGAAACTCCGCTGGCAGTCCAGTCGTCTTCTTGGTTCTGCAATCTCTGACCCCTCTTGCCCAGGAGATAACTGAGCGTGCCTGGCCGGGGCGGCGAATCGTCAAGTTTCCCTGAGTCCTGTTGCGTATCGTAGAAAGTCGACCCCGAGAGGTAGGTCGGGGCTTCGGACGCCGCAATGGTGGAAGCATCTTCATTGAACGAGTAGACGCTCTCGGTCCTGTCGTAGGTAGGCGTGTCCATCTTGCCGTAGTCGAAATGTTGTGTATCAGCCTGGGGGTCGCCATGGCGCATGTGTGCAACGACAAGACCACCTGCCGCAGCAGCACCGGCTGCGGCGGCGGAAGCCAGCAGGGTAGACTCAGCTCTGTCAGCCGCGTCCATCGCCTCCTGCTTCTTGTAGGCCCGTCTGGGAGGAGAGCTCGTCGTCCGTTTCTGAAACCCGGAACCCTTAAGCTCCTCGTAGGTTTTCGGAGGCTCAAAAAGCTGCTTGAGGCGGCTGACCTTTGATGGCTGCGAAGCAAAATCCCGTTCTTGTATCGTCGATTCTTGGCTCAGGCTGGGTACGAGCGCCTTCGCGACAGGCGGCTTGTCAACTCGGGAGCTCATGCGCGCGCTTCTGGAGGGCTCAGAAGGGGCAACATGCATCGTTGGCGCCTCTGTGGGGGAGCTCGGGCGGCTTTCCCAACGAGCAGCCATCTTCTGCGCATCTTCGTCAACTTCAGCAAGTGGCTGGGCCCTGATAACTTCGGCGGGAGCCATCTCTGCCTGCGCTGGCGACTCAGGGCGACTTTCCGGCAGAGGCGGCAGCTCTTCCAAGCTTTGATCAAGACCTCGAACTTGGACAGGAATCACCTGTTCAATTACAGGGTCCGAGTCAGTACCCACAACCGGATCTTTCTTGGCTTCGGCGGGTAAATGGGGTCGGCTCTCTGGAAGAGGAGGAAGGGTTCCCAGGTCTTCTTCTAGACGGCGCTCGTGCTCAAAGAGAAGCTCCGTCGATGGGAGAACTGCGGCCGGAACAAACTCGATCGCCTCAGCAGGTCCCTCCAGGAGAGGTGAAGGAGCACGGCTCTCTGGAAGAGGAGGCAAAGCATTCAGGTCTTGCTCAAGCCCTCGCTCCTCCATCACAGGGATTTGCTCAGCGTGCTCCTCGGAAACGGCTGGAGGTGATAGAGTCTCGGCGTCCAACACGGTTGGGGCTAGTTCTTCCGGTTGAGGCGAAGGAGCACGGCTCTCTGGAAGAGGAGGGAGCGCCTCCAGTTCTTGCTCAAGACCTCGCTCCTCCACCGCATGGATTTGCTCAGCGTGCTGCTCTGAAACAGATGTAGTTGAATAAGTCCCAACATCCACAGCCGAAACAAAGTCGTCTAGTTGAGGTGACACAGGCCGGCTCTCGGGAAGCGGAGGTAAGGCATCGAGGTGTTGCTCAAGACCTCCCTCCTCAACCGCAAGGATCTGCTCAGCATGCTCCTCAGAGACAGATGGAGCAGGCAGAACCTCGGTGAGCACGGATGAGGTAACAGGTGTGGCAGGACGGCTCTCAGGGAGAGGAGGCAGCGTTTCCAGGTCGTGCCCGATGTCTTGCTCCGCCTCCTCAACCGGAACAATCGGAGCACGCAAGGTGCCAACGTCCGCAGGGCAAGCGGGCTCTTCCAGTAGAGGCGAACCAGGGCGACTTTCCGGAAGAGAAGGCAACGCTTCCAGGTCCCTTTCCAGGACTCCGTCTTCCACCACAGGCGTATGTTCGACTTGCTCAGCTGGCGAAATAAATTCTGGCGAGAGCACCGGCGAGAGCACCCGCTCTTCAGTTTCGGCGAGCACCTCTTGAAGAGGCGAAAGCGGTCTGCTTTCGGGCAGAGGCGGCAACAGCTCAAACTCATCGTCGACTGGCAGTTGCGCGGGGGTATGGAAGGCCTCGGGCAAAACAGGTGATTCGGGTCGGCTCTTGGGAAGGGAAGGCAGGTTCTCCAGATCCCGGTCCGAGTCGAGGGCCAGACCCTCAATCGGCGCACGTGGCTCGGAGATCAACTCATCCAGGACTGGCTCTAGATCTGTGGGCTGTCCAAGATCCACCGTGCGAGCGATGGCTTCCTGAACAGGCGAGGCCGGTCCGCTCTCAGGAAGCGGTGGCAACTGATCCAACTCGATGTTTTCCACAGGACCTGACACTGACAGGGTTGGGGACTCAAGACGACTCTCAGGGAGGGCTGGTAACTACGTTAGCAAATGACCCACAAAACTCAAGGGGAAGTACAGCATGTGTAAACATACCCAAAGCCGGGGAATCAGGGCGGCTCTCCGGCAGAGCCGGAAGTGCATCCAGGTCCTCACCAACCGGCAGCTGACGAGCAATCAGAGCGGGCGACCCCAAAGCAGGCGAGCTAGCGCAACTTTCAGGGAGGGCAGGCAACTGTTCAAGCTCGTCACCCAAAGATAACGAGACAGAAGCCGGCGGCAGGGGCCGCAGGATAGGCGAGGCTGGCTGGCTCTCGGGAAGGGCCGGCAGCTGCTCCAGCTCCTCATCAGCAAGTAAAGCTGGATGCTGTGCCTTCAACAGAGGTGAGGCCAGTTGACTCTCTGGCAGCGCCGGGAGGTTTTGTAAGTCGTTATCCGCAGGCAGCAGAGCCAAATCTGGCAGCGACTCTCGAACAGCAGGCGACTCAGGTTGACTCTCAGGAAGGGCAGGCAAATACTCCAGCTCCTCACCAGCCGGCAACGGCAGAGGCGAGGCCGAACGACTCCCAGCCAACGCCTCCAACCGCTCGACAACCTCCCAGCCATCCAACGAGCCCTCCGCCCTCCCAACAGGCGACACACCGCCTCTCGAAGAAGCAGGCACAACTCGCGCCCGGGGTGTCGTCTCGCCAGAGCCAAAGGAGGCAAGCACATCCCCAAACTTGACATCCCCCCGCGGCCCAATCCCACCACCACCACCAGTAGTGGAACCAGCAGGATCAATCTCCAACGCCTGCAACAACCCCATCGCAGCAGCAACCCCACCCGCAATACTCAAATAATCCACCTCCTCCTCCTCTCGTGCCTCAAACTCCGGGGCGGGACTCTCGCGAGACGGCGGCTCGCTAGGCGGAAGCTCAGGATACTCACTCACCACCCCGCCCACACCCGCACCCGTACCCACACCCGCGGTGCTGTAACTGACCTTCTCCGGCAAGTACAGCGGCTTAAACTCGCGTGTGGAGTCCCACGACGTCGGGCGGGAGGCGGAGGCGCGGTTTCTGTGTGGGGAGATGCGGGTTCTGCTATGGGAGGGAGAGGTCTCGAGCGCGGCCGCCGTGCCCGGCGCGACAGGGGAGTGCTTTGGAGAGGCAGGGAAGCGGAAGGCGGGGGTGGAGGGCAGCGAGCCGCGGCCGATGCGGAACTGGACGGGGACAGCGGTGCGGCTGGGGGTTTTGGGGGTTGTTTCGATGGCGCTGCGGCGGCGGGTGTGGGTGTGCACGACGGTGGCCCGGCGGGGACGGGTGGTGGTGCGAGGGGGCGTGTGTGTTTCTTCCTCGCTGTCGGGGAGGGCGGGGAAGGATGGTGGTTCTTCTTGTAGGTTCTCAAAGCTGGGCGAACCAGGCTCGCTTGGGGGGAGGGGGAGTAGATCGCCGTATTGGGGGTCGATGGCGGGCTTGATTTCCCGCTGGACGATTTCAGGATCGACCGTCTCGGAGCTGTAGCTGATGCTGCGCTCGAGCGGGGCCGATTCCTCCTTCTTCTCCTCGAGGGAGTCCTGGGCGGCGTTGGAGCGGGAGAACTGAGCAGCCATGGCAGCGACAGTCCCCGCTAGGCCGGCACCTGCGCCAAAGGTGCCGGCATTACCTAAAAAAGAATGCTTGTCGTCTCCGTTTTGGGTGGTAGAGCGATCGTGGTGCCCATTGGTGGGCAGAGATACGACCGATTTGGTGTCGTGGTGCTCCGTGCTGCCCCCGTTTGGCTGGCTGATGGGCTCAGAGATCACCGAGCTCACCTCGCGGCTGATCCACTGAAAGGAATCACCTGGCCTGTCGGGCGGTTCGTCCTGTTCCGGTATGTCGTAGGCATCTTTGGTACTTTTGCGACGGCTCTTCTTGCTCTTTGTGCTGGTCGAGCTTCCAACAGACACCTCAGACGAAGGGCCTGGATATGCGGTACCATCGTAAGAGCCAGAGTCACGTCTCGCCTTCCGGGACTTCTTTGCAAACCACTCATCATCCGGGTTGGCCGTCGACGGCTCTTCCCTGGCTGCGGGTTCGTTGTCTTCCGGGTTCACATCCTTGGACTTGCTCTTGCCCTTCCGGGACGGTGTGTCCGCCCACTCGCCCTCAGCAGGGCCCTCCAGCGCACGCTGGGACTCATACGCGGGGGAACTCTTGACGCCATCCAGACTCTGACGCTTCCTGCGAGATCTTCTGCCGGGACTAGAACCCGTCTCCCAGTCCTCAACCGGCGCATCCCGGTCCCCCGCAACAGCGGCCCGTTGCGAGTGCTCAAAGTCGAGATCGGTCACCGTTTCGCAGGACGGAGGGACATAAAAGGGCTCGTTCGAGCCCGGGGGCGAGTCTCGCCTCCGATAGTTCGGATCTTCAATCACGATATTTGGATCGAACCCGGAGCTTTGCAGGCCCGCAGCGAGGGTTGCCGTGAAGTCGATGTCATCCCCAAAGGAACCCGGCATCTGAGCTGCCTGGGGACTGGGGGGTTTCGGGCCAACCTCGGGCGGTTCGTCGTCAAAGTCGAACGGGACGCGGGACCTTCGAGGCGGTGTAGACGCGGCGCGCGAGGAAGAGCGTGCTGGCTCGGCTTTTGGCTCCGGGCGGACAGCTTCACCGCTTGCATCACGAGAAAGTTCAGGGGCGGTTTCCGTTGACAGCAGGGCTTTTTCACGGGCCGCCTCCTCAACCCCAGCCTCTGACTCGGCGCGTGGCTTGACATCGCTCGCTTCCGCAACGCCACTGCCTTCGCCCTCAACATCCTTCTCGCCTTCAAGCCGTTTCTGCTCCCTCGCCTTAACCACAGCACCAGCAAGCGCCGCCATCATGCCCCAAGTAGTCTTCTTCTTAAACCTGAACTTGACAGCAGGCGGCTCCTGCGAAGAATCACCACTGTCCGTCTCGGCAGCGCGCCCGGTGGCATAGTCCTCAGCGACCTCCACCTCCCGACCACGAGCGTCGAGGATGACCTTTGGCTTGCGCGCCTCCTTCTTGGTCCTCTCCTCCTCGGACGGATCCTCGTCGGCGGCGGCGACAGCAGCGGCCTGCTTGGCCTTCATCTTCTCCAGAGACGGGGAGGTGCTCGGGGTGGGGTACACGAGGTTCAGCATGGGCCGTTCGCGCTCACACGACGGATCCCTCGACTTGAAGACGGGGATGGCGCCCGGGTCGAGGCCAGGCACGCCGGAGGTGGGCGGGCGCTGAAACTTGACAATTTCATGCGGGTAGATTCTGTGGTCGATGCGGACGTCGGCGTTCGGGCCGTCATACTTGCTCTTCTCGGGCCCGCGCTTCATCTCGGGCGGGGTGACGATGCGGATGATGGGGTCCTCGACTTCCTCGTACTTGTCCACCACCGACGGCGACGGCGAGACGCTGCGGGAGCGGGCCTCGTCATCGGCAATCTTCTCGGCGATCTTCTTCTCGCGGTAGTAGCGGTTGGCCTCTTCCTGGACAAGATCCCTGACCGGCTCGCGGTCCCTACCTCTCCTGGGCTCTCGCGAACGCGACCGGGAGCGCTCTCGTTCCACCACCGAGATGGCGGCGGCGATCATGGCAGGCTCGGCGGGAATCGTGGAGTGATTCGTTTCGTCGACAATGCGCTGCGCATTCCGCACCTCCCGCTCGAAAGAGCAGCGACGGCTCAGGCGTTCTTCGTGTTCTTCCTGCAGTTCGGCCTCTTCATTGGCCCATTCGGGCTCGCGTTCGACGGTGTGGATTAGCGGAGTACGTGATCTGACTGGCGTCTCATATTGGGGGGTCTGGAAGGCATCGTTCGGGACCTGGAACTGGAACGGGTCGACGGGCGGTTCGTTCTTGCTGGTCGACGGTCCAGCTTCAGGCAGGTCCGCCACAGGAGGCTCGTGGCCAGCATCCAACTCAGCGAGCCGCTTCTTCTCAAGCTCAATCTGCCTGTGGATCTCCTCAATCATCCGACGAGTCTCCTCGCGCTTGGCACGCCTCTCCTCACGGCTAGGCTTCGGCGCCACAGGCTTCAGCGCCCCACCCTCCTCAGAGCGTGGCACCGCCTCGCGGGAATCAACAACGGCGGTAGCAACCTCCTTGCCCTTCGCACGGCGACGTTCCTCGCGCTCGCGGCTGCGCTCCTTAACCTCCTCATCATCACGAGCCTCAACCAGCCGCTTCTCCTCGCGATCACGCTTCTTCTCAGCATCCCTAACGATCCGGTCGCGCTCGGCGCGCGCGCGCTCATCGTGGGACCGGCGCTCCTCCTTGTAGCGGATCTCGCGCTCCTCGCGCACGCGGCGTTCGTGCTGCTCAGCAGCAGCAAGCTCCTCTTCCTCGCGTTGGCGGCGGCGGCGGTCCTCCCTCTCGCGGTCCTCGCGGGCCTCGCGATGGCGCTGCGCCTCGCGCTCATACCGCAGGCGTTCGTCCGCTTCTTCGCGGCGCTGCTGCTGCTTGTCCTGCTCGCGGTGCTTGGGAGAGTCGGAGAGGATCGCCGCGCCGGCCGCTGCTGCTGCTGTCACCGCCGCGGGCACAGCAGCTGCGGCTGCGATTTCGGTAATGCTCCTGCTGTCTGGGGCAGGGCGAGCGTGGCGGCGGTCGTCGACGTCGCGCTTCTCGTCCCGACGGTCGGCAGGCCGGGGATAGCTCTGTTTGTGCGACCGGTCATCACGTCTCTCGTCACGCTTCTCCTCCCGACGGTCAACAGGCCGGGTATAGCTCTGTTCGTGCGACCGGTCATCACGCCTCTCATCGCGCATATCTTGGTATTTCGGAAGGGGAGCAGACGAAGGCGACCCGGAGGAAACAGCCTCCACACCACTCCTCCTATCCTGGACCGGTCTCGAACGGCGATCATCATACTCACGCCTCTCATACCCCCTCTCCTCACCCCGCCTCTCCTTCCTCTCATCACCCATAACCCCAACCAACGCCGCGCCAGCAACAGCACCAACCACAGCGGGTAACGCCCCCGACGCGACAGCCTCAACACCAGCACCCCTCTTGGAGCGGCGCTCGCGCGGACTGCCCTGGTGAAGAGGCAGCTGCTCACCACGGCGCTCCAGGCCGACGCGCTGGTCCTCCAGCACGCGGGGCGAGACAGGCACCCTGGGTTTCGGCGCCTGGATCGCGACGGGGCCGGGGCGGTTCGTGAAGACGGCGCTGTCGCCTTCCCTGACCCTCTCCCTGTCCCTGTCGCGGCGGGTGGGCGTGGACGGAGCAGCGAGTGGGACTGAAACGCCGGAGGAAGTCGCGGCCGCTTCGAAGCGAGAGGCGTCGGCCGTCACCGGGACGGGATAGACGTTCCGCATGGGGGTGGCCTCGATGGAGGCGCTGCCGGGATGGGGGATGGGGTCGTGGTGGTGGTCGTGCAGGGCGGGTGGGTGCGGCTCGGTGTGGCTGCGGCCGAGGTGTGGGTGCTCGCCGGGGCGGAAGCCGCAGGGGGTGTTGACGAAGCCGCGGAGGGAGTTGACCGGGCCAAACATGGCTGGGTCGACCGCGGAACTCTTGCGGTTGGGTGGTCGGATGGACTCGGGCGGACGGTGGGACAGGTGGGACACGACGGGGGATGTGGCGGCGAAGTTGTGGTGGTCCTGCGACGGGTCGGAAAGGTGCAGGTTGGAGTCTGAGAACTTGGGGATGGCACCGTAGGCCAAGTCGGAGTCGCCGTCGCTAGAGTCAGAGTCTGAGGCGGATTCCCAGTCCGAGTCGGCATCATCGTGGCGGTCGTGGTGTTTCGAGGGCCCGAGACCCCGAGAGGGCGGGCCATGGGAGCCATGACGGCGGAACTCGGACAAGGCGACTGCGGCTGCGGCCATGCGGGATGGGCGGGTCCTGCCGGCGCGTTCTAGGTCCCGGACATTTTCGGCGCGGGCGAGGTCCGAGAGCTTGCGGCCGAGTGCGATGATCTCGTCGTCCGTCTGCGCCCGATGAAGCGCAGGCCGGCCATCGGGCCCGAACAACGGGTCGTCCCGCGAGGGAGTATGGGTTTGCGGGGGTTGTTGGGAGTTGTACGGGGGCTGCGCGTACTGAGGGTGTTGCGGTTGGGGATACTGGGGGTGTTGCTGGGGATGCTGCTGGGGGTACTGCTGGGGATACTGCTGGGGGTATTGCGGCGGGTATTGTTGTGAGTGGTGTTGGGAGTGGTGCTGGGGGTGCTGCTGCTGAGCACCCTGCTGCCTCTCAAACGAGGACCTCGACATGTAGCCCGCGCCATAGGCCAGATCGCTGTCGACGGAGGAAGAGGACTTGTTCTTGCGGCGAAACGAGCGGCGCTTCTTGACCTTTTTGACCGACGACGAGGCAAAGAAGGAGCGGATGCCGAAGCGGCTCTTGCGCGAGATGTTCATCAGCGAGGACGAGGTGGACGACGACGATGACGAGCTCGAATCGGCACGGGATCGGCGGTGCGAGTGGGACGGCATCGGGGCGCGTTCGGTAACGGCGGTCGGGCCGGACGCGGAAGCGGCGCCAGCGGTAGCAGCACCGGCAGCGGCGGCGGCGGCGGCGGCGGCGGCGAGCTGCTCTCTGGAATGCCGGCGCTCGGCGCGTCGCCGTCGGGAGCTCTCCGGGCTCCGGCGACGGGGTTCTCTCATCATTCTTGGCGTCGAATCCGTCGATGTCCTGGATGACGACGACTGAAAAACGGCTTCACGGTCCCTTTCACAGTGCCCTCACGGTCCATTCATTGAGTTTCGAGGTGTATTGGGGGAATCGGTCGTTATCGGGTGCATTCAGTGCATTCACGCAAAACAAATATACGATGGGAATTTCAGGCAGATCGAAATGCGCCTTGATGTCGCGTTCTGCTTGTGAAGCGCCGTGGTTTCTTCACTTTGACGGCTGTTTGTTGTTGTTTAGGTTCAAACCTGGGAGCTAGTTCCCAGAAGGCTTCATTCGGACTGGGGTTCCATCTCTGGGGGGGCTGGGATCTGGCGCTTGACCAGTCCCCACCGCGCCGCCTGCTTGCTTGCCGATGGATGGATGGTGCTTCCTTCAGTGCACCCCCCGTCGCTCTTGGCGAGGGCAAGTTCAGCAGCTCAGCTTCCCGTCCAGAGCTGAGTGTCGACATGGGTCCAATCCACTGCGACCTATCAGATGGGCGGGTCAAGTGTGTGAGTTGGTCCAGGGTCCTCCGGCAAGAACCAGGCTGCCCGCACCCCACTCCGGGCCGATCCAATGATCGCAGACCTCCAGTTCGGATGATGAGGCCCCCGGCGCCAGATGATTGGCTGATTTGACAGACGGGACAAACTTCTGCTGTGAAAGTCTCAAACCACAACCACCGTCACCACGTGTCAACTGTTGATTCTCGATATAAAATGTCACACAAGTTCCAGGTTGCACATCTTGGCCTGGCATACGCTTGATCTGTCAGCACAAAATATCTTGCCTGGGCATACTGTGCATCTCAAGTAGGTAGGTTGCAACGTGCGGGCCACTTACATCAGGAGGCACTGCTCACCTCCACTCTCCAATTTCATTTCTCGCAGTGCTGTTTGTACGGCGAGCACTCGAGGGCATGTTCCATGGCGGCACTATCTCCCGGTGGTGGGAGCAAGGTCCTGGTTAAAGACTTGGACACAAACCAACCGTCAACGTCGGTCGAAGGTACCGAAAGTCAACCATCTCGGGAATCCTTTGTCCATGCTCTGCCCTGCATGGCCCGCACAAGGCGATCTATCCTCTCTTGCCGCTTCCGTAGCGCAGCGTGTCCATTGTCTGACTCCGCTGTCTTGCTTCCATTGCAGCGAGTGTGCACTTCCGAAAGTAAGATATCAACTAGCCGGGGGTTAGAACATGATGTATGGTTTGAACGGCACCGTCGTCTGCTGTATCAGGACAGGGCCTGGCACCTCTGGCACGAGCGCCGGGTTATCAAACCTGTCGAGGAAGGCGGAGGGGAAGTCGGCAGTGAAGACATGGGCTTCCTTGTCTGTGTAGGTAGTCGGTAAGAATGACGTGGGGCTGCATGATGGTTAGATAACGCCAGGTTGGTTCTGGCCATGGGATACGGCAACACGCCCGAAAAGAAAATCTCGGCAACTGTCCCTTCTTGGAGAGGACTATACGCAGCGCTTGTGCCACCGAAATCAGAAGCGCAAGGATGTAGGGGTCATGCCAGGGATCTGGGGGTGTGGCGGCCTTGAATTAAAGCCAGAACAAACTCTCTACCGGCCGGTTTCGTCGTCGTCGAAAGCCAATATCCTTCATGACTTCTTTGTAGCGAAGCTGTCAGATGGACTCTAATTCGGCCCAAGTGGCGAGAGGAATTGGCAAGGCATGGGTCTCGGTTCGGTGACAAAAACTCTCACATCCCGTGCGGACAATATGCTAAGTCTTGGTGTGTTCTGAGTGTTGCTGAACCTTTGACATCTAGGTCCACGGGCAGCAGAAAAGACAGGAAGATAATTATACGCCACCTCCTCTCTCTAATAAAACGGGTCTGGATCTTGGAAGATGTTGATTACAAGGGTGAGGGTTTAGAAAACAGCGTTGTTGACCACGACGATGATGAAGATCAAGATTACAACAATAACGCAGCGGAGGAGGACTAGGAAAATAAAGACTTATTAGATATAGTGTCCGATTACCCAAGGTACCTTAGCTGTCTCTTCTCTTGTCTCTTCTCTTGTCTATATAGTGATTAAGTCTATTGGCCTGCAGGTGGTTTGCCACTCCCGAGCATGGCGGACTGCTTTGCCTATACAAAGAGAGTCAACTAGGGAAAAAATAGATGCCAGTATAGATATTCAAGAGAGTCTGTGTTCTTCGGTTTGAATCGGCAGATTTCCTGTGAGCATCAAGAGTCGAGGGTAAGCTGAGCCTCCAAGTGATATACCAAGCATTAGACATGCACAGCGTACCCATGGTAACTAGGTGTACAGAGGGGTTGCTAGTAGAACTTTCATTCCTTCTATAATCCATAATCTTCCCAGGCCCTAGCAGCCCTGACAACCCCAAAGAAGGTATATACACATCCCCATCTTGATCTAAGCTTGCCCCTATATACTAATTCTCTCGTAAATCACCAAAGCCCCCGCCATCTAGTTAAAGCACATGCCGCTACTCATCTAAGCAGCGGTAAAGGTCGAGTTGATGGCGCCCAGCTTGATGTTGGAGTAGATGACATAGGCATCCGGGTGGGCGGCCTCGACCGTCTCGGGCAGGCCGGCCTCGGGGTCGCAGCGGCCACGGGCGACGCCGGGCTTGGTGGGGTCGGCGTCGGTGGGGAAGTTGCTGTCGAGCCAGTTCATGGAGACGGCGCTGGTGGGGGGTGTCAGTGGTTGAGCTTTTACTGTAGGGGTGGAGGGGTGAAGTGTGGAAAAGGGGTAGGAGTGAAAAGGGGTAACAGTGACAAGGGGCAACGGTGAAAAGGGGTAACAGCAAAAAAGGGTTCAAAGTAAACATACTGGTCATCCCACACGCTCAACACGAGCACCATCTTCTCCAGCGACTTGCCCATGGCCGCCATGCCGCCGATGGTCTTGAAGTAGTTGTTGTCGCCAAACGCCGTCTTCTGCTGCTCGCAGAACTCGTCGCTGATGGAGTTGGTCGCGTCGACGCCCTCGACGACGGTCTGCGAGTTGGGGATCACCTTGCCGTCCTGCACGTAAAAGCGGTGGATGGCCTTGAGCGCGCCCGTGTCGGTGCCGTCGTCGGTCTCGAACTGCGTCACGACGGTGAACGGCTTGGACGTGTCGACCGTCTTCTCGGGGCCGTAGAAGTCCTGGTTGCCGAGGCGGAAGCTGTTGAAGTCGCAGCCGTCTGTTCTCTTGGTTAGTCTCTACAAATCAAGGCTCAGGGGTAGAAAGGAGTAAGACGCTATACTCACCCTTGTCGCACTGGCCCGAGTACCGGTCGTCACCGCTGCCGCAGTCGGTGCCGTCGCACCGCGTCTGCTCGTTGACCTTGCACGGATGCGGCGTGTAGGCGGTGGCATCGAGGTTGGCCTCCCAGATGTCCATCTCGGCGCAGCAGGTGCCGTACTTGCCGGCGCCCGAGCTGCCGTCGGTGCCGCCCCAGCCCTCGACGTTGGCCTCGCCGTTGATGAACTTGATGTCCTGCGGGCACTGGGAGTCGCAGTAGCCCGTGCCATACTTGGCGCCGGCCTTGTTGCCCTCGAACCGGGACAGACCGCCGTCCTCGTCCATCTCGCTGAAGTATACGGCGCCGTTGAGGCCGCACGGCAGCTTGGACACGTCCACGTCCATGGTGAACTCCTTGTTGAGCAGGTTGAACAGCCGGTACTTGTCGTCGCTGGCCATCAGGTACACGCGCGAGCCGACATTCTGCCCGTTGTCGTTCTTGGTAACGAAGTTGAGCCGCAGCGCACCCGACTCGGGCGTCGTGATGCCATAAGTCTTCTCGTACTCGGCGCCGTCGATCGCGCAGTTGGACGCGCACGTCTTGCCGTCGGGGCACGCCGTCTCGTTCCACGCGCTGCCCGTGTAGCAGTTGGTGTAGCCGCTGGTGACGTGGGTCCAGCGCCAGTTGGCCTGTTGATCAAGGGTTGGACTTGGTCAGTGATTTTTGTTGCCCGGGTTATGGATGGTACATGGTTGATATGCCACTTACATCAAGAACCACCGTCGTCTCCTCCTTGGTGCAAGACCCAGGAGCCGTGCACACCTCGATCGGGAGCGAAGGGTGCGTCTCGGCCGTGAGCGTACCGACTTGCTGGCCGAGCACGAGGCTGGCAAAGGAGAGAGCTGTTGCTACCCGCTTGTACATAATGACTGCGAACTGTGGACTGTAGAGACGAAGGAGTGGACTGAGCGAGCGAATGAGCACTGCGGATGCTTCTCTTTTCTCTTGATCCTGAGGAGCGAGGGAGATTCTTCCTCTTTATACCCTGCATCATCTCAAGGAACCCCAGTAGAAGCCTCCCCAGCTATTCCCCGGATTCCCAGTGATCAGCTGTTCTCGAACCACGGAAGTTGGGGGATCGGTGCCCAACAAGGGCTCACGGAGCTGCATTCCGGACATGGACCATCGTGACTACGACCGTGTAGATGTTGGTCGCCATACCCGCAACGCGCGGCATCACGAGCATGACGGGGTTGATGGACCGTTGGCCGTGCCGCAATCAACATGCCGCCCCGGGTCCACGTCGTGTACATGCGGCGCCCGGACGGTGTCGCGCCGGCGAGGGTTCCTGGACAGACGCGGGATGATCTCCCGACTCCTCGGTCACTCGCTGCCCGTAGGAATGCATTCGAGGTAGACACTTTCAGTGTCCTCGGCCCATTGGCAGTGTTGGGGTTTCAACTGCTGCGGCCTTCCCGTTGTAACTTGTCGATCACCAGCAAAACACCGCAATGTAGGTGCTTGGCATATTGCCAACACGGAGGATATAATATATCACGGCTCCCAACTGCATTGCGGCTCTGATTGCTCGTCGAATATAGGCAGATTGCGGATCCCCGGAGTGCGTCAGCCGGGTCGGCCGGTTAAGATATGATCGGCGTCTATGCGGCATCTATGTGAGGGCGGAGCCTGGGACGCGGCAGAGAACCTGAAACCGGGACTCGGACTCGGTCCCAATATATCAGGAAGCTCGGCGGCTCCCCACACGCATGCTCACTTATAGACTCCCGAGGCGGAAGGCCGCGATATTGCACCACGACAATTCCCAGCAACCCGGGGGTGGTCAGGGAATAAGGGGCTCAGGGGTTGTTCCCCACTCCCCTGCCATTCCCGCGGCTCCTGGCATTAGTTGCACAGTAGCGAGCCGCGAGAATGACGTCTGCCCCGGGTTTTGTCCTGTCTTGGCCGCTTTTTTGCTTGATGTTAACGCCGAGTACTCGCGATTAATCAAGACTGTTGTATACTGTCCTCTCGGCTGGCCTCTTGGTCTCTTCCCAACTCAGGAAGCGAGCTCAGGAGCCGTCTGGGGATCGGGAGCAGCAGGCGACTTGCAATTTATATTCAAGCCTGATAATCAGTTTGTCGGTTTGTCGGTTTGTCTTTGAAATGCGAAAGGATTAATTAGGGACTGCCATGCCTGATACCTTGCCATGCTACTCCACTTCCTTCTCGAGTCGGGTCGAGAGGAAAATGGCGGATGAAACGGGCCAAGGAATGACGCAGCATTGGCATCCTTTTGGAAAGCTCATTGTTCAAACTGCCTCAACTTGGTGGAATCGTGACTCGTCACTCGTGCCTCAAGTCGCGCAGTGGGAGGGAACATCAACACCACAGAGTCTTGAAGCAAGAATGCAGTACCCGAGTGCCCGAGGTATTCAACACACAAGTACTTATGGCTTGATACTAGATGTCAGCCTTACCGTACCGTGAATTCCTTATGGTAAGGGGTGTAGTACTTGTAGTATCGATCACTGTAGCATCACTCTCACATGACACGTACTCCCTGAAGGTAGGTGGGTAATTCCTTTTTGACCATAGTGGTGTGTGTCGCGACTCAGGCTGGGTCTAAGACAGCTTGAGACTGATGTGGTGATGTAAGTAGCGATTGGTGTCGTCGCGGTAATGAACAAGGGTTTTGCTTGACGACTTCGTGGATGTTCCTGGGCCGTGTTGACAGTCTTTGTTCTTTCCCTCTGCATTTGTCGTGCGTGATGTTGAGAAATCGAGAACAAGAATAAGAAGAAGAACAAGAACACATCAACGATTTCAGCATCAGTGGAATGCAGTAAAAATGAGCAAGGTTGCTTGAGATGCGACCTGGGAGGAACCCGACATAACATCGAGTAAACAAACAAAAATTGGCGACAGCAGGAGTAGGGGAAAAAGTCAAAAAGCTCGCCGACCAGCCCCATTCCCGCGCCGGTCGAATGGAGGGAGTCGGTAACGAAAACCCGTGGGTTTTGCTTCTCGAGAGGGGAGCCGAACCCACAGCCTCTTTCGGTTGGTGTTCCACCCGGTCGAGTGCCCTCCCTGCAAAGCCCCTTGACCACTCGAGTGATCCGTTGTGGGCGTCAGGGCAAATCGCTGTATTGGCCTGATCGTGATGATGGTGATGCTACAGAAGGTGGAAGATGGGTGGCTGACGCGCAGGTGGGTGGGAAAACCCTACGTGGAGATGGAGGCCAGGTGTGGGCCTAGCCCAGACCACTACACACCACACCTCCTTATGGACACTCTCTACGGAGTACGGAGTACTATGTAATTCACTATTTTAGCTGGCCGGGGAAGGAAGGAGAGGAGAGAAATGGAGGGAACGGCAGCGCCAAATCGGAAGACCTACCGCCTGTGGCGCACTCCGCGCATAAGACGCCACGACGGTAAGTCTTATGCCTGTGCCGTACGAAGTACATCTGTACTTCTTGGGAAGTACATGTACGCCACATTGGGTGGAAAAGCACCACCTCAAAGTAAGCCACCGTCTGTCGCCGATGCTGCTGCCCCCAACCCCCCACCATCCTGGGACGACGGCCATTGGCGGACACTGTGTGGGGCTCCTCCCCCTTCTCCTCCTCCTCCTCCTCCTCCTCCTCCTCCTCCTCCTCCCTCATGGTCTTGGCAGTAGCCGACCGCGTCGTCATGTTCTTATACGCGTCTTCGGCCAGCAGCGTCCCTTCTATAAATGAAAGCGCTTTGTCAAAGGATCGTATTTGGATTCGGTTTCTGCGTCCTATACAGTTCCGCCCACGCTTTTTTCAGCTATTCAGCGATACTTCACAAGATCACACATTGTTTTCTTCCGCGTTGCCATAAAAAACGAAACCTTCTACAGACTGCCCTCACAAGCCCTTGACTGCCCTTTTCATCAAAAGACGCGATGTCTGACACGATATCCCCGCAATCGCCCTTCGGTCGAAACATGGCCGGCACGCAAGCGGAAAGGTCAGCGGCCACAGAACTGGAGCCTGACCAGCACTCCGATCCGTCATCGATGCACCTGTCTTCAGGTGCTCCGTGAGTTAATTCCTGCCTATACTGGCCTCTCCTTGCCGAGTTCCTGGGGCAGGCGGTGTTATTAAGAACGAACAACTACTCTACGCGCTTCCTTCTCTCAACATACAGGATATGAAAGGAGACGGCCGAGCATTCCCAAGCGCTATAAGACTCGAGCCAACTGCCCCGGACGTCTTGCCGTCCACGAAACCATAAGCACCGTTGATTGCGTCCAGTCGTGGGCGACTGTCGTACTGGGTACGAATGAGCTAAGAAGGTTGGCGCACTGCATCATGCAGAAAGAGCAAAAAACCAGGGGCAGTCAGGTAGGTCAGTGGCCTTGTTCCCTCGAGGAATTAGTCACCATACAGCTCTCGCTTTAAGAAAGGCGATGGTCTCCTCCTTGCTCGGCGGTTTCCGCTTCAGGTCGACGCAATCCCCGGCGAGAATGGCTTTGCCCCGCGAGAAAGATCTTCAATCACTAACCATAACCATACAAGAGCTGATAGCACATATTGGTGCGATCCCGACAACTGGAGTGATTCTTTGCAAAATGCCGGTCCTGCCTCAATGGGTGCAGGTTTCGATTCATTCAATGATTTCCATGAGCCAACCATCGATCCTTGTTTATTAGTGCAGGCCGGCAATGGGGACAGCATGAGTGCTTCAATGCAGCCAAAGAGTCTCGAATTGCCCCGCGGCAATGAGCTTTCCTCGGCCCTTGATTACTTTTCTCTATCAGCTCCCGCTCCTTTGAGTGGGACTGGGCTCGCGCCTGACGAACGTGCCGCAGTCTGTACAGATTCTAGCACGGTCGGCCACGAGTACCCTGGTGATGATAAGATCCCTCAGTCTGTTCCTATGCCCTCGTCTTAGAGACCCAAGTAATATGCTGACATACCTCTAGTGCGACCATGCTTGAGTTGACGAAAGATTGCTACTTCTGGTGCGAAGAGTGCGAAGAGTGCGAAGTCCTCGCAACCTCAACGAAGAAGTCCCATCGATGTGCAATATGCCGGAGACCTTTTGAGAGCAAGAGATCGGACAATCTCAGACGCCATCTTTAAAGCAAGCGTTGCGAGAGAGCATGGGAGGGTCTCGTTAAAGCTAAGCAAATCAGGATCTTGAGCACGTGTCAGAGCATGTGTCAGAGCCCCCGTAGGCGCCCGGGCAGCTGTCAGCGCAAGTGGGAGCTCGTGAGGCAGGGCATGTAGGAGTGCATGTGTCAGGTCAGGATGGCCGCATGCGGGTGGGAAGCTTCGGACGAGCCGTTACAGTCCTGACGGGAACACTTATGCGCGAAGAAAGGGTGCTCAGTGGGATCGCTAGGCGAGAAGAACAAGCACATCGAATCCTCTGCTCACCTATTCCGAGACAACCAGTGTAATTGATGTCCAGCGAAGTAAACATTCAGCACCTGAGCTTCTTGTCTCAGCAGGTAACCCTAACCCTGGTATTTATCAACCCCTCGAAGTCTCGGATTGCACAGGAGGGACAGGTCTCGCTTTCCGTCATCACCGATTTCGACTTATCATCCTTCCGAGTGAATTGCGGCTCGCCTCACGAACTGCGCGTTCCCACCCGCCAAAACGGACAGAGTCTATCAAAAGTCTTTGAGAACACTCGAGCAACCCGAGAGTCACCCACTTTACTCCATACAAATCCGATCACCACCCGTTGTTGCGTCACCCCCTCCGGACTCGCAACTCTCTCATTGTTTCCACATACACTAAAAAAAACAATCAACAACCCACCACCTCACTTCAACCTGCCCCCTAAACAATACCAACAACGACAACAACCGCCACCTCCCAACCACAACCTACAACCAACCCCCGAAATAAACAAAAACAAGAAAAGAACACTCAGCAAAACGAAAAAATGACACAACCGCAACTCCTCTCCATCCCCGCCCTGCACGCCCTAGCCCCGACCCCCCCAGCAACAGTCCGCGTACAAAACCTCTCCACCACCCTCCACCACACAGCCCACGACGCCTGGAACCGCCCCGGCAAGACCCAGCCCTGTCTGGTCTCCGCCTCGGTCGGGTTCGCCGCGCCCTTCTCCACCGCGTCTGCCACGGACGCGCTGGTGGCGGGCGAGACTGTGCATTATGGCACGCTGAGTAAGATGCTTCTTGGGCGGGTGGGGGAGTTTGATCTTTGGCAGAAGGAGAAAGGCGGGGTTAAGGAGGTGGGGTGGGAGGTGACGCTGGGGGAGGTGGTGGGGGCTTTGTGGGTTGGGTTGACGGGGCTGGGGGTTGGTTTCTCTGAGGTTACTGGGGATGGGGATGAGGAGGTGGTGGCGTTTTTGCAGCTGGAGGGGGTCAGGGTGTTGAGTGTTAGTGTGCTGCTGCCAAAGGCGTCGTTGTTGGGGGAGGGGGTGCGCGTGACGGCTAGCGGGGTGTTTGAGGGCGGGCGGGTGCGGGCGTGGGCTCGCGCGCTGGAGGTGGCGAGGTTGAGGGTGCCGACGCTGGTTGGGGTGAATGATAATGAGAGGCTGGCGAAGCAATTTGTTGTTGCGACTGTTACGGTTGAGGGCTTTACGCGCCAGGAGGATGTGTATACCGAGATTGAGGCCGAGGTTGTCAAGGTGAGTACTGATGGGTGGCCCTCTTCATTTCTTGTGCCTTGGAGTGCAGTGCTGACAGACCACGGGATGCAGGCCATGGAGGAGTCCTCGTTCGAGACTCTGGAAGCTCTGGGCGTCCATCTGGCGGAGCGCGTGCTCGCTTCAAAGTGGCATCAGGAGACGTGGGAGGTCTGCATCAAGATGGAGAAGCCAACTGCGGTTCCCATGGCCGACTGCCCGATTGTCGAGGTCCGGACCACGCTGGAGGCTCTCCAAAGAGAGAAGGCGGCGGCACGGTCCTAGATCTAAGTGGATTGCAGCCTCTATGTTTGCTCGGAATTGCAACCCCTGTTTTTGCTCTTCAGGGTATATCTACTTGTGTTGTTGGGCCATCTCCAGCATCCCTACGGTCGCCCAAAATAAGGACATTGGACTCATTCCCTTTCGCACAACGGGACATCGCCGTTCGTTATCTCGCTGACAAAAGCCGGGTCCGGGTCAAACAGCATTACGTGGAAATGTTCCACAGCCTTTACAGACTTGAGCGAGGCCCAGTTCTTGAACCAGATGACCTGTTTGTCTGTCAGTTGTCATCGCGTCTGGCTACGGGAAGTTACCGCGACCAACATGATCCTGGGGTATTTTAGAAAACGTCTTCCGGACGTAGGCGTCGATCTCGGCCCGTGCTGTATCGGTCAGGTCCCCCGTGGCCGGGTCCTCCTCGAGCGCAAACTTGGTCCAGACGACGAGGTGCACAATGCGGCTGTCGATGCCGTACGGCCAGTCGTTCCGCAGCACCTTGATGTCGTCGGCGAGCTCGAACGGCCGACCGCGTGAGGTGATGGGCAGCGACCACTGCAGCCGCTGGGTCAGGATGAAGTTCATGACGCTGCCGTATTCCTGCTGCAGCTTCCAGACGAAGCCCCGGTAGCGACGCAGCTCGGACGGGACTCGCTGGAAGAGCTCCAGCCGGTTCTGTGCCACCTTTTGCTGTACTACGGGCCACGAGTCGATCTCGTACTCGCTGTCGGGGGTGCCGATGATGCCGCGGTCCTTGTCGCTGAGGTTGCGGAGGAAGTCGGGGCATTCGGTTGTTCGTAGGTGCTCGGGGACGTTTACCTGCCAGTAGGGCAGGTCCTGAGTAGAGCTTCCCATGTTTTCCTGGGGGATGATTGTATGTCTGTGACCGAGTGTCTGAAGTCAGGGGTATAGCAAGCGGGGTGGCGGTTGATGGACCTCGCTGCTGTGGTCCTGTGTTATTGTGCTGTAGTTGGTGAAAAGGTAGGCTAGCGAGTGGGAGACGTGAGCGTTGTAACAAAATAAATGGTGTGTTTTATCACCACAAAAAAAAGAGAAATCACTAAATTGCTGATGAGGACCTTCACGGACTTGGCCTCAGTTGCTGAGCTGGTGATGGCGAAGGTTGGGCAGATGGTTCAGGGATCGTTGAGAGTGGGGCCACTGCAAGTCAGCAGCCTCCACGTTACAGCCAATGCGCAAAACTTCCCGGGCCCAATGGCGAGCCGACCGGGACCCCGGCGACTTCCAGCAACGGCAATGCCGCATGGCTCCTGTATCAGACCTTTTTCAGCTCTGCCATGTTTGCAAGCCGCTCGAACTAACGTTAGTTCATTCGAGGCTAACACGATGTACGGAGTAATCATGTACGATAACGTGATTAGGAAAACCAACCCTCCTCGGAGACAGCCTGTGCCAAACCTTCCAGGATACCAGGAAAGTATTCCGTACTTTATGCCGCTTGGATTCGGGTCCTGATTGTTGTGCAGGCGGATGGATGCGGCTTGACGTTTGAGGGTGAAGGATAGCAATATACGGATACAAGCACCTACATTCATGACGGGACAGACTCGCACGCCTGTGTTGAGCGAGCCCGGGAAACGCCGGGTGTGACTGTCTCACAATGGAACAGGGCAAACCGTTGCTGTCTCGGAATACTACACGGCAAACCATGAAAACGCAAACGGTCGTGAAACCCAGGACAAGAGTCAACATCAACAACGACAAAACACCTCACCTCCCGTCCCCACGTGGGTCAGCTCACTCGAACTGGGCGGTCCGGGTCCGCGGCTGCAAGCCTGCAAGCCTGCAAATGCAGAGCGTCGGGCGGGACCCATCACGGCGGCAGTGCAAGGCGCTCAATCAAAACCGGGTGGAGCTCGGCAAGGGGAAGCAAGGCCCGACGATATCGATCTGGGAGGCAAGATGCGATATTTTCTCGAAAAATACAACCTCGAGTCTCGATTGCGAGCTTTTACTCGGCCTTGCCGCTTCTTGGTTTTTTTTCTCGCTTCCTGCAGAAGGGCCGAGCCAACTGTGCCCAACGGCGTTATCAGTGAGTAACACACCAACCTGCCCTGCCCAGGTCCGAGGTGAGCAACTATCGCCGCCACAACCTGAAGCCAAACGCACGCTGGGGTGCCGGCATTGGCGGTAATCGGTGGATCGCGAACACGGGCAGACCAAACAGCAGTCAACATTACCATTATCAAAGCCGCTCTGTTTCCATTGATGAAATATTGAAGCGCCCCAGCCAAAAGAGATGGCATCAAATCTCCCAATAATGGGTGGTGGATCTTGGATGATGACGGCGAGGCCATCATCTGTTTTTAGTTCCCGTTGGGCTGAGTGCATTAGCTCTTCGGGTTCTGGATGACAGGGGGGGTTTTCCCAGGACCTGGGCCAGCCATGGAGGGGCAGTGGGAGAGAGGGGCGTTGAGCTGTTAGCGTGCCAAGTACCCGCCCACTCCAGACCGCGATGAGTTTGAGCTGTTCACCCAACATCCCAGCTTGCGATTGCGTCTCACACAAGGGGGAGGCTCATATCGGAGAGACAAGGAACCAACTGCTTCAGAAACTGCTGAGTAGGCCAAGGCGTTCGCCGCATCCGAATTTGAATCCGATTCCAATTGATAACAACTCTCGGATTGTCATTGGTAATGACTGCTGCAGCATCCCGAGAGAAAGAGTCCGACTTTGGGAAACGTGCGTCATGTCGACTCGGCCGTCGTTGACGTGCTCGTTTGCCTCCAAACCGCTGCCAACAGCCGGAACGCCACCGACAAGACACCAGAAAATCCTTCCTCGACCGTTTGTTGAAGTGATGCCGTAACAGGATTGTGTTGCGGGCTCCTGCGCCGTCGCAGAGCAGCCGCCTGCTGGATCTGACTGATCCCCTGGTTGGACAGACAGCGGGGCGTGGGCGACCTGACCCACTAACAGATAGAACAAGGGTCTCTCACGACCAAGGGGGAAACGAATAAAATGCCCAGGGACCAACTTCAGCTGCCTACCGCCTCTTTCCTCGTCACTCTCCCTCCTTCTTCCTGTCCTTGCGTTTCGCACAATCCTCGAACACCTTGTCTGACACATCTCTGTACGCCGAGCTGCATCATATTCTGGTTGCACCACCAAAATTGACAGGAACTGTTAGGTGAGTGAGTCGAGTTTGCTGCCACTCGAAGCTCTCCAAAAGGAGCTTCCCCTCCAACAAAGAACAGCCCCGCACCTCGAAGCTTTGCCAAATCATTGTCCGCATCCACAGTTCCACCCATTCCACCACACCAAGGAGGGGTTGATCCTAGGCGATCCCAGTTCAACTCCAATGTCCAAGCAACCCCCGGGTGCCCCATTACGTCAATCGGCTAATTTGTTTCCTGTCAAGCAGCGCCTTTCCTGCTTCCCTCGTCATCAGACACTGTTCCCCCTTTCGAATCACACGAACCGAACACCACAGCTCGTCCCTGCCGAAAAGCTCGAGTGCGGCCTTCATTTAAGCAGCGTTGACTTGACCGCTTCTCCCTCTCCTTTCCCCGGTTTCTCTTCGATACACAGAATTGTCTCGAACTCGAAAGACACAGCAGCAATGGCGGCACAAGCAATCAAGAGCGCTCTCCCCACCCACCTCAGGCCCGGCAACGGCGACGAGGCCGAGTTCACCAAGAGGCACCATGGCAAGACACGATCCCACATGGTGAGTTTCGCGTTCCTGCATATCTGTGTCTCCTTTTCCGTTGGCATTTTGCGGGGAAAGCTGCGGGATCCCATGGCGCATTCCAATGCGGTTCCCTACGCTTCCGGCCACGGCGAGCACCCAAGGGAATGGGGGTAAGGGGGCATTCCGCTTCGCCTGTGGCACGCACCCGGCGGCTGAGCAGACTTGTGCTTTTGCATGCTCATCACGAGGTCACATGCGGCACTCGGGTGCGAGACGAGGAGGGGTTCCACCAGACCCTGCTCGGGGGTTGGAATGGCTTCTGTTTGGTTCCAGCAAAGGCGCCGATACGGGAACCCCCCCGAACTTCTTCTATCTTCTCGCTCGCGAGAGAAAGAGGAGGTATCGAGCTGCCTTCATCCCCAATTCTGCGAAACGGCATGCGCTTTTTGGACGACCACAACCCCCCCAGCATTCAATATGACAGTCGAAGGGAAATTCAGGGTGCCGCCCGCGGTCTTGGGCGCCGAGATTGATGTTGATTTTCCACATTTTTTCTCTTTTTGGGCCTCCATGACGTCAAGCTAACTGGCAACTCGTTCCCAGGCCTTCGAGAACACCTCGACCAACATCGCCGCCGCCCAGATGCGCAATGCGCTCACAAACTTGTCCGAGACGGTGAAGGACCCAGAGCAGAAGAAGGCAAGTTGCCATGAAAATTGCAGGGCGCGAACTACAAGGTCTAACGGACTAAACAGCTCTTCGAGACTGAGATGGACAACTTCTTCTCTCTCTTCCGCCGCTATCTGAACGACAAGGCTAAGGGCAACGAGGTGTAAGTAACTCGGGCGGAAACTTGGGCTGGGGGCTGCCCACAGAGCTCGATGCTAACAGATGGCGCCAATTGTAGGTCGTGGGACCGCATTGCCCCTCCTGCCGAGGGTCAGGTCGTCGACTACGAGGACCTGGCCAACTCGGAATCGGTCAACTTCCTCAACAAGCTCGCCGTTCTGAAGCTGAACGGTGGCCTGGGTACCTCTATGGGTTGCGTTGGCCCCAAGTCGGTCATCGAGGTCCGTGATGGCATGTCCTTCCTCGACATGTCGGTCCGTCAGGTCGAGTACCTCAACCGCACATACGGCTCCAACGTGCCCATCATCCTCATGAACTCGTTCAACACCGACGAGGACACGGCCGCCATCATCAAGAAGTACGAGGGTCACAATGTCGACGTCCTCACCTTCAACCAGTCCCGCTACCCCAGAATCTACAAGGACTCGCTCCTCCCGGTCCCCAAGTCGGTCGACTCGGCCGTCCACGACTGGTACCCGCCCGGCCACGGTGACGTGTTCGAGTCGCTGTACAACTCGGGCATCCTCGACAAGCTCCTCGCGCGGGGCATCGAGATCATCTTCCTCTCCAACGCCGACAACCTCGGTGCCGTCGTCGACCTCCGCATCCTGCAGCACATGGTCGAGAGCGACGCCGAGTACATCATGGAGCTGACCAACAAGACCAAGGCCGACGTCAAGGGCGGCACCATCATCGACTACGAGGGCAGCGTGCGCCTGCTCGAGATCGCGCAGGTCCCCAAGGAGCACGTCAACGAGTTCAAGTCGATCAAGAAGTTCAAGTACTTCAACACCAACAACATCTGGATGAACCTCAAGGCCATCAAGCGCGTCGTCGAGAACGACGAGCTCGAGATGGAGATCATCCCCAACGGCAAGACCATCCCCGGCGACAAGAAGGGCGAGTCGGACGTCAGCATCCTGCAGCTCGAGACGGCCGTCGGCGCCGCCATCAAGCACTTCCGCAACGCCCACGGCGTCAACGTGCCGCGTCGCCGCTTCCTGCCCGTCAAGACGTGCTCGGACCTGATGCTCGTCAAGTCGGACCTCTACACGGTCAAGCACGGCCAGCTGCAGATGAGCTCCAGCCGCTTCGGCGACGCCCCGCTCATCAAGCTCGGCGGCGACTTCAAGAAGGTCTCGGACTTCCAGAAGCGCATCCCCAGCATCCCCAAGATCATCGAGCTCGACCACCTCACCATCACCGGCGCCGTCAACCTCGGCCGCGGCGTCACCCTCAAGGGCACCGTCATCATTGTTGCTACTGAGGGCCAGACCATCGATATCCCCCCCGGATCTATCCTCGAGAATGTTGTCGTCCAGGGTAGCTTGCGCTTGCTGGAGCATTAAGGGGGAAAAAAGGGAGGCGGGGAGAAAAGGTGGTGTGTTTGTGCTGCAGTCAGCGTAGAAGCGTAAAGCATTGTGTGGGTTTTTCTTTTTTTGCTTTGGCTTTCTGTTCCGGAAACTGGGCATGGTAAGAGAGTGTGCTCTTCGGACTGAGGGCTTTTTTTATTTATTTTGTTTTGTATGGCTTTTTTGCCCGTCTTTTTTGATGGATTAGGAATAATAATAACGGCGACATTTGCATGTGTGTTTCTTTTTTTAAGGGTGGCAAAAAAAGGGTGGAGGGTGTTGTTAATTGGGGGTGTGGCCTGAACAAGAAGATGAAGGGTAAAAGGCGGCGGTTGTAGTTGAGACCGACAACCACATGGAGCTTCTTCTTGTTGTTGTTTTGGCTCTTGTCCTGAACTGAACTGTCCTGTTTTGGCCTGTCTGAGTTCTGAGTTCTGCGTGTTATGTTATGTTGCTGCTTGTCACTTAGGTAATATAGACTTTGGAATTGAGATTACTTAGGTACCTGCCTACCTGTCTTACAATATGTACTCTCCTAAGGCGTGTCTGGCCTGTTCTGTCCTGTGCTGTCTGGGTGTCATGTTGCCACTTATAGACTGGAGTTGAGATAACTACCTAGGTACCTAAGGTACTTAGCTTAATCTGTACATTTGCCTGTTTCGTGAGTGATTGGGATCTGGTGTTGTTGTGAATGTGCTCCTTGATAGAGAGGTAGGTATTTGCAGGTGTGCTCCCGCTCCCCCTCGCTCTCGCTCTGTCTATCCTGTGTGGTCATAATATGAGTCCCACGCTGTGGGCTCCTTTCTTGGAATGATCTGATTTTGCTTCTAGGATTTTTTTTTTTTTTATATATATCTGGTTGCTGGGGACTTTCAAGGAAAACTTTGGGATGTGTGTTGTCTGTTGGCTACAGCTGTCTTGCTGAGGTTACTTGTAACAGATGATTTCAAAGGTGGCATGGGAGCCAGTGTACTCAGCGAGTTGTTGCAGATGAGTTTGTTGGTCCGGGTCGAAATGTACATCAGACAAGTATGTACCTGAGTTATGTATATCCCTAACTAGGGCTTTGACGAGCCCCAATATCGGCTTCAGATTTGGGTTTCCTTTCCCCGTCAACTTCATTCAGGGCCGTGCGCTGGCCGTCACTCCCACCCTGGACGCTGCCCACCTCGGGTTTGTCCGTACCTCAGGTATGTGTGTCCATACGTACGTACGGCCCAAATACACTGCCATCCTTGAGCAGACTCTGGCTCCCACTCTGACCCCTCCCTCCCTCCCTCCTCGGCTACCAGCAAATCAAGTTGGAAGTTGATTCCAAAGAGAGATATTACAGCCGCAGGGTTGGGTTTGAGTCTTTCTACCCAGGCTTCGGGCTTCAGGTTCTCAAGTTGGGTGTTCGGCGAGAGAGAGCCGTAGGTTGGACTGACCACCACCAAAGGTGGATAGAAGCGTATGGCTCATCGAATGCACCGTGCCTCTTTGGGCCGTCGGGGGACTTGGCCTTGAAGCGGCCCTGCGGTGACCGACAGTTCAGAGCATGGTTGATCATTTCCTTGAGGCGGGCTGTTAGCATGTCGTGAGTCGACAGTCACAGAGTCCGACACGCGAAGGTCATTGGTTTGCCCAGCTAGGCTGTCTGTGGCGGTCGCAATGGATCGCAAAAGCCCACACAGGCATATTCAGTGTCCGCTGAACGCTGTCAAACCAAACCAGACTCTGTCCGAGCTCCACGCTTCACCATAGACGCCCAGTCATAAGCCCCGTCAGGAAAGAATAAAGATGATAAGATAATCACCCCTAACCGCCTCCCTTCCGCCTCAACTTCTCACTACACTCGGGGCAATACCACGTCCCATTCGGCTCGCTCTTGAGCCCAACGCAGCCCCAATGGAACCACTCGTAGGGGCACCGGTCGTTGTCGCACGCCACCATGTTGCCGAAGCTGATGTTCTGGCAGGAGCAGTACTTCCTGTCGTCGCCGGCCTCATCGTCGTCGACGTCCATCACGTCGTCGTCGTCCCGGATGGCGGTGCGTGGGTGCGGGCTCGGGCGTCGCGCATGGCTGGTGCCCGCCGATTCGGGGCCGTTTTGGCCGGGGTGATTGAGCGATGGTGAGCGGTTGTGGTGGGAGCCCGGTTCACGCCCGGAGCCACTGCTAGTCGGGGGAAGGGTGTTTTGGTTCGAACCTGAGCGGGAGAGCGCGGCGGGAGTGCCGCGGCCGCCGGTTGTGCGGGCGTCGCTTTCGTCGTCGCTACCTGACGATGCTGAGGACAGCTCGCTGTCGGCTGCCGAGGAGGGAGAGTTCTTGGCGGCGCGCTTAACCCGTGAGAGGCCGGATTTGTTGGGTGCTGGGGTGCCTTTCTTGCGCCCTGCCGTGCTTGACGGCGTGCCAGCCTTGCGAGCTCCACTAGCAAGCGATCCCTTAGTCGTTGCGCGGGGGCCAGCGCTGCCGGCGCGCTGAACGCCGGAAGCTGTTTGGTGGCCTTTGGGGGTGCCTGGTCCGAGTGACGAGTGCCGAGCCAGTCCGCTAGATGTTGTTGGGGCGTTGCCCAGGCCGCTGTTAGACCGGGGCAGGCGCTTGGTTGCAGGGCCGGCCGAGCTCTCACGGGCCTGGCGGTTCATGATCATGCTCGCGGCCGGGGTTGCTGGCGCTGAGGCCGAGCCGAGCTGTTGTGCCTGGGCGTTGCGGACTTGGGCGTTGGCTACCCGCACCTGCGAGCCATTTGCCGCGTTGCCCGTCGCTGAAGAAGCGGTGTTTGTGCCGTTCACTCCTCGGATGGCGGAGGTCCCGTTTGTGGCGTTGGCGGCGCTCGGTCGCAGGAGGGAGGGGAGCTCGTCGGGGTCGGTGAAGCCGGGCTCGCCGCGGTCGTAGAGCATCTTGATCTGCATGTCGAGCTGGCGCGTGTGCTTGTCCATGATCTGCTGCAGCTTCTGGGTCAGAGCCAGCTTTTCGTTCGACAGCTGCTCCGCCTGGGCGTAGTTCTTTCGGATGGTCGCGCGGTATTCCTCCTCCTTGGGGTTGGGATGGTGGCTGCCGTGGGCCTTAATCCACTTCTGTATCCGGCCATCCCGGTCGTCGATCTCCCTCACCAGCTTGTCATACTGGCGGTCCCTGTCTGCGATCTCGTCCTGGAGGAAGCGCAGCTCCTCGGGCAGGTTCTGGGTCCTGTTGATCCACTCGTCGAGGATCAGCGAGGGATCGAGCGACTCGACAGGCGGCATCTTCCTGACGAAGTCGATGGATAGATCGTCTCTAGGCATGGCTGTTAACCCGCCGTACACGGCGAACGTGCTGCCTGCGTGGCACCCGTTCAGGAAGCGCGCGAGGCTCCAAGTTGAGAGAGGGAGGGAGGAGATGGCTGGCCCCACTCCCGAGTCAAATCAACTGTGAGACGACCCAGAGCAGCGGGCCGCAGGGGAATACGAAGCCCTGATCGTGATGACCGCGTGGGGAACGAGAAAAGAGACTGGAAACTGTTGCAGACGGCAGACCCTCGGTCCTATGCCGACATGATATGATACTGAAAAGCAGTGTTGGGCGAGTGGGTTCGGGAAACAGAAGCGAAGTGAACTGCGCGAGCCCAAGTGGAACGAGGAGGGCCGGGATATAAAAAGCGGATGACGCAGGATGGCCCGGCTCGTCTGTTCACAAAACGGGGCCGGTGGAAATGTCGGGTGGTTCAGAGAAGAATTCCACAGGCTCACCTTCCAACGTCGAAAAGGGGATTATATTTGGTCCCCGGTTAACAAGCACCCCTGTCGCACACGAGAGCTGGCACAAATTTTGATGGGATCGAGCTGGGAAGGCGAGCCCAGATGGATGCTGGTGGAGAGCAGCAGCAGTGAGAATGGCGCGCTCTCCTGGGCAATTGCCAGTCGCCAAAACTCGCGTCGGGATTTGTTTCGCAGCGGGAGAAGTTCGGTTCTCAGCCCTCCAGGTTCCCTTCCAATCAGGCGTGACAAAGCACAGCGGGGTTGGCTGTGTGTTCTTCAACAGTGGGCCAGCGGCGCAGGGGAAAATGAATGACACTAGCCGTATCAGGCTAGTGTGCTCCAGAAACACCGGGATGATCGCCACATCGAGGCCTGGCGCGGATTTGCTGATGCAGCTGCGATTCGAGATCCATTTTCCAAACCAAGCATCAACAAACCCTGAACAAGCAACCAACAACCAACCAACAACCAGCAGCATCTTCATACATCACCATCTTCGACTTTGCATCGCGGCTTTATCAACAGAAAGAAGACTGCAATTTTCATTTTCTGTTCACATCGGACGAACCCACTTGAAATCGGCCTTTTAGGCTCACGCCGCAAGTCAAAACATACAGCGCCGAGATCTGAGACTCGGTGGGGCTCACTGCCGCCGACCTCACAGGACCAGCTTCACTCCACTTCAGCATCACCAGGCTGCCAGAACTAGACTGTTAGTCTCTTGACTTACAAGGACAAGTCGAAATCTCCTTAGGCGCGGCCATGGACGTCGCGGCCTACCAGTACAGGCCCCCCAAGCCAAATTATCTTCCCAACAACATAGCGCTTGATGATCCCATCGTCGAGGACTACAGCCTCCCACTGGGGAAGGCTGACGACCGTGAAAATGCCGTCTTTTTCAACAAGATGAAGTTTGCCGCGCAGGAGTACGGCATCGTCCGGCCCAAGGGCTACACTGTATCGTTCCACGCCACGCCCGAGATGGAGAGGCACCACTTCGGCCAGACACACCCCATGAAGCCGTGGCGTCTAACTCTGACCAAGAGCCTTGTCACGGCGTATGGCATGCCCTTTGCCATGGACAACTACGTGACGCGGGAGGCCACGTACGAAGAGCTCAACTCGTTCCACTCGAGCGACTACCTCGACTACTTATCAACGGCAGCGCCCGAGGACCAGCCGCGCGACATCGAGAACCCGGACAAGGAGGTCAAGTTCAACCTCGGCGGGAGTGACTGCCCGCTCTTCCATGGGCTATATAACTACTGCTCCATGTCGGCGGGCTGCTCATTAGATGCCGCCCGCAAGATCTGCAGCAACCAATCCGACATCGCCATCGCCTGGGGAGGTGGGCTCCATCACGCCAAGAGGTCCGAAGCGTCGGGCTTCTGCTACATTAACGACATTGTGCTCGCCATCCTCCAGCTGCTGCGCATTCACCCGCGCGTGCTGTACATCGACATCGATGTCCACCACGGGGACGGCGTCGAGGAGGCCTTCTTCTCGACCGACCGCGTCATGACGGTCTCGTTCCACAAATACCAACCCGAGCAGTTCTTCCCCGGCACGGGCGGGCTCGAAGACAACGGGCCGAAGAACGAGCACAACCCGGGCGCGCACCACGCCATCAACGTGCCCCTGCAGGACGGCATCACTGACGAGCAATATGAGGCGCTCTTCCAAAACATCATCGGCACCATCAACGAGCGCTACCGCCCGACCGCCATTGCCCTGCAGTGCGGCGCCGACTCTCTAGCAGGCGACCGCCTCGGACGCTTCAACCTGCGAGTGCAGGGCCACGGCGCGTGCGTGCGGTATTGCAAGAGCCTGGGGCTGCCCATGATCATGTTCGGCGGGGGCGGATACACGCCGCGCAACGTGGCGCGGGCGTGGGCGTACGAGACATCGATTGCCATCGGCGCTGACACGCGCATCCCCGAGACGATCCCCGACCACGCCCCCTGGCGCGAACACTTCATCCACGACACGCTATTTCCGACGCTCGAGCAGAGCATGAACGAGCCGCGCCATAACCGCAACTCGGAGAAGCGGCTGCGAGAGATCGTCGCCCACGTGCACGAGCAGCTGCGTTTCGTGTCGCACGCTCCCAGCGTGCAGAGCCAGATTATCCCTCCAGATCTAGGACCCATTAGGGATGAGGTGGAGGCGAGGTTGAAGGAAGAGAATGAAGAGAAGAATGAGGGGCTGAGGAAGATCAGGGAGGAAGGAGTAGGGGATGCCATGGAGTACTGAGTGTGCGTGAAAAGGGCGCATTTCGATATCACATAGTGTGCCAGCAATGTGAGAATCGGCAAACCTGCAAAGCCCGAGAGTGGAAAACGCTGTGAGACGCAGAACGAGACGCACAACGAAACACATTTCATCATCACTCTGACGAGACGTAGAGCACCGCCACAATCTCAAACCCCCTCAACCCTTCTCTCTAACATTTTTGTTGGCAACTTTTGACTCATTTGGCCGAGGTGGTATGCAGCCGGACTCCTGGGGCGTTCCCTGGCCCCGCAGGTCCGACGTTGGATGCGGGCCGGAGTGGGGCTGGCTGCCGGGACGGGACCGGGCGTACATGCGTCGGGCGCCGGATCGACTGTTGCTGGCTGTGAGGTGCATCTGCTAAGCCACGGATAATCTTTTTGTTTTTTAATATCCTTCTCATCCCCCCACTCCCCCCGGACCTTTGCTTTCATTTTTACTTTCAGGGAGGGCGGTCAAGCATGCCTCTCCACCGCATTTCCGCCAGTAAGTCCTTCGCCACGGTTCCAGGGTCGCGGCTAAGGGGTCGGTCCGGTGCGTCGAGCCGTGGGCGGAAGCGGTCCTTCAACCCCCTTCCCGAAGAATAGGACCCCTTGGCGACCATGGACCACCGCCTGACGGTTGGAGCGTTCCACGCGCCCATGTGGAAGCGGCTGTGTAGGTCAACCTTTCTTTCACAGATGTGACCTTGATGGTTTGCAAAAAGGCTGACTGACAAATGGGAACAGTCCAGGCCGCAGCCAGTCTCATTTGCTGTCTCCTCGTGGCCGGCTTCGTCTTCGGCTATGCCGCCATCAGGCCGGTCTTGAAGTCGGAAGGCGCCTACGAGGATCGCTGCGCCGTGCGGTCGCCTGGCAACGAGGAGAGGTGCATCGAGCGGCACCTCAACCTGGGGTCAACCGTGGCGGCCATGGCAACCACCTCGCCGCGCTGCCCGTGGGAGCCGTCCTCGGCCACTACGGGCCTCGGTTCTGTGGTCTTCTCGGGACCTTCTTTCTCGCGACGGGGTCTTTGTTGATGGCGTTCGAGCAGAGCCTGCCCTACATCGACAGACTGACGCTCGGCTACCTGTTCCTCGCGCTGGGCGGTCCGTTCACGTACATCCCGTCGCTCCACCTGCCGAGCGCGTTCCCTCGCTACTCGGGGCGGATCCTCGCCCTCCTGACGGGGGCGTTTGACGCCTCGAGTGGACTCTTCCCCATCTACCGGCTCCTCTACCAAGCAACCGACGGCGCCCTCACCCATCGTCGGTTCTTCCTCCTCTATCTGCTAGTCCCCGTCAGCATATTCCTTGTGCAGTTTGCCGTCATGCCGGCGCAGACATACGATACGGCGGGCGAGCTGGTCGAGGAGGTGGAGGAATCCCGGGGAGCTCTTGAGCAACAGGGAGTACGCCACTAAGGGGGAGTGGATGAGGAAACCGCGCTGTTCTGGGAGGCATACGTTCAGCGCCGGGCCGATTTGAGCGAGGTTCACGCCGCAGCATTCGGGCATATCCAGCGCGAGGAACACATCAGCGATGCCTCGGGCATCTGGGGCGTCATGCACGGCCATTCGGCCCTCAAACAGATCCAATCCCCATGGTTCATCCTCATCTGCCTCTTTACTGGTATGTCTTTTCTCGCCATCAACCCCGAACAACGACCGACATGACCAACATGGCGCACAAAAGCTAATCCACCGAAACAGCAACCCAAACAGCCAGCATCAACTTCCTCCTCGCCACCCTCCCCAACCAAACCACCCACCTCCTTCCTCCGCGCACCCCACCAAACACAACAAAAGCAACCCCCTTCACAGCCTTCATCAACCTCTCCCTCCCCCTAGGATCCCTCCTCACCGCCCCCCTCACAGTCCTCATCCTCAAACACACCCCCACCCTAACCATCCTCATCACACTCGTCACCACCAACGCAACAATCACCGTCCTCGGCATGCTCCCCCCTCACCACCATCATAGTACTGGCGCCGGCAACGCCACCCCATGGGCAGCATACACCCGCATCACATTACTAGCGCTCATCCACCGCCCCCTCTACCTCGCCGTCGTGCCGGATTACTGTGCGAAGGTGTTTGGGCTGGAGACGTTTGGAAGGGTGTATGGTGCTGTGGTGGGTGTGGCTGGGGTGGTGGGGCTGGGGCAGGTTGGGTTGGGCTTGGTGTTGCAGGCAAAGGGGTTGGGTGGTGCTGGGGGGGATGATGTGGTGGTGGGTGTGAATGGGGTGTTGCTTGGGTTGGGGGTGGGGGTGGGGGTGGCGTTGGGGGGGGTTTGTTTGGTTTGAGGGGAGGAAATGGGAGAGGGAGAGGAAGAGGGGGTTGTTGGGGCTTGGTGGGGTGGACGAGCGGAGGGGGTATGGGACGTTGGGTTTATGTTGATATGGGTGGTGGTGGTGGTGTGTTAGGTGATTCTTTTGCTTGTGGGCTTGTGGTTGTTCCGAAAGGCTCATGTTGTCTGGGGGGCCGGGGTGATCGCGGGGGAGTCGAGCGCCCCCAAGAACCCGCCCTTGATGTGGAAGGGGAGGCAGGAGAGCTGGCCTGGGATGTGGCATGTTCCTGAACCCATGGACTTGGTGGCATACGTTTTACAGCATCATGTTCCAGAGTCTCGACCTGACTGTTGGGACTCGGGGGTTTCAGCCATGCACCAGGCAACAGGGGGACGTGAATGGTTCAACTTTTGGACAAACACGTGCGCCTGCCAGCCTCACCTGCTCTCTTTCTCGAGCAACACAAGCCACTTACAACCCGCCCACGATATCACTCACCTACAACACATTCCGCCAACGCGTACAATGGCCCCTCCTTTCTTTCTCCACGAGCATAAGGAGGCCGGGTGCTTTGCAGTCCTCCCCGACCGCAAGTTCTACCGTGTGGGAAACCTATTCATCAAGCGGAGCATACGTCGGCACGAGTGGCAGAAGGTGAGCCGCACCTGGATCGTGACGCCGTCTGCCTCGATTCCGCAGCGGTATCGGAACGACGTCGCTATCCAGCAGTACCTGCGCGAGCGGACCAACATCCCCCTGCCCGCCTTTGCCCACACCTTCGAGGACGATGGCGCCATGTACCTAGTAGCCGAGTTCGTCCAGGGTGTCGGGATGAACGAGCTCCCCGAGGCAGACCGAGAGGTCGAGCAATCCCACCTGCCGACGTTGAAGGAGAAGCTTGGGTCGACGCCGTCTACGCCGGAGGCTTCGGGGGGTGAGGGGTCTGGCAAGAAGGGGGAAAGCAAGAAGGGGGAAAGCAAGAAGGGGGAAAACAAGAAGGGGGAAAGCGAGAAGGGGGCTGAGCCAACTGCTCGAGAGGGGGAAGGTCGGTCTTCTGGGCAAGGCTGATTCTGATTATAATATTGTAGAGATCTGATGAGAAAGCATCGGATCACCCAAGGGGTGGTAAAACTTATGAACAAGCGGGAAACAATCCTAGTTGTGTGTCCCAAGAGTTACATACCTACACAGTACACGTGTAAGTTTGGAAGGTTGGGTGGGAAGATGCCTCGCCCGGCTCATTGTCTCGTGGGGGAACAGACTAAGGGTTAGGGTGTATTATACGGATACCTCGCTGATTTCTGGTGTTGTTGTGTTTGTTTGTGGATGAGATGAGAGCCTGAGGCAGCAGTGGTGGAGAGCAAGATGCCCGTAGTGGGAAGTCGCGCTGGCTGTCACTGCCCTGCCAGCCCAGAATGTCGTTTTAGGTTCCGCCCTTTCTGCTTCCTTTCGGCTCCATTCCTCGACTTCGCCCTCGACAAACACAACTTCGCGTTGCCGGCTTTTCCGCCCCCATGCATCCATTCTCGGCTGCCATGCCATGCATCAACAAACCCAACCCAAGCTCCCCAACGCAGCGGAACCTCCAAATTGCTCCTGACCGGGTTCGAGGCCAATGCACTGCCGGTGCGTTGCCGTGACTGTCAAATGCAATTCCCAAGTGTGGACTTGGCCAGGAACCTAATGACTCGATGGACTCGATAGAGCCGCCCAGAAAGACGGCGAGGGCGCTTCCCGGGCTCCCTCACTGGCTGCGGTGTCGTCGGGGTGTCGTCCAAGCCTGCTAAGCGCCCAGAATGCGAGGCCAATCACAGGGGGGCCACTCACGAATGCCGCCACTGACCACTGACACCCTCCCACCAGGAGACCCCAGCTCTGGCCAAGCTGCCCCCCTGGCACCCTTGCCCGCTGCCCCTTGTCCGATCTCTCAAGGCGGGCCTGCACATCTGGCCGCATATTGCCCTGCCTGACGACCCCCTCGGCCGGAACTCTGAAACTCGAGCTTCTGTCGAACTGGCTGCGCGAAGGGTTGCGTCGAGATCTTGCTTTGCGACATCTCTTGCAAAATCGGATTTTTGATTCTCTTTTTGGTGAGCACCTGCGCAGCTTCTGGCTTCTTTGAGCGGCTGCCCCTCCACGGCACGCCCCGTCTGTCCCAAGTCCCCTGTGCCCCTCACCGTCCGCCTTGGAAACAAGGGTCTCGATTTCAAGGAGGGGTTGCGTCGCTGGCACCCGACCGTGACACCACCCAGCTCAAGTTACTCAACTCCCGGCCGGCTATTCGCGAGAGGACTCCGACACCTACGTTATCTTGTTCAATATCTTGAGGCTGCGGGAAGGGAGGAGCAAGTCCTGCCTTTCCTCCAAAACAACGACATCGAGCAGCAACAGCAACAACACCGTTATAAATTGCAATCGTTAGCCAGGACAAGACGAGCCGACCACCATGGGCTCCCGATCGCGCGACGTGCCCGACGACGAGCTCTTCATGAGCCGGCCGAGGCCTGCCGACGACTGCGACAGCCCGACAGTTGAGCCGCTGAGGATATTCAAGCCGCTGAGCCCGCCCGGCGACAAATCGAACCGGCCCAGATTCCCCGCGCCGCCGTCCTCGTCGTCGCCAGCTGGCTCGGCATCGTCTCCAGCCTCGAAACCTGCTATCGCCTCTCTCCCACCGCTGCCCTCCTTCCCCTTCGGCGCATCGAGCTCCGCAGCACCTCTGCCCTATCCGGACGACGACGTCAAGCCGCAGCCCAAGCCGCAGCCCAAACCCAACCGCCTGCCGTACCCTGACGACGGCCCCAGAACGACCCCGCCGTCGGGCAGGCTCTATACGCCGCCGCCGATTTTGCCGAGCTCCTCGGCGCAAAATGACTCGTTCGCCCGCCCGGCTGTGAGCACGGGAGATAAGAAGACAGGCCTCGCGGAAAGACGTGGGACAGCGCCCAAGCCGCTGCAAAGCCCCATAAGTCCGGCCGGTGAAGAGGACGGCGGCCTCTTTGCCATGCCCCTGAGGAACCCAGCGGCAGGAGCGGCGGCAGCAGCAGCAGCAGCAACAACAACAACAGCAGCATCCCCTGCGTCCAAGATCTCCAACGCATATCAGCAAAAGCCCTACTATCCGCCCCCCGGCGGCTCGGTCACCCAGGCACCCATCAACCGCATCTCGTCGACCGCGTCCAACTCGACAACCCGGGCAAGCCGCGGGTCGCCGCCCCCGCCCGAGACACCCATCGTTGAGCCGGGAGTCATCCCCGGCGGCGGTATCGAAGCGCGCTATGCCGCAGCCGGCATCTCGGGCACCGCGACTCTCACCAGCCTCCAGGCCAACAGTCTCCAGACCCCGAGCGCTGCCGCTCAGTCGCGGTTGGCACAGTACGGCAGCCAGGCCCCCGCCGCCCAGGCGCAGGCACAGGTGCAACAACCCCGGCCGTGGACACCCACCGAGACGCCAGGCCAGCATCCGTATGGACCCCCTACCGTGTATCAGGGCGCCGATGTGGTCTCGAGTCCGACACCGCCTCAGCCAACGGCGGCATTCAACCTCCCGCAGAATCCCAACCCGGCGACACAACCGTCGTCGCTGGGGTCCAATCTGCAGGTGAGCGTGCTGGAACAGGACTTCCAACGCATGCAGGCCTCGACACCTCCGCCGGCCTACACCAGCGTCAATCCCAATGCGGGCTCGCAGTACCCGAACGAGAAGCAGCGGCCGGCACAAGCAGCGTCGGGGGCTGCCAATGTGGCTCCCGCCGCCGCCGCCGCCGCTGCCGCCACTCCCGCCGCTACTTCTGTCGCTGGCCCCGGTGCCGGCCCCAGTGCTCAACCGGTCGCTAGGCCGGCGACGGTAGCGTCTCCAACGCCGCAGAAACAAAACCCAGTGGCGACCGCTGCTGCCGCTATCCCCGCGCACAATGCTGGCCATCCCGCTTTTGCCAACGAAGTCAAACCGGCGGCCACCCTGAGTCCACAGCCGACAACCTTGACCCATACCCCTTCGCTCCTGGCCGCCGCCCAGTCGCCGCCTCCGCTGCCCGAGGGCTGGATTGCCCATCTCGACCAAAACTCGGGCCAGTACTACTACATCCATCTGGCGACGCAGGCTACCCAGTGGGAGTTCCCCAAGGGGCCCACCCCGTTGAACCACGACCCCGCCCCTCTCTCTCCGACGACGTCTACGTATGGCAACCCGCTGGCGTCGCCGCTTCTGGGCGGCGGCAAGGCAGGCATGGCCTCGCCCATGTTTCACCCTCAGGCTCATCCCGGCTATGCCGAGAGCATCATGAGCGTCACGGCGTCGGTGGCGCCTTCGACCGTCGGCTTCACCGGTCCGCCGCCCAGCGCGGGTGTGGACGTGTACAAGGTGATGCCCACCAATGGCGTTTACTTTGGGCCGTATCTGCGCTACGTGAACATGGACATGCAGAGGGGCACCTGGCTGGGCAGCATCATGCTGGTGACGGACGCGCCGCAGCCGCCGACGATCCACATCCACCTGAGCGTCGACCTCTCGCCGAACCCACGCCAGCTCATGCCGCAGAGCATCCACACGCACCAGCGATGGACGTTTTACAAGTACGAGTTGGATCTCCAGATGTCGGAGCACGGCACGGAGCGGTGGACGTACGCCGTGACATCGCATCTCGGGTGCACGCGCTACGAGTTTGTCGTCGCGGGCCGGCACGAGACGGGCTGGCGCATGATTGCGCACTCGGGCAACGACTTCGCGCCGTCGACGAACCAGAACGAGCGGGCCAAGCTCGGCGGCGTGGGCTTCCTGTGGAAGGACATTTTGCAGAAAAACATCGAGTGCGGCGGCTTCCACGTCCAGCTCGGGCTCGGCGCCCAGATCTACGGCGACCGCCTGTGGAAGGAGTTGCCGCTACTGAAGCAGTGGCTGTCGATGCAGGGCCGGGAGAACCGCAAGAACTCCCCCTGGACCGCGAGACACCAGGAGGAGGTGTCGCACGCCTACTTCCACTACTACAGCAGCCACTTTGACCAGCCGTTTATGCGCGAGGCCTTTGCGCAGATCCCGCACGTCTTGCAGGTGGACGACCATGACATGTGAGTTTGACTTTCTTAGTCTCTTGCGAAGGAGTGTACTAATGAGGTCTATAGCTTCGATGGCTTCGGCTCGTACCCCGACTACATGCAGTCGTCGGCCGTGTTCAAGGGCATCGGCCGCATCGCCATCGACATGTACCTGCTCTTCCAGCACCACACGACGGTCGAGATCCTCCGCAACGTCAGCTCCGACATGGACCTCTTCACCATCACGGGCTCGGGCTGGCACTTTGTCAAGTTCCTTGGCCCAGCGGTCGTCGTGGTTGGGCCCGACTGCCGATCGGAGCGCACGCTGACGCGGGTCATGGCCGGGCCGACGTACCAGGGGCTCTTCCCCAAGATTGCCACGCTGCCGCCGAGCGTGCAGCACTGCATCTGGATGATCTCGGTGCCCGTCGTGTACCCGCGGCTGGAGACGGTCGAGACGCTGGCTAACACGTTCGCCACGGGCAAGAAGGCGGTCAACACAACGTACAACATCTTGGGGAAGGTGACCAGCTCGGTCGCGGGCGTCGTCGGAGGCAGGGAGGTGGTGCAGCACGGGTTCAAGGAGGTCAAGAAGGCCGTCGGCAAGTCGGGCCTGATGGGCAATGTGCTGAACCAGTTTGGCGACTTTGACATTGCCGAGGAGCTCAAGGACCTCTGGACGCACGAGTCCAAGGACCTTGAGCGGACGTACCTCATCCGCACGCTGCAGGGGATCGCCCAACAAAAGGGCATCCGGATGACTTTTCTCTCAGGCGGTAAGCGAAAACCTACTCTCTCCTCTTTTCTCTCTTCCCCTCTCCGTCCCACCCAACGAGACCAACCCAGCTAACCCCTTCCCCAGACGTCAACTGCGCCGGCGCAGGCCTCGTCCACGACCCGGCCCACCCCTCCGACCACAAGACAATGTACCAGGTTATCGCGTCCCCCGTCGTCGCCGCCCCCTGCTCCAACTACCTCCTCAAGATGCTGCACAACAACAAGCTCCTCTACGTCCCGCAGAACGGCCACAAGTCCACCAACGAGGTCTCCGACACAAAGGAGGACATGATGGAGATCTTCCACACCGACGCGTCGGGCGGCGCGCGGGAGCACAAGAAACTCATGGCCAGGCGCAATTATGTCGCTATTGTTGCTTATGACCCGGATGCGATTGCCGGTCAGCAGCAGCAGCAGCAGCCGGGGTATGCGGCGAGTGTGGCGTCTTCGGGCGGCAGTGGGCTGAACAAGTTGAGTCTGGCGGTGGATTTTGTCGTGCAGGGGGATGGCATGTTCCAGGCTACGACTAAGTATGGGCCGGTGATTGTGCCGCATTTGGAGTTTGGGCACTAACTGGCCCGCGTGGTTGGGTGGTTGGGTGGCTGTCTTTCTGGCCGGTTGTTTGGCTGTCTGTTTGGCTGTCTGGCTGTGTGTTCAGGGGGTAGGGGTGAGGGGAGGGGTGATGAGTGATGAGTGATGTGGGTGTTGTTGTTTTGGATTCTAGAGGTACATTTACACGCACCTCATTTACGGCCTTGGTTGATTATTGTTTTTGGAAGGTGGGTAGATGGTTGTTGTTGCTGTCCTTGTCGTCGTCGTTATTGCTGTTTTAGTTCCCTTTGGATATTTCATAGCCTTGGTATAGCGGGTGTTGAATCATATAATTGCTTCCCAAAAAAACACAACCAAGACGGCGCCCAACGAGGGGATGCACGACCAATTGACTCGGACATCGACCGCAGTGTACTCCGTATTTTTGTGTATCCTTTTCCTCCCCGACGCCAGCCATGCGGATAGGTATCTCAGGTCCGGTGCCAGGTATCGTCATTAAGGCAACCAAACCACACGCACATACAGACACACAAGAAACACACACAAACACTATCCCGCAACGACAACAACGACTGACGGCTAAAATGCTGATAATGATAGAGAGCGCGCGAGAAAAAAAGACTACAGATCAAACAGCGCCTTGAGCTCGGCGATGGTGTCCTGCGGGCCCGTGACCGTGTGGCCGATGGTGCGGCTGTCGGTGTAGATCTCGTAGTCGTTGCCGCCCTCGAACGTCTTGTCGCCAAAGAAGTGGATCGTCGTGTAGTGCACGCCGCCCTCGGGCCGCCGCGCCTCGTTCTCAAGGTGCTGCAGGCAGTACGTCTTGTCCCAGCCCGTGGGGAAGACGTCGAAGGAGATTTGCCCGCCGATGGAGAATCTGTTTTTAGGGAGGGTTAGTTTGGTCCGTCTCTGTCTGGCATGGGATGGGATGGGATGGGATGGGGGGAGTGGTGGGAGGGAAAGAGGGAAGAAAGGAGAGAGAAAGAAGGAAAAACATACGTCAACCCCAAATGCCCAAACCGCTCGCGCAGCTTCTCAACAAACGCCTTACGGATGCCATGCTTCTTGTCATACTCCTCGTACTCATTCCGCTCGGCAGTGCTCGCATTGCGCCCGACAGGCGAGATGTTGACCATGCCGTTGCGGAACTCGATGAACGTGCCCCGCTTGACGGGGATGTCCAGGTCGGCAATGTAGTGCAGCGCGAAGCGCACCAGCTCCTTGTACTGCTCCTCGCCAATGTACTTGATGAAGCTGTTGGAGGGCAGCTGCTCGCCCAGCCGGTACGCCGTCAGGCCGTTCTCGGCGAAGCAGAAGTCGAAGAGCGTCGTCACGTCCGCGCCCGCGGGGGCGCCGATCTGCTCTTGCTGCTTGACCAGGTCGGACCCGCCCACGAAGCCGATGGCCACCTTTTGGCGGAGGCGCGCGAGGAGGGAGAGGATCTCGGGGGAGGCGCTCTGCGTGTGGGAATCCGGTGTTGGTTAGTTTATGTGTACAGTGCAGTCCGATGTACAGGAGGATGGGGAAGAGGGGAGACCTGGAAGATCAGAAATGGGAAGGGAGCCATACCAGGCGCGCCGGGGTGAGGGTGCCATCGACATCGAACAGGCAGATGGTGTTCTTGATCGGGCGGTCGGCGAGGGGCGGGTACGAAGCCATGATTGTGCGAGTGTTGGGTTTGTTCGAGTAGAGTCTTGGGTGTGCGTTGCGAGGGCAAAGAACGAGAGAGCGCAAGATTCCGAGGCGAATTGGCCGGTTCAGGTTGGGCAAATTGGAGTTGTACTTGGTGTATCGTTGTTGGGAAAGTTCCAAAACACAAGAGCGATCCTCATGGATTCAAAGTTTCGGTGAGCACCACCTCCTCCCTTCCTGCCCCTCTTGCAGACGCCCCCCTGGCTTGCCCCACGTTGTCTGGGGAAGCTGGAAGCTGAGAGGGCATCCCGTCTTGGTCTGCCCCTCTTGGCCCCTCCTTTTCGCTGGCAGCCCCACAACCAAGCCCCTGACACACGTTCTCGCGGCGGTGAAGCGGGGAATTTCTTAGCGCTCAGGGGCTCGTTCAGGGAGGGTTGTTTGTCAGGGGGCTGAGGAGTTAAACCACCACAACAGGAATCTGTACGCTCTTCAACTGCTGATGTGTTTATTTAGAAATGAACTTCAAGAACAAGTATGTATCCAATGGGAATATGTACGAGCTTCCACAGCCTTCCAAGGTGAATCCAGAAAGAAAAGGGATGCCAAACCATCCGCTGCCACTTCCATACCCAGTACATTATGTGCAGTTCATGTCCCAGACCGAAACCACCCCAATTCCAACCAAACAAGAAAGACACGCTATCACCTCAACCCACAAGACAAAAAAAGACTCCCCAACGCCGGCCCAGCCTCACTACACGTCCGCCAACGTGCCAGTCATCTCCACCACCAGATTCACCACGGTCCCAACAGTCCAGATGCCAATCAAACCCCACCCAATCCTTCTACTCATCACCCACCGATTCCCCGGCACAACAATCAACAGCACCACCAGCGTAAACAAAACCGTAACAGCCGAGATCATCAGCGTCCCCCCAACCTGAATCTGATACGGCTCATACCTCAGCGGCACACCAGGGTGCTTACGGTGTCTCTTCTCAGCCTTGCGCATACCCATCCACGCGCCGCCGATGCCAACACCAAGCAAAATATTGAGCATGGGCCCGCCAAAGCACGCGGCCAGCGCCATGACGGGGTACCCCAGCCGGGCGACGGTGACGTCGGCGACGAGGTCGCCGAGCGAGTTGCCCACCGCGAACACGGTCAGTCCCAGGATCGCCTCCGAGATGCCCAGGATGACGCCGAACGCCTTGAGCACGCCGACCACCTCGCCCGCGACTGTCGAGATCCACGCGACGCTGATGACGAAGCCGAGGAAGCAGAGGAGGAAGTGGTAGCGCGGTTTGGTTGTGGCTGATGTTGTTAGCAGGAGCGCCGCGAGGGCGCAGAGGGAAGCGAGGAGGGAGTAGAGGATCCATCTGGCGAGCACGAGGCTGGGGTTTGAGGCAGTCTCGGCCGCCGTGTTGGCCCAGAGGATGAACACGGCAAAGAGCGGGCCGGTGAAGAGCTGGAGGGAGACGAGCCAGCGGTTCCAGCCCGGGATGGCCACAGGAGAGGTGGTTGTGGTGGCCGCAGTAAGGTCAGAAGGGGTGATTGGTTTGGGAGGATGCGGCGGGGGCCCTGGGACGGGGATGTGGAGGGGTTGTTGTGATTGTTGTTCTTGGTGGGGGTTAAGCGGCTGGGTCTGCGGATAGGGCGTGTTCAGAGACAGCAAAGAGGGTGACAGGCTGAGGGGTGACCGGGACGTGGTCGAGCGCGCCCGTCGCCGGTAGGCCTGCCACTCCGTCTCGGGCTGGATCTCGCCGCCGTCTTCTACCGCAACGACAGGCGCCGTGTTGCCGGGGTAGGTCGGACCGGGGGGGTCGGGAATGCCGTCGTCAGAATCACCGTCGTCCTCGTCGTTTTCCGCTACGGGCAATGTGGTGACAAGCAAGAAGATGCTGGGAACCGAGATCAGGCTGACGGCTTTGTCCCAGAGGGCCTTCTCCCTCCACCCCTGGAGTGTGGGAAAGAAAGTGGAGAGGAGGACGTGTGGCGCTGGCAGTAGCCAGTAGGGCCACCACTTGACCGGCCGCGGATACTCTTCATGAACATCGAAGCCTGGTAGAGATTGTCGTCTCGGTTCTGAAGGGACCGGAAACGAAAACGCCCCTTGGTCTCGGAAGGGCGTCATCGCTGCAGGTGATTCCGACAGGCCCGGAAAAGGAGAGAGGGAGGTGGACGAATGACCGCTGGAGCGTCGACTGAGGGGAGGAATCTGAAGACGCAGTAACTGTCGGTCCTGACTCGACGATAGAGAATCCGGAGTCGTATGACCGGGTGTTGGGACCGAGCCAAGCGGCGGGGCAAGCCTTCCGTCTACAGTCCGGGAAGCCGAGCTTGGCCGCGTCTGCGGGGCCGAAGAGGCATCAGGATGAGGGATGCCAGCATTCTCCAAATTCAGTGGTTGGTTTCCGTGCGAGAGAGCACGCTCCCTCAGTCCGGCGGGGGCCTCACCAGGGCCTGCGGTCTTGGTCTGCGGACGGCCTCGAAGATCCTCGAAGCCGGCCGTGACAGCAGCTGGCTGGATAGAGTACGACCTTCCGTGGAGCGGGCCCAAGTGCATGTTCCTTTCTTTCTGCAACGAGGACAGCACCGATCTGAACTCGAGCGCGCCCACCAGGCTGGGCCTGATCGGGGTGATGGTGGTGTTACTCCGTCCCCAGCGGGGCCGGTTGACACGCATGCTGCTCGCCATTTCGGCGGCGACGTGTATTTCGCGCTCTTCCTCATCGTCGTCATCCTCGTGACCGTTGGTGATGGGCGGTGCCTCATCGATCTCAATCCGGGGCCCCCGTTCCAACACGCTGATATCGACGGGTTGTGCCGCACTACCGGAGCGGCCACCAACAGGCGCTCCTTCGTCCTCCTCCGGCTCGTCGCGGTAAGGCTCCAGCTCTTCGGTGCCCCGACCGGACGTGCCGTAAAATTGGGTGCGAGACGCGGCATTCCGCATGCGCTGCCTTCTCCTGCGGGTGGAAAGCCAATGCCATCCGACGACAACGACGACGTAGAAGACGTAGAAGCCGATCATGGTGAAGCACTCCCATAGGTGCAACTCACCGTCGGCCAAGAAGACCATTGTGAAGCTGATGGCGGCGATGAAGAAGACAATGTCCCTCACAAAGGTGCGCTTGCTGACTTTGAACTCGCGCACCAAGGCCATGGAGCCAGCTACCACAGCCGTGATGAAACCAGCGGCGCCGATGAGCTCACCGACGGCCATGCTCCCGCTATTAGAGCCCATGGCGGCGAAGGTGCTGAACACATCGGGGGAGCCATTGCCGAAGGCGAGGAAGGTGACGCCAGCCAAGCTCTCGCTGAGCCCCAAGACGCTGGCGATGGTGCTGAGGTTGACGCTGAAGAAATCGCTGGCGGCGATGCCGATGGTGGTGAAGAGCAGGCCCAACCAGGTAGCGAGGATGGCGAAGGCGACGGGCTTTGCGTTGGCCAGGGTGCAGTAGTAGAAGGAGACATAGTGGAGCAGGCCGGCCTCGTCGTCGCCGCAGTTGGCCAGCACAAAGGCGCACTGGTCGGCGGCAAGTCGCACGTTGCGGCAGTCGTTGGCGCTGGTTCCTTCCAGGCGTCTCGGGCCGAGGCGGTGGCGCGTCTCGAGCCCCGGGATTGACTGGAACAGCGCAAGGGCGGCGATGACAGCCACAAGCAGGACGCCCGCCACAGCTGGTCGGGCGCTGAATCGGCTCCTCCCCTGCCTGGAAATGGGGCGAGAGGGCGGCATCTTGTCAGCGGAGCATGATGCAGGAAGGAGATGAGTCGTCAACGATCTCTGTACTGCAGCCCGAGCTATAGTCAGAGCTCTGCGAGAGAGAGAGACAGTTGGAGGCCGCTTCCAACCAGAGATAAAGTGAGACGGATGGATGTCAGCGTGCGGCCGTGGGCGACAACACAACAACAATCCCGAGGGTGATGGTCCCTTTTCCGTTTCCTCTGTAATTTTGTTGGATGGTTTGATCCCTCAACTGTTGTTTGTTGTTGTTGCTGGTGCTGTTGAGATCATTCCGTGGCAGTTTGAAGAGCTCTCGGACAGGCACAGACCATGAGACAGACACCTTGATGAGCGACGTTGAGACGGACGCTTGTGCGACGACCCGACATTGGTTCACCTGCAGCAGGCTCCAGTCAAGTCACTGGGCCCGCCACCGAACCTCGAGGACGCGTGGGGGACCGGGATCCAAGAAACGGCCTGATCGCTGTGCTTGATTGCGGAATCGTCTCCACTGGATGAGATAACGTCGGCGCCAATTGGACGAGCCTCGCTACAACCCGTTGCTGCGCCCCAACTTCAAGGACATGGAGTCGTCAACCAACAAAGGCCGCCTTGGCAGTCGATGGCGGACGAGAAAAAGGCGAGGGTGGTGTTGGACGGAGTTTGCATCTTGTGGTGTACAAATACTTCCAGACATCCGGGTCGGCGGTGTCGTATGAAATACTGATAAACGACTTATTATAGGAGCACTTTGTATATGCTTGTACTGTACGGAATATTCCGTACGGAGTATCCTAACGATACCAAATACGTCTCATAGCGAGAAATAATAAGAAAGGATGAAATCGATTGTCATGATAAGGTGAAGAAATAAGAATCGAGAGAGAGGCGATATTTGCAGTTACCCAAGGACGGACACGATACCCAAGCTCAGCCAAGATGGGATGCGACAACACAGGAGGCAAGAGATACAGAGACTCTGGTAAGGTGCAGCAGGTGCGGTTGTCGTCGCACCCTGGACCGACCCTGTCGCTGTTGAAGAGCCAAGCCAAGCCAGGCACGCAGGCAGAAAAGAGGGGAATGTCTGATGGGCGGGGCATGCACGTGCTTTCGCTCCAAGGACCCCTCCAGCCAATCGCGGACGGGTTCCCAGCTCAACCACCAAAAGTAAACAAACAGTTTGGGAACAGTTTGGGTCGCCAAATCCCCAGACCGTCGAAGGCCCATTCGACCTGCAACAACACCACACCGCCCACCACAAAGATGCCTCGAGTATCCCAGGCACACCGCAGGAGCGGGAGCAGAGTCGCTTCTGGCTCGCTCGCTGCGTCGCCCTTCAAGTCGCCAGTAAAGTGAGTCGCACCGCGTGCTTTTTCTTTTCTGTTTATTTTCTTTTCTTTTTATTTTCCTTCTTCCTTTTCCTCAGACGATCGATTTCGTCGATTTCGGGGGTTGTCCCCACTGACCCTCTCCCAACCGGACAGAATCCCCCTCAACGACGATGCCCAGGAAAAGGCGCAACGATCCCACGGCCGCAAAGCCGCCCACGAGGCCCAGATCAACCAGCTCCGCGCCGCCGCCACGAGCACCCCGCGCAAGTCGAGCGCCAGCCTCAACGACCTCCAGAATGCCACCTCCCCCAGCTCTACCCCGCGCACCCCGCGCCGCCGCAAGAGCGGCAACAACCCCATCGTCCTGGACGACGACGAGCAGCTCATCGTGAACGGTAAGGCCGTCACCCCGATGAAGCGCGTCCCTATCCTGGCCAACTTCGAGGAGTGGATGAAGATGGCCACCGACAACAAGATCAATGCCGCCAACTCGTGGAACTTTGCCCTCATCGACTACTTCCACGACATGTCCCTGCTCAAGGAGGGCGACGGCGTCAACTTCCAGAAGGCCAGCTGCACCCTCGACGGCTGCGTCAAGATCTACACGAGCAGAGTCGACAGCGTCGCCACCGAGACGGGCAAGTTGCTGAGCGGCCTGGCCGACAGCCGCGACAGCAAGAAGAAGGGTCGTGATGGCGAGGACGACGAGGACGAGGAGGAAGATGAGGTGGACGAGGACGGCAACGTGCGGAAGAAGCCCAAGAAGAAGGTTGGTTTTGTTGGTCGACCAGTGCCAGGTCGTCATCCCTGTGTTTGTTTGTGAACGCGCAAGATTGACCATATCCCCAGACAAGGTCATCTGAATCGACCCTGGCGCCGTCGTTTGCGTCGCTTCAGTTGAAAAAGTTGGAACTGGAATTTGCAGTCGACCCCTTGTTTAAGAAAGCATCCGCCGACTTTGACGAGGGCGGCGCCAAAGGCCTTCTACTAAACCACCTGATGATCGACTCTAAAGGGCGCATTGTTTTCGACAGCAGCGACGATGCCGACGATGTTGCTCAGGCCGCTTCCAAGTCTCGACGGAGCGCTGACGGCGAGGAGCTGGATGGCGAAGAAGGCGAGGAGGGGCTCTCGATGGCTGACCGGGAATTGACCCCTGTACAAGAGGAGCCCGAGGAGCCCGAGGTGGACGATGTCGAAATCGATGTTACCGGCCTTGGAGCGATATTCTTTCCAGATCTCAACATTTTGGACAGCATGGACGTCTGCCCGTCTCTCAAGACATTCGACCTTGGCGACCCGTCCGGCTCCCTCGACATTCCATTCCTTCGGGCACCGGAGGACTGGCGCCAAGATCAGGAGAAGGAGAAAACACCAGGACCGGGCGGCTTTGGCGACAAGTCCGGCATGTTCATCGACGAGGAGAACCCCCTCGGATTCGACGACGAGGACGCACTCGGCACCTTCGACCTGGGCGCGGACGTGGACTTTGGAGAAGGAGGCGAGGCATGGGCGCGGGAGGCGGCTCTCGAGCCGCAGATGATGCGCGTTTTCGACGCTGGTCTGGGGCTAGGAGATGCCGGGGCAGACGGCGAAGGCGACGGCGTCGACCTGATGGATGGCGGGAACGGCGACTTTGCCATTTCCATGACACATGCCCAAAAGGCAGACAGAATGCATGAGGACATCCTGGGTTACTTCGATCAGGCTCTGCAAAAGAACTGGACGAGCGCCGAGCACTGGAGGATACGAAAGATCAAGGACGTCAACAAGCCCACCGAACCCGCCCGACAGCGCAAGGAGAAGCAGCCGTTCGAGATCGACTTTGCCGCAGCGTTAGACCCGGCCATTGCCGAGACGATCTACACTCAGGCCTCGACAAACTCGGCCATCTCTATGCCCAAGAAGGACTGGAAGTCCAAGTCACGCAACCTGCTCCCCGACGACAAGCACTTCAGCTCCAAGCAGCTCCTCAGTCTCTTCCTCAAGCCCAAGGCGCGCATGGGCCGTCGGCGCGTCCTGGGTGGCAGCCGGATAGGCAATCTCGACTCGCAGCGGCAAAACGACATACCCGAAGGCGAGATGGACGAGGCGTTTTGGGCGTCCCAAAAGGCGCCTCTCCAATCCGCCGACCACGCGTCCTTGCCCGACGACGACGCGCTGCCGCAGGGCGACTACGACGCCAACTTCTTCCAAGACGACGGCCTGCCCTTCGCGGACGGCGGCGGCCTCGACGACGACGACGACGACATGGACGACGAGTTCGCCGACGCGCGCGAGCACTTCTCGCCCGAGGCGGGCGGGCCCATGACCGACGTCGGCATGACGGGCGCCTTTGGCGGGCTGACGGTGACCAACCCGGCCGACCTGGCGTTTGGCACCATGCTGGTGACGCAGAACAGGCGGGTGCGGCCCGAGTACGTGCAGTACGCCCGCGTGGCCAAGAAGGTGGACGTGCGCCGCCTGAAGGAGGAGATTTGGAAGGGCATGGGGCTGGAGCAGCTCGAGGTAAGAAAAAGAACCCCTTTCCTTTCCGCTTAAATTTTTTCATCTTCTCCTTCCCCCTTAACCAACCCCTAAACAAAACACCAACCCCTGAAACAAAACTAACAACACCCCCCACCCATCAGGAACCAACCCACAACAACACCCGCCTCCTAACCCCCACCTCCCCCGAAAAACCAGCAACATCAACAGATGCAACCAACAAAGACAAAGAAACCGACCCAACCCTCAAATTCACAGACGTCGTCAACGACCTGCAGCGCGTCTACCCCAAGCAGGCCATGGACGACATCTCGACCAGCTACTGCTTCATCTGCCTGCTGCACCTGGCCAACGAGAAGGGCTTGGTCATTGATAAGACTGAGGGGCTGGATGAGTTGTTGATTAGGAAGGATTGGGCGGCTGAGGTTGTTGATGGTGAGTGACGGTCGCTATCTTGGATGGGGTGAGGGAGTGGGTGGTTGTTGTGTTTCCTTGCTTTTTGTCGCGGTGGCGTCTTGGATGGGGTGGTTGTGGGCTATACCTAGTCGTACATGAGAGAGAGCATGAGAATGAGGCGGAGGTAGTTACTCGTTTGGATTGCTTGGGTTGTAAGGGCTGGCTGGTGCTGGCTGATGTTTTTTGTTTGCTGTTGTTGACGATGTTGCGGGTGGGTGGGAAGTTCATTGGGGGAGTTGTTTATATACACTGCGCCTGTGGAGAGGTGGTTCGTTACGATGATGATGATCAATATCATTTCCAGTGCCTGTCCGCCAGAGTTTGTGATTTGTGTTTTGGGGCGACAACAACATTCACATCGAGTTTCCAGTTTTGTGTATAGCAGCCGAACGCCCCCTGAAATTGGAGCAGCTGATTCTATTATCACAGGCGGGATGAAACAAAAACCAGTTCTACGCATTCCCCTCTTTGCTCTTGGCCTCACCACCGCCAACGCCAGTCCCAGTACCAGCAGCGTTCCTCCCGTTTCCGTTTCCGTCTTTATCCCCGTCCTTCTTCTGCTGTCCCCCTTGCTGTTGCGGCTTTTCGCGCGCGTCCACCTCCTCCTCAAGCAGCCCGAACGAGGCCAGTAGCTGATCCAGCTTGATCTCGAGGCTGGTCAGGTTCGCCTCGAGGTTGGTGGCTGTCTGTTCGCCCCTGCGGGTTGGGTGTTTCAAATAGGGGTTAACATCATGGGCATATCAACATAGGATACACATCTGTATGTATAGGTGGATGGAAAGCCCGGTGGCGGGGTTGGGTATGTTGTTGTTAGGTATCTTGTGTGTGACTGTGCATGTGTGTGGATGTGTATCTCCAGAGCCTCCGCATCTGCAGGTTTTTTTTTTTGCAAACTCTTCCTTCCCCGTCAGGTTGACGAGCCCATTCCTTTTCGGAGGGTCATCTCTCTTTGGATAACGAAACGAGGGGCAACGCTCTGAAAAGGAGGGTTGGATGGGAACAACGGAGCTGAAAACACAGACGCTAACCACCTTGGCGCTCTTGCGACGCAGCGGCACGTTTTGCCCGTGGGGAGAATGCGGAAGATGGAAAGCAGTCATGCGGCTGACAAACGTGTCGCCATGTGGTGTTTTGTTGGCGGGGGCTAATAAGTGATAGCGGGAGAAGGAGGGGAGGAAGGAACCGGAAGGGATGGATCAGGGCAGACCCTGCATGATGGGCAGGCTGGTTCAACCAAACGCTGGCCCTTTGGCGGTTTCTGCCCCTTGCGCTTGCGTGAGGCTACTGGAAACGACCCGAGTTTTGGTGATCCATCCATCCGGGGGCACTTGTCCGTTGCCGCGGGCGCGCTCAACTCTGCAAGCCGTCGGATGCGAATCGTCTGACTGGGTGGTTTTTGGGTTTTTGCCCTGCTTGAAGCGGTGAGGGAAGTGGGGAGGAGAAGACGAGTTTTCGGTGTCCGGGCAGGCCACAGGGATGCGATTCTGTGAACAGATCACAAGGGCCGGTCCCATGGGAGGGGCGCTTGGGGTGGTGTTTGCGGTGGTTTTGGATCCGAAAACCAAAGCTTGGGATCTGGACATGGGGTTTCGGGGCCTCAATTGAACAGAAAATCGCATCATACCTTGCAAGGTCTCTCAGGGCCTAGACCACAAGCCCGACAGGGACAGGATGTCAGTCAGCGAAGGGTGGGCGGGATAGGAAACAGGGCTGAAGGTGACGACGGGGCGGAAGCCCCCGAGACGGTCCCGAGGGGCGGGCAATGCAGCGGTGCAGCGGTGGTGCAGAGGTGCAGCAGAGGCGTGACAGGTCCTGTCAACTTACCTGCGCCATGTCACCAGCAACCGACGCCGTTGATGGCGACGGCTGCGGTGGCACCCGGGAGGATGTGTCGTTGTGGTCTCCATTGCTCGGAGCAGCACCCGCACTTTGGGCCTCGGGAGGCGTTGTGGGAGCCATGTGTTTCCGTGGGTTGCCGGGTTGAAAGCACGCGGCGGGTATGGTGGTGGGCGTTCCCGTGTTGCCCAGGGCAGAACCAGGTCCGGGGCCTGGACTGGACTGGAAGGGGTCTCGAAGAGAGGGTGACCTCGGAAAACGTGGTGCCGGGATTGGGGGTTTTGGGATTTCTGCTAGCCGGGACCGCCCACAAGGGGTCTGTCTGGGCACTGCAGCACTGTGGTATGGGGAATTCGTCGTGATTCCTTCCTGTCCCAAGTGTCCCCTGTCCTGGCTCTTCCAGCTTTCGCGTGTCTGCGCGGCTTGCGGTAAGCTTACCGTTCTCGGCTTCTCACAGCGCGTGATGGGAGTGTGCGAATTTCCAGCCCGTCCCGCCCGTCTTTTCCTGACTGCGCCCAACGGAGAAAGAAAGAAAAAAAGGTTGCCGCCTCCCCGGCAACCATAGGGACCAAAACGTACGATGGCTGCAGCACGACACCGCTTTGGGGCGGTTACCACGCCCCTTGGAGCGCTGACAGATCCACCAGTTGGGTGTTGACGGTTGACTACTGTGCTAACTGCCTCACTTAGTCCCGTCGTTAAAAGTCCGTCCGTACTCCGTAGTGTCGGCCGGTTGGTGGAGGGTGGGTTAAATAGACAAGATAAAAGAAATGAGAAAAGAGACGAGGCGCGGCGCGGCTGTTCCCGTCCAATGAATATGAATTGCTCTGCAGAATGGCAGATTACTGGAGTAGGGGAATGACTGGGCTTCGGTCGCCGCGTTGTGTGTGTTTGTTGAGGTGCCTGTCTCTCAGGTATGTACATGTACGAATACACGGACTGTGTGGTGTTGTTCATGGATGAATTAAGCTTCTTTTTCGACAACCAGTTCCCCAAGTTCGTCGTCCAACGCAAGATCAGCAGGCTGCAGCTGGCAAGGGGAAGGAAAGCGTGACGTGACGAAAAGGCCGGTCTAGGCCTTGGGGGTCGATCTTCGCAAATCTGGAAAATGCCAGCTGCCAGTCGCGAGTCGTCAATGGAAACCAGCTCCTTCCCCTGCGTCCAACGTCAATTTGTTCCACACATCCATGGATGGGCCCGCTTTTGAGACGAGCTCATGACCTGATGAAGCACCCATCAAGGGCCGTCACCCACCCACCCGTGCCACCGCCAACCGTCAAATGTCCTATCCTAAAATCGGAAATCCCATAAGCGCTGAACCGGCAATTTCCAGTGAGGCTGACGCGCGGCGCGGCTTTCCGTTATCTGCACGTTTCCTGCGAAGCCCGATGGCATTCATCAGACGAAGGCTATTCTGCACACAAAGTTCCGCATCTCCCCGGCCACAGCACAGCAGGCCATTCCTGCTACAGCACGAGACTACTATGTAGTAACCTGAAAGATGCCTCTTCTGTCAACGTCGATGTCGATGCTCCAACCCATACTGGGCAAGGCACCTCGTCGACATGGGGAATGTGCAGTCAGTCAGTTTCCAGCATTTCGATTCGTGGGTGGCAGCCGGTGACACGATGCCCTCGATTCCCGGAGAGTCGGCAAAAGCTGCCCAGCGGTCTGGGCGCTGACAGCTCGTGTGGGACAAACTGGGGCTCTGTGGGAGACACCGGAATGCAGCCAGCGGGGGGTTTGTGTGGCATCGCGGATCCCGGAACTTCGATGGCAGTGCAAATTGTCGATGGTTGAGAGCACGGCCCATCACCCCAAGGGCCCAAACCTATCTCGCCGTGAGCACGTTGCGTCGACAAACCACACCGTGAGACCGGGGTCCGACTGCCCTTGCACCTCTCAAACACACCGATGGGGCTGAACTTCTGAAGACTGTTCATGACCTCCTCCGCCTTTACACTACTCCGTAGTTCTGCTGGTCCCCCTCCCTCCATCAAAAGGCCGAATTGAGGTGGAAAGACGTCTCCAACTAGCGCAAGTTCAGTGGAAGTGGATGCGCCATGCCGAACATCCAGAACATCCACAAGGCGGGCAGGCAAGGACGTTGGTTGGCTCGCGGGCGAGTGTGTCGCTCCTCCCACTCGCTGCCACGATGCCGCGGGCCGCTAGACCAGGCTGGGACAGGGCCGGGCAGCCTGCCCCTCATTGGCCCAATAGCGCCGCGCATCCATCAATATCGTACGTTTTTCATGTGCTCTTGGGTTCGATGGAGATCGGGATCCGCCCAAAGCTCCTTCCTCCGTTCTGGGGGGGTGATCATGGGCCATGGCATTGACCACAGACGGAAGGCTTTCCTCACTTTCAGACAGTGCGGATCTGCCGTTTCGAGGTATGTGCAGTGCCAGAACAATGCGATGAAGGGCCAAGAGGGTTTCTGGAATTCTCGAGTGTGGCACTGTCATCTGTCATCAGCATTTTTGCCATTCCCATCCGTCCATGTCGGACATGCCACGCCCATGCGATTGCCCATTGGGGCGAGATGGGAATTCGACACATTCCAGGTTTCCGTCCTGACGGCCAGTCTGCGTGCGGTCTGGAATAGTGTCGAACAGTCGTGTACGCAAACCATGCGTCTTTTCCCGCCGGCCAAAAGCCAGTTTTGTCTCCTAATTCGTGCTTTTCCCGGCGCCATGACGAAGGGCCGCTGGGAGCCCACGCGTGCCAACGGCAGGGAAAACACCACTATCGTCGATCTGCTCAAATGATCGCGATCTCGACAGAACCCCTTTGGCAAACATTGCACAGGTACCCTCTACCTCTGGGTACCTCGGTAACCATCCTCTTTGCGGCATCCTGCCGTACCCGCCGTGTTCCTCGACAACACAGTGGAGATGCACACTTTCCCGTGCAATCGAGCGGGCACTTTTCCTTGCTGCCCTGTCTGTTCCAGCACGCACCAGACCAGGCCCATGGATTCGCAGCGAGGCCTTCTTCTGAGCTTGGCAACCTGGAAAAGATGCAGCATTGTGATCCAGCGTACTCCGAAACCCCAAACCGCATCCTAGGAACTCGGCCAGATCGAGATTCTTGCTTGCTGTCTGTCTCTGCGACACTGGTCCGGGGTTGCTTGGGCTCCGCGTGCTCTTGAAAATCGGCCGATGCAGCCCTTGCTCAGTGCTGTCCCAAAAAACCGAACCCCAGAAGAGGGACCCAGAGATAGCACCGCCCTTCGCGTCTGGTCCGGAGAAGAGTCTAGACTCGGGCACAGGGCCACATCCCCCGTTTTAATTTGACGCCCCCCGCCCAGACATTTCGCCGTCAGCCATTCCCCGGCCAGCAGAGAGCCGGTTCCCGTTGCACCAGGCCGTGCAGGCCCCAGTCCAGCACCATCCAGCAGCAGCACGTTGGGCTTGGCCGCACGCTGCCAGCATGCATCCGTTCCTGTTCCGTGCTGGTACCCTTTCCCAATAGCAGCGCCATACATCATCATGGGACCCTGGCTCTGCCGGTCCGTCCCACGTCTGCGTCTGCGTCTGGGTCAGTGTCTGGGTCTGCGTCTGCGTCTTGCGTTCTCCCAGCTGCAGTTGCAATTCGGCATGTCATCACGATCTCTGGCTCTCTCACCCCACCAAGCCAAAAGGCCCGAGTCCCAATTTCGAGAATGCCATGGCCTAAGCGACTCTTCTCTCGACCTTGCCATTGTTGACTCCAGGAGTCCAGACACACCTTCTCTCTGCCTCGCCGCTCCCCCAAACCAACTCCCTGCGTGAACTTGCTGCCAGCGGAGTTCTGACCGGCAGCCGCTACACACTCCTCCGCCTACTACTACTCCCACTCCCGCTTCGATCCGCGCGCCGCTTTGCTACACAGTAGCTCCACGAAGCTCGATTTTTGGCCCCCTAGCCGACATTCGTCTCTTGTCGCTCCGCGCACACACCTCGAAAGCCACGAGGACACAGCAACAACGGCAGCTCCCGCACAGCGCAGACCCACCGCCGCCCGCTGCACCCAGGGACTCGACCGAGCAACAACGGCCGCCTCTTGACGGGGACTAGGGTCTCGTCGACTCTACCTTCAACCACGAAACCGCTGTCCGAAGCATTGAATCTTGGTCGGGAACCAAAGCTTGTCGGCGTGGACGGGGAAACTTCCTTCCGCTTCGCATTCCGGAGTGCCCGAAATTCACAGGCCGTGCGGGTGCCGAAATCAGCAGACCGCCGCCTTGGTTTCGAGACCCGGCGCTCCACACCACGCTGTCGTTGTCAGACGACACACAAACATCGTCGCCAGGCTGGATGACGCAACTACTGGAGGTTGTCTTTGGGGAGTTGGGAATTACCCAGTACCTCGACTCGTTCCTGGAACAGGGCTTTGACACGTGGGAGACCATCTTGGACATCACCGAATCTGACCTGTATGTGAGGCGGCTTCTGGGGCAGAATGGAAGAGGCTCTGGCTTGGGTTCGATGCTGACTAAATGACTTGGGCCAGTGATGCATTGGGAGTGAAGCTGGGCCATCGACGGGTAGGTAGCCCTTATTATGTGGTATCTCGGTGGGACATGGCCGCCGCTCTGTGCTTGGTTGGGGCTGGCAGAAGGGGACAGGTTGCTGACGGCGACGACCCGCAGAAACTCCAAAGACGAATCGCCAATTCCCGCGGCATTGCACCAGACGCGTCCCTCGTCTCCCCGACACAGTCGTCCGCCGAGGAACTGAAACTTCAAGATGCCATCAAGGTCGAGAGCGTGGCCACCGATGGTCGGGAGACGGTTGGTGTCGTAGTCACAAAGAGAAAGTATCGGCGGCATCCCAAGGTTGGTTCCCCTCTCAAGCGAAGCTGAAGGCTTCCCCGTGCCCATGACCTGATGCTGATGCCATGGATAGCCGGATGAAAACGCCCCAGAGCGGCCTCCGTCAGCCTACGTGCTATTCTCTAACAGTAAGGCCTCCTCGGCCCTCTCGTTTCCCTTGTGTGAGGTTTGCGAAGCAGCAGCTAACCTCTGACCCTGCGTAAAGAGATGCGCGAAGAGCTCAAGGGCCGCAATTTGAGTTTTACCGAGATAGCCAAGCTGGTTGGTGAAAACTGGCAGAACCTGACGGCAGCCGAGAAAGAGCCGTTCGAGTCCCAGGCACAGGCTATCAAGGATAGGTACTTGAGCGACCTGGCCAACTACAAGAAGACCGGCGACTACAGGAAGTACCAAGCCTATCTCCAAGATTTCAAAGCAAAACATGCTTCTCCGTCGCAAGGTAAGGCACAATCCCGTGACCTACTCTCGAATTTTTCTCTGACTTGTCACCGCCTGTGTTGCAGACAAGGATGCCTCCAAAAGACTCAGGCTCTCCGAGCCTGGCGCTTCAGGACGCTGCAGCCCCGGTGCAACACCAACAAGAACCAGCAGGAGCGGAAGCGGCACAGATAGCCGCAAAGGGAGCGAGCCCCCTTCCAGCAGGCAGAGGGTCGACTCCACGAGCGACTCCCAGTTCGCAGCTTCTGGGGTCCGCTCGGCGTCGATTGCTTCCCCGGAGGAATCCGTACTATCCCCCGTCATGAGCGACTCTGAACAGCACCCAACAGACCTTTCGCCAACCTTCAAAACAGAGCCGAGGGACCAGCCTTTGCTACCTGGGCCGCGTCATCCCAACCAAGGCGAGGACCAAAGTCGAGAACAGATGAGCTTGCATAGGCACCTCCCGTCTCTCTCGGACGTGTTCGATGGACAGGGACTACCCGGCGGGTTGCGACCTCCAAACGAGCCCAACGGGTTTCGTTTTCCAGGTGCTCCCCATCTGGTTGGAAGTCCAAGCCATCCGCCAAATCTTGGTGGCGGCGATGTGCGTCCAGTGGCAACGCTGCCGAACGGGCATCCGTATGCCGCACAACCACCGCCTTCACACCCATCCTTCGGCCACCCTCGGCCGCCAGTCGACGGTCCGTTGCCAATACACGCTCTGCTGGCATCAAAACCGGAACCTCCGTTTCACACCCCCCAGCCACCACACCCACACCACCCAAATGCCTACCATCTCGACCAGAAGCCAAGGCTTGTGCACCAGCCTTCGAATGGTGCCCCGAGTCTTCGCATGATCAATGGTATGCCAGCAACGGTCCGACCCCGACTGAGGCACAGCTGACGTGACGTCCCTTACCACAGGTTATCATCACCAACACCATCCCTCGCCGTCGCTTTCACGGCCCGCGCCACCGCCCATGAACGGGCACCTCCACCAATTTTCTACACAACCACCACCACAGCCAGCTGCCCCGCCAGCTGGCCCTGGGCTACCTCGGCAAGGGAAGCCGAATCCGAATCTCGATGGCATGAGCGCATTGTTGCGGGCGGGCGAGATCGTCGATCGCCGAACTCAATGACCTCCCTCCCTCGGTTGTTATCATCAGGCTTAGACTCGCGGGATTTCACAACCTCCTCTGCCGCATCACCTCGCTCGAAAAAGACAATTCACTCTTCCTGCCATGCCATCTCGTCGTCTTGGCGACGATACAATGCTATTTTACATGTCATATATACCATACCATATCATACCTCCCTCTGCGTCGACGGATACCCCCTTTAACTTGTGTGGAATTCTTGGTTGGCGGGTGGCCGTAATTTTTTTTACTCTTCTTTGAAAAAGATTTTTGTGTGTCTGTGTCTGTGCATGTTGGGCGGATGGATGGATGGACTGTTGCACAAAGAAAGCGAGCAAGCGAGCGACGCATCTGGTGTTTTATGTTGCTGGGGGAAGGAGGGGGGGGGCAAACGAGCCGTTATGGCTGTGACTTTTCGGCGTGGGTTGGGAATAGGTGCACACGCACGTAGAGCCACGCTGGTGATGAGAAAATGTGCTTCTTGTTATGCTTGTGTAGTATATAAGGGATTACAACGGCTGTGGAGACGGCGGATGGGGTGGAGGAAGGGGGAATATAAAAAATGGATCAAACGCTGGCAATTTTGCCTGGGATCTCGATGGCAAGGTTCTTTGCTTCCTAGGCTCAACCAAACTTCAGCCGTCGTTTTCTTTCCTTTACATCCAGTCCTCGAATCCTTGATCGGAGCCGCATTACATATCTAGGGGGCGATTGCGTGCATGTATGAAGTATCATGTGTCTGGGTCCAGCAGGAGTCAAGGGAAAATAGAGAGAAAAAACCAAAGTAGTGGGTTGAACTAGAAGACTGTGATAAGACTGAGCACAAACCCCATCCCAGGCCACTTTCTTCTCTCCCTTCCATCTCCCTTCTATCCCTTCTGTCCCTTCTGTCTTCCTTCTCTTCCTTCTATCTCCCTCCTCTCGAATCCTCTCACCCTCACTCTCCCTCTCTCTCAAGTCTAAACCCCTCTTAACCTCCTGTTATCCTCTTCCCTTCCTCCTGATCTTTTCCATTCCTGCTTTCTCTAGCATTATTATCCTCCTTTCCTATCATCTCCTTGGGAGGAGGGAAAGAAGCCAATATAAACTGCCTCGCAGATAGCCCCCAAGGCCGTATGCTTCGTGGTGAGGTGCTGTATGTGACTGTGCGCTTCTTGGATACATAGTAAGTAGGTAGTTATGTGCCATTTCCCCATTCAACGAACCCAGGCCATTCCTACGCTCCATAGCTATGGATGGCATCAACACTTAGCCTTGACGCTCAACACCAACATTATCTTATCACAATCCCAATTCACTGTCACTGTCCCTTGCCCACCCTCCTCGTATGTCCCACCAGTTCCAAAGCTCAACCCCCAGCAACCAGAAAGAGTAGCGCTTTTTTGCTTCCAAATCTCGGGGGTTTGAAGATGCAAACTTGAGCCTACCAGAAGAGACCAGGCCAGACAAAGTGATGCCATTCAGGGGGATCGCTCACACTGGGCACACTTTCACTTCACAAACATACCTACTCAACTTTACCTACTCAACTTCAAGCCACATATCCACTTCACTCAGTCAGTCAGTCAGTCACTCACCTCATTTCCAGATTCACACATCAGGCAGTCAAAAGGCGAAGTGGTCAACAAGTTAACTACGTCAACAACAACATGCAACAAACAAAAAGCCCCTTGACATTGACAGGTTTACCTAAGAAGATAGAAAAGAGAAAAAGAGAGAGAAATCGGCATTTCAGATAGTTATGATATGATATTAAAGAAAAGCCCTAATAAAAAGAAACGAGACATCAGGAGAGGAATGGAAAAAGGAAAAAGGGAAGATCGGAAAGAAAAAAACCCGAAACTAACTAAACCTAGGAGAGAACAAAATAAGAAAAAGAAAAAGAAGAAAAAAAAGAACTGAGACGTTTCTAACCAGGTGTAGGTATCACATGCAACGACAGTTACAAAACAAATAAAAGAAAAACACGCATCAGAGAGGAGGAAAGAAAAGGAAAAAACCAGCAGAAATCAACCCCCCAGCAACCAACGCAACATGGTCAAGCCCCACGTTCATCCATCTCATCTACTCGCTCACTCCGCCAGTATCATCATCACCACCACCGCCGTAGCCATCACTTTCGCCATAGCCATGGCCAAAGCAATAGCAACAGCAGGGGGAGTGAGTGTGCACCACCCTACCTACCTACTCGCCCACCTATCGGTTAGGCAGGTAGGTAGAGAAGGAGGTAGGGAGGGCAAAAACCAGCACAACCGCGCAAGCAGCCAAACAAGCAGGCAAAGCAAAGCAAAGCGAGCAGGAGGGGAGCAGAGCAGAGCAGAGCAAATAAAAAAAAAGAGAAACACCCCCCACAGAGACCAAGTCCAACCAACCCCCACCCCAAAACAAACCCAAACCAAACCCAAAACCAGGGGCCATCACCAGACCCGAAAGCCCCAAAACCCCCCCGGAGGAGAGGAACCAACAAGGAGTACCAATAATCCATCCCCGCAGTCACCGCCGCCAGCCTACGACGCGGCATGGATATTCGGCTCCGACAGGCTGCCCGCCGTGCGGCTGATCGGGTCGTCCAGGTCAGCGGTGACAATAGCCGGGCTATCGAGGGCCTCGCCGCCGGCGGTGACGGCGCGCGGGGTGAGCGGAGGGCGCGTTGCCGGCGCCACCGCCGCCGTCGTCGTGGTGGTTGACGACGACGCCGACGAAGCCGATGAAGCCGACGACGACGTAGCGGCCGCGGTGGCCTGGTACGCGGCAGTGAGGGTGGGGTTATCGCGGCGGCCGCTGGTGACGGCGTCGGCGGCGCGGGCGAGCTCGCGCTCCCTGTTCTTCTCGAGGAGCTGGCCGCCGAGGGTGGCGCACTTGAGGATGGTCTGGATGAGGTGGTTCTGCTGGAGCGGCTTGGAGAGGTACTCGTCCATCTGGGCCTGGATGCACTTTTCTCTGTCGCCCATCATGGCGTGGGCGGTGAGGGCGATGATGGGGGTGCGCTGGCTGCCGAGGTTGCGTTCGTATTCGCGGATGTTGCCCGTGGCTTCGAAACCACCCTGTATGACGGTGAGGTTAGCGGGAGGACAAAAGCTAAAGGGTCAAGGGCAAGAGAATTGGTGCTTACCATAATCGGCATCTGAACGTCCATCAAGATCACGTCAAACTTCTTCCGCTTGACCGCCTCGACGGCCTCCTCGCCGTTGCCCACCACTGTCACAACATGGTGGTACTTCTCCAGGATCTTGACGGCGAGCCGCTGGTTCACCGTGTTGTCTTCGGCCAACAGAATCTCAAACGAGCGGGTGTTATCCGCCAGAGAGGGGGTGGCCCTGTTCTCCAGAGCAGGCACCATTCCGTTGCCGAGGTCGATCAGCTCGCACGGCGTCGTCATGTACGACGTGATGCCCAGGTCGAGGCACGACTTGAGCGACACGTGGACCGCCGGCGCCAAGAGGACGATCGGGAGGTACTTGAAGTCGTCGACCGCCCGCAGTCTGCGGGCGTCCTCGATAGAGTCGACGATGATAACATCGTACGGCGAGTTCGCCGAGCCGCGCGACTTGACCAGCGCCGAGCTCTTCTCGGAGTCGACGACGATGGGGACCAGGCCCAAGGCCTCGAGCATCCAGATGATGTCGGCGCCGTGGCCAGTGCGGCCCTTGTCGACAAACAGGATCTGGTGGCCCTTGTAGGGATTGAGCTGCTTCGAGATCAACGAGATGTCCTCGCGGGCCAGGCGGACAACGCAAGTGAAGTAGAACTTGCTGCCCTTTCCGTAGGTGCTCTTGACCCAGACATCACCGCCCATCAGGTTGACGAGCCTCTTGGAGATGGACAGGCCCAGGCCGGTACCGCCAAACTTGCGCGTCATGGAGCCGTCGGCCTGCTGGAACGTGTCGAAGATCAGATCCAGTTTGTCCTCCGGGATGCCGATACCGGTGTCGGCGACGATGAACTCGAGCGCGTACTCGCAGGGGTTGCTGCACTGCACTTGGGATGCCTTCTGAATCGTGAGGCTGACCTCGCCGTGCTCGGTAAACTTGATGGCGTTGCCCACCAAGTTCAGGATGATCTGACGTAACCTGAACGAATCACCCACGACGTGATCCGGCACCGAGCTGTCGACGAGGTACGTGAGATCCAGGAACTTCTCGTTCGCCTTGACGGCCAGGGTCTTGAGCGCGTTGAAGACAACGCCACGCAGGGTGTAGGGGATTTCCTCGATGACCATCCTCCGCGCCTCGATCTTGGACAGATCGAGAATGTCGTCGATGATGGTCAGCAAGCTGTTGGCCAGCGAATTGACAATGTTGAGCATTTCTCGCTGGTACTGCGTCAAATCCGTGTCGAGCGTCAGCTGGGTCATGCCGATGATACCGTTCATGGGCGTTCGGATCTCGTGCGACATGTTGGCGAGGAATTCGGACTTGGTCTTGTTGGCCAACTCGGCGGCCTCCCTGGCCTGCGTGTTCCTTTGGATACTGTCCCTGAGGTTGTAAACCATCTGGTTGATCTTTTTCTTCAGCTCGTCCATCTCGCCCGAGGCCTCGACCTCGACAAGCTTGGTGAAGTCGCCGTCCGTCGCCGCGTTTGTAATGTCACCGAATGCTCGCACTTGGGCCGTCTGCGAAGGAAAAGAAAAAGAGTCAGTCGTTTCCAGAGTTCCGCAAAGAGAGTAAAAAGAGATGGAAGAATCGACTCACAAGGTTATTGGCCATGGTGTTCACATCGGTCGTAATTTCCTTCCATCTGCCCTTCAAGCCAGCCACATCGGCCTGGCCACCCATGATACCGTCGACTCCGACGTCCTTGGCGACTCTTTGCACCTCGTTGCAGAAGATGGACAGCCGGTCAACCATGTTATTGATGGTCTCCTTCAGGATGAGTATCTCTCCCTTGGCTTCGACATCGATCTTGCGGCTCATGTCGCCGTTGGCAATGGCCTGCGTGACGGTCGAAATCCCGCGCACCTGGACAAGCATATCGGTGAGTATTGGCACTCCTCGGCAATAAGGGGTCGTGTCAACGTACCTGCGACGTAAGGTTTCTGGCCATGGTGTTCACGTTCTCAGTAAGATCCTTCCACTTGCCCTCGACGTTGTCGACCTGGGCTTGGCCGCCAAGGGTACCGTCTGTGCCGACTTCCCTGGCGACTTTGCTGACCTCAAAGGCGAAAGTACCCAGACGGTCAACCATGGTATTGATGGTGTTCTTCAGATCGAGGATCTCGCCCTGGACTTCGACCCCAATCTTCTTGGTCAAGTCACCCTTGGCGACGGCAGTTGTGACCTTGGCAATCTCGCGCACTTGAGTGGTCAGGTTCATGGCCATACCGTTGACGTTCTCGGTGAGGTCTCGCCAAGTGCCCTGCACGTCGTGGACGGTTGCCTGGCCGCCCAGTCTTCCTTCGGTGCCGACTTCCCTGGCAATCTTGGTGACTTCGCGTGCAAACTGCTGCAGCTGGTCCACCATGGAATTAATCGTCTTCTTGAGCTCAAAAATCTCGCCTCTGCACTCGGCCTGGACCTTCTGGGTGAGGTCACCCTTGGCGACGGCCGTGGTGACTTTGATGATGTCTCGCACTTGGGTGGTTAGATTGTTCGCCATGGCGTTCACGTTGACCGTCAGCTCGTTCCACATGCCCTGGACGCCCTCGACGTCGGCCTGGCCGCCGAGGATACCCTCAGTTCCGACATCTCTGGCCACGCGAGTGACTTCCGAGGCAAATGTTCGCAGCTGGTCCACCATGGTATTGATGGTCTGCTGAAGTTGGAGAATTTCGCCCTTGGCGGGGCGTTCAATTTTCTTGGTCAGATCACCGTGTGCCACAGCCGTCGTCACGGATGCGATCTCGCGCACTGCGGGGGTAAGTTAGCTCTGGGCAGACGGGGAGTTGATCGAGAGGACATACCTTGATCTGTGAGGTTCTGGGCCATGACGTTCACTACAAAAAGTCATGTTAGCACAGAGACCGAGCCCGCGACGACCCCGATGCAGGGTCAGCGGCATACGCACCATTGTCAGTGAGCTCCTTCCATGTCCCATCGACGCCTTCGATCTGGGCCTGTCCACCGAGGATGCCCTCTGTTCCGACCTCACGGGCGACGCGGGACACTTCGCTCGAGAAGACCTGCAGCTGATCCATCATGGTATTGATGGTGCGCTTGAATGTCGTAATTTCGGGGTCCATCTCCACACTGTTCATGCGGACCTTCTTGGAAAGATCTCCGCGGGCGACGGCCGTGACGATCTCGCCAATCTCCCGCAACGCCTTTTGGAAGGCCTCGTTGGCCTTTTGATGCTTCCACAGCTCGCGCTCGAGGGTGGCGACGCGCTCCTGCTCGATGATGGCAAGGGCCTTTTCCTGCAGCTGCTTCTGCTCGAGCAGCTGGGCGTTGACGCCGTCCAGCTCTTGGCGTTGGCTGTCGAGGAGCTTCGACTGGTCGTCGACATGCTCGCGGAGGTCTTCGAGGGCCTCGTCGATGAAGCCATTGCGCGGGAGGTTGGGCGGGTATTTCGGCCGCGGCCTGCTCTTCTCGTCTGCGAAAAGGTTTGTGTCGGCCGTCTCATTCGGGGTGTCGGGGAAGACGTTTGCGGAGGCCGAGCTTGCGCGGGCCTCGAGCTGCTGGACGCGGAGGACGAGGGCGGCAAGTTCCCGCTCGAGTTCCGACTTCTCGAAGGTGTCGGGTCCCGGCAGCCTCAGGGTCGGAACTGGATCGGAGGCCGCTGGGGGCGTCGTCGGGTCGACAGCGAGGGATTTGACGACGGCAGCAATGGCTGCCAGCGAAGGGTCGCCGCTCATTATTGCAGCGGGGGGGACGGCGGTAACGCCGCGCGGGGGGGCCGATTCGGGAGCAGCACTGACGACGGACCAGAAGAAACACGAATGGGATGGCGGGGAAAGGACCAGTTTCAGTGCCAAGGACTATGGTCTTTTGCGTGGGAAACGGATCTTCATGCGGGGAGCTGGTGTCTCGTCGGATTTCGAACCGCTTTGCTGATGCAGGGTGTTGGTTTTGGACGAGAGAAGAGTGACCGACAGTGTGGTTCCAGGTTGCAAAGACGCTGCTGTGGGCGGCGGGTCGCGCTGAAGGTGTCGGCGGGCTGCTTGGCGGTGCAGAGCACAGAATCTGGCGGGCGGAAAAGCCCACTTCACTGCAGCGAAAAGTCCGGGTCGCCCGTATCCGCAGGGACCTAGGGCAAAGCGGAGACGGTTGCCGTCCCGGTGCGTGGTGCGTGGTATGGATGGGTATGGTTATGGATGTAATGTGTAAGGTACTTTGTTTTTGTCTCGCCCCTCTCGGTCGTGCTAGTTCGGAGACGCTCGTGAAAGAATGAGGTGCGATGAGACAAAAGAAAAATAATCAAAAAAGAATATTATGGTCAAAAAAGAGAGAGCAGGTAGATTCGGTAGGCACGGCTGGGGCCGCAGCAGATGGCAGCGAGCGAAAAAGGAGGGGCCTTTGGGGAGTTTGTCGATGGGGCCGGTGCAGGGAGAGGATGTGAAGAGGCGGAAATGGGGAAGTGCTGGGGGGAGGGGCGCCTGGTCGGGGCGCCGAGTAGGGGAGGGATCGTCGGTGCAATGCCCATTCGCTGCACCACCCAACTAACGTTACCACCCCCTTTCGGTGCTTAGCGGCTTGCTGGAGATCTGGGGGGCCGCCTGCTCTTGCCTCTTGGTCTTTCTGAGTGCCGCGGGTTAACGTTCCAGGTTAACACTCAGGTTCCTTCCTCATTGCTTTGCGTGCGCCTCTTTACCAAGCACCTTAACACCAATGTTGACGCCGTGCAGTGCAGCAGCAGGGCCTAGAATCACAACCTTGGAATGTCTTCGGGTCCGCCTGCTGTTGGCTGTTGGTAGGTTAGGTAAGGTTGGCGACATCAATCAAGATACATGCCGTCAAGCGTCCTGTGCCCTGGCTTGAGCCCGGCTACCCTGCAGAAAGGAACACGCGATTGCTCTGACCCGTCCTGACTCGCGATCTGGAGATCCAGGCCCGATGGAACGTCCAGAAAAATATAGAAGCTCAGGTACGAGTCCGTCATCTGTCTCGAGTTTCTTGGTTATTTTCCCATCGCCAGCCAACTCTAGGCATCTAGGCCCAGGCTAGTCTGCTGGGGAGGAGAGATATGTCCGGGTTCCTTGATCCATCGGGCAGCGTAGCGGGGCGGACTGCGGTTACAAAACGTTACCGCTATTGTACGAGTAAACTCGTCTGTCTGTCGTGTCGTCTGTAAAGCAAGTGGTATATATGCGCAGCAGCCCAAAGGGTGCCGTGCTTCCCCACCTCAAGGCAACCAATATTGTCCAATGCCCAATGGCTGTCGTTAGTGTACCCTGGAGATGAATGAAAAGCTCGCCTCCTCCTCTTCCTTTTGCATCTGATGTTCCTCTGCTGTAACCGCCACTGCGGGGCTGGAAACAGGGCTGTCTCGGGGTTTGATGGAGCATGGATGGTCGGCGTCATCTTCCCGCCCTTGTGCTGCTGGGCAGGCAGGCAGAGAATAGCAACTTGATATGGAGTACTCGGTCCAAATCCAGGCAAAATTGTAGGTATTAGACACTACTTCTCAAGGGCTGCAAGAGAGTGTTGTTGTCGTCGTGGGCTTGTCGAGGGAAAAGAACCCGTGGACTGTGTGACAGATCTGCCTTTCGCAGATGCTGCGGCGTGGAGGGGTTTGGTTGCAATCAACCCATGGTGACGCCGTGCTTGCATGCAAGTACTGCTGTATTCTGTGCGGAATTCGTCGGTGTCGATACCTTTCCATACTGTTAGTCGACGTGGACTGTCAGCTGGGGCTCAACTGGCAGCTCCAAGGTCTCTTTGCCCTCTTCCGCCTTCTGAGCAACAACAATCCCCTCCTTGTCCCGGCCATCGCCGACCACGTTGCCGTCCTTGCATCCCTTACGCTGCTGCAACGGCCCGTGACCGGGCAGCTTGGTATGGTGTCCGAAGTATGCAATATTCTTCGCCGTCAGGAATTGCCATCCTGGCGTTGTCTGGGCTGACAGAGTCATACCAGACATTACTCGCCCGACACAGGGCAACCCAGTCTGGAGCGGGGAGGATGAGTTGATCAGAACCTGGCACGCCTGGCAAAGACAGAAGAGGGGTGGCGAACGCCTGGTGGGGCTCTTTCCCAAATCAGAGCCCGGCTCGTCGGCTGCCAAGAGTGCCAACCGCAAAAATGCAGGAGCAGATTGGATGAGAAACCCACCGCGCACATCCGCACAGTGCGGATCGGCTCCGCATGGCAGCTTTTCCACCCTCGTTTCTCCACTGGTCTTGTCGGTCTGGTCGTTCGCATCGCATGTTTCTTCCGATTTTGGCATCAATCGGACAAAGCCCGTTCGTTTGAACGTCCTTCCTTTCCTCTCGAAAGAAAAGGGGGGGAAAGGGTTTGCTTTCTCTGGTCGGGAGCGGCAACAGACAAAACCACGTCCCAAACTTACCGATCACATTCTGGGGCGCAAGCCACCTACGTCATTGAGAGGGGCAGAGCGTGGGAGCTGTCTTGCTCTTTGACAGCCACTGATTGCCTGCCCTGTCGAGTTGTCCTGGGGAAAGGGGGTGTTGTTCACCTCCGTCCACTTGTCCACTTGGTTTAGCCTTCCTTTTTGATTTCAAGATGGGAGGGGCACTTTTCACCACCAACTACCCTTATTGCCATATCGAATTTCCACAATGGATTGCGATGTGCATATCGGCACTGATCGATGGCCTTTTTGGGTGAAACGTGGCGCCTGTTGTTGGCCAAGCCAGTCAAGCTAGCTCCCTACACCACACAAGGCCCCTCCTCCAAAAGCGTGGGATTCCTTCTTTTCCCATTTTCCCCCGCCGCACACTTGAAACAGCTTGGCTGCGATCACCTGAGGACATGCCAAGACATGGACGACATCTCCGCTGCCGTTGGTTGGTGGTTTTGCTCTCGCAGCAACAAATCCGTTCTTTTTTTTTGTTCTTTTCCCAGTTTACGGGATCAGGTGCTGGATCCACATCCGCAAAGCCACCATCTTTCTCGTGTTGCTTTGGCGCTGAACAAGCTCGATCCTGGTCCCCAACCAACAGCTGCTGTTTTTTTATGCATTTTCCGTTCCCGCTGCATACGGGGTACACTAAAGCGCCTCACAGGATCCCGAGTTCCTCTCGGAAGGGTGGGTGTCCCCAGCGTTGGGTCGGGAGATGCACTGGTCCCTTTCCTTCAACTTCCCTTCAACTTCCCTTCAACTCTTACACAGTACATATTCCGTACAGCACACTTCCCTAATTTTCGGATTCGACCCTTGCCGACATGGCGCATTGTCCCAGTCCCCTCAGATCAACACGGGCACTCCACCCGGCCCAGGAGGTTGGATGCCTCCGGGACCCTGAAAAGAGCGGTCGGCCTGGGGGGGCCCACGGCCGATCTCAGATCTCGAGAGGATGCGCTAAACAAACTTGTCAGGATTGGCCTTTGGAATGTTTTGACGCCCTGATGAAAGGGACATGAGCGACGCCAGCCGAGAGACAGGATGTGCAAGACCGTGCAAGCAGCCGTGCAAGCTTGTATATTTGCGACCTCGTTACGGTTTGATATCGGCGGTGACTACCTATCAAAGATTACTATAGCATGCTACTCATGTTTCTGCTAACGATGTCTGGGGGGTGGGGGAGGGGGAAGGGGGGGCAGCTGAACCGTCGGGGATGCATCGACTTGTCAGCCTGCGGTAAGGCCGGCAGCCCCCTTCTAGCGGACTTTTCGGCAGCAACACGGACACCCGGGATTGGGCCCTCGGATCCGCAGGCGCTGGGACGCCGCTGAAAGACGGTGCCAAGCCGGGCTGCCGGCACCGGGCAGTGGGCGGTGGGCAGCCAGCGGTGGGGACAGTTTCTTTGATCCACCAGCATGTCTTTCAGCTGAACTCTCGGGACACCTTCTTGGGAGGGGAAAGGGGGACAGAAAGGAGGGGGGGGAAGTAGGGCGTCGGCTGATGGGGCTCGTTCTTTCGAAACCCCGCGGGGAAACCTTCGATGGCTGCTGTTCCGAGTCCCGGAAAACGATGATGGCATGGTCAACTTCACTGGCCAAGAGTTTGCTTTTGTTTGGTGTTTGGTCTCGAGTGAGCCCCGGGCATTACATCAACTCGACCACAAGAGTGAAACTTGGCAAACAGAGGCTACGCCAATGACACATGCAAAAAAACACCTTCCCCCTCCCAACCTGGATGGTACCGGTATGTTCCAGGTTGGTATTGTCCACCCTCTCTTCCGTTGTGTGACGTGCCTTATCAAGCAGAAACCACGTGGGGCGTCTCGAAACTGACCGTCAGTTCTCTCATTGTCCTCGATGGACACGGCTGCAACTGGTCCATCCAACCAGCCGGTCCATCGCAGAGCTGTGAGGCAAACAAGAAGTACAGACTGTCCTTGGGCACGCCTTGCTTATGCGCTGCTCTTGGGGGTGGTCCTGGCCGGAGCTCCCTTTGGGGTGTATAAACTCCTCTGAGCACATAGCTTCATGTCAACACTCTTTCTCTCAGTAGGGGGTTTAGTCCAATCCGGTCCAGTCCAGCTTGGACTAGTCCAGCTCGGACCAGGCCCGTCTTGTCGACTTCGGCCAGTGAGCTCCTGTCTTCTGCAACACGGGCCACCTGCTCTTCTATAACACCCACACCGACGACACGGGCATCATTGGAACGTCGACATCTTCAGCCTTCCCAGCCTTGAGAGCCTCGTTATCACACCAACAACGGCCCCCACATCTTGGACAGTTGGACTGGACAACAGCCATCATCCCGGTGATGACCCAATCATTGGTGTCGAATTCATTGGTGTAAATTCATTGATGTCGAATTCATTGATGTCGAATTCATTGGTGTCGAATTCATTGATGTCGAATTCATTGAATGTCGAGACGGTTCCAGTGTAGACATGCCCGGAGCATAAACAATGAACTCCTGATTTGAGTTGGCTTGGGGTGAGTTGTTGATTTTCGAAAGATTACACAACTGAGGTAGTCTGTAGTCTTCACACATTGATACGACAGAAGGAAGTTGAGAATTCACATGTGAAGAGAAGAATCAAGTTCCGTTGTTGTTGATTGTCTTGGCCAAATGTCCGGGTTAGGGTAAGATGAGCAACTCACTTCAGATAAGATAAGAAATTTACTTATCCCACGCCGCCAAGTCGCCGCGCTTGCCTGCCCGCAACATCCCTCGTCCCAGCTTTCACCACCAACATCCTGTCCCCACCTCCAAGCCCGCCTCTCCCAGCGCCGTGATGTTTCGGTCTGCCCGCTTTCTGCGAGGAATCCGAAATATCAACATCATGGCGACCGCCCAGGAGACACCAACCGCCACCACGGCCGCTGCTGCTGCCGCTGTCAATGCCGCTGCAACTCCGGCAACCTCCCTCCCCCGAGTGCCCATCCCGCCCCGCGGCGTCGACTATCGCGGCAAGATCGTCCTCGCCCCAATGGTGCGCTCCGGTGAACTGCCCTCGCGTCTTCTCGCCCTGCACTACGGCGCCGACCTCGTCTGGGGTACGTCTCTACCCTCTTCTAGACTCTCTCCCCTTCTTCGCACTAACCCCCGCCACCCCTCCAGGCCCCGAAACAGTCGACCACTCCCTCATCGGCGCGACCCGCCGCGTCAACCCGCGTAACAACATGATCGAGTACACGCGCCAGCCGTCGCACTCGCACAGCCCGGCCAACCTGCACGGCACGCCCGAATCCGTCATCTACCGCCTCGACCCGGCGCGCGAGCAGCACAAGCTGATCTTCCAGCTCGGCACGTCGGACCCAGACCGCGCCGTCGCCGCCGCCCGCTTCGTGGCCCCCGACGTCGCGGGAATCGACGTCAACGCCGGCTGCCCCAAGCCCTTCAGCGTGCTGGGCGGCATGGGCGCCGCGCTGCTGCAGACCCCCGAGAAGCTCGCCGGCATCCTCGAGGCCCTGGTCCGCGAGATCACCCCCCAGTTCGGCGTCGGCATCAGCGTCAAGATCCGCCTGCTCGAGACGGCGCCGCAGACTGAGGCGCTCGTGCGCCGCCTCGTGCGCACGGGAATCACGGGCCTGACGGTGCACTGCCGGACGACGCCGATGCGCCCCCGCGAGGCTGCCATCCGCGGCCAGCTGGGCATGGTCGCGGCCGTGTGCCACGAGGCGGGCGTGGCGTGCCTGATGAACGGCGACGTCGAGAGCCGGGACCACGCGCAGGCGCTGGTGGCCGAGTTCGGGACTGACGGCGCCATGATCGCGACGGCGGCCGAGAAGAACTCGAGTTGCTTCCGCGCGGGGACCGACGGCGGCCTGGCGACCTGGCAGGAAGCCGTGGAGCGCTACCTGCGCTTTGCCATGGAGGCCGAGAACAAGATCGCCAACACCAAGTTCATGCTGGCGCAGATGATCCCCGGCAAGGCGGCCGCGTACAAGGACGTGCATGCCAAGTGCCGGTCGTACGTCGAGTTTGTGCGTGCGCTGGGATACGAGGGCATGGACGAGCTGGCGCGTCGGACTGACGAGATCTTGTGCCTGGGCGAGTTCGAGGTCAAGCCTGAGCCCAAGTCCAAGAACAAGAACAAGAAGCAGCAAGCGCAGCAAGCGCAGCAAAAGCAGCAGCAGCAGAAACAACAACAGCAGCAACAAGACTCCAAGAAGCGCAAGCGAGACGGCGAGGAAAAGGCACAGCCCGAGAAGAGGGTCGTGGCCGCTGCCGAAGCCGTCGAGTCGTCTGCGCCCGCCGCCGTAGCGCCCGCTTCTGTTGCGGCGTGATGCCACGACATCGTACTGCTTCATCTTTGTTTGATTCTTTCTTTTCTCAACTTTCTGGCATATAGAACGGCGGGCGGGGGTTGGGGCGTAACGGGGCGACATGGAAATACATAGCATTCTTTCAGACAATCTGTCTTGTCTTGTCTGGCTGGCTGGCTTGGGAATGATATCCTGGTGTGCGAGACACAAAATATAGAAATTCCTACGGGGAGAGCAAATGGATATACGGGCCATACACTGTCTTGCACAAACATGAACAACATCAAACAACTCTTCTGTCTGAAGAAGCACGACAACAAAATCCAAGGGATAAATGTAGTTACGCTGTCAGTTACGTATCAAAAGTACCAGGTATCTACACCAGTGCTTCTCTGCGCCTTCATATGTATCCAACCGACTGACCGACTGCCCTACGCAATTTCTCGCTTGTTCGCTGCCAGACACACACCCACACCCACACCCACAGACACAGACACAGACACCCAACCATCCATGTTGCCTGCCCTTGCAGACACCCTTTCCGTGGCTCGTAGCCGTGACACTCAGAGCCTCGACTCAGGGTCTCGGCTCAGACAAGTCAGAAGTCAAAGGAAGAAATTCAGACCTTCTTCCCCTGCGCCAGCAGCTCCGACACCTTGGGCGGCAGCACCAGCGCGCCACGGTCGTTTCGGCGGTGGAAGTCGACGAGCGCGATGGCCGTCTTTTCCGGCAGGTCCTCGTGAATAAAGTGGCCCGCCTCGGGGAAGACTTGGAGTGCGTATTTGCCTGTTGTTTTGGTTTAATTTTTGTGTGTCAGTTCGTGTTGATGTTGTCGTCTATCGTTCTTGTCGTCCTCTTGTATGTATGTAAGAGGAAGAAGGGGAGGAGAGAGAGAGGGGGAACAGTAGAGATAAAATAAGGGGTGATTGGAGTGGGAAAGCTCACCCTGCATCTGCCCAATCGTCAGCTCGGTATCCAACCTGTCCGTCCCGGCAAGCAGCAACATCTTCCCCCCCCGCCCGGCCAGGAACTTCTTGCTCAGCCCGCTGAACCAGCCCTCCCAGAAGGGCTGTGTCCTGGCCAGATCGGTCCGCCACTGCCACGGTTTCGTAGTCGTAGGAGCAATAGCAGCAGTAGCAGCAGCGCTCCCCGCAGCAAGTTGATCCACCAACTCTTCATCTTCTTCTCCCCCTCCTCCTCCATCACCATGGCCATCCTCATCCTCCACCTCCATCGCCTCCCCCTCCCCCGCACCAGCACCACGCCCCCGTCGACGCGACCCCCCTCGTGAAACCAACAACCCCGGCACACTCGCCCGAGCACTAACAGCATTCCGCACCGTCCGCGACCGCACATGCCACTCGACGCCGTCGCGCAGCGTCTCAAACCCTGCCGGCCGCGTGGCCAGGTACGCGTGCATGCTCTGCAGGGCGTCCATGGCCGAGCCCTCGACCACGTCGAGGACCGCATAACCTAGGAGGTCGATCGCCGCTCCCTTGGTTGTGGTTTCGGCGGAGGGGGTGGGGGAGGGGGGGATTCCGGGAGGGGGTCTGGTGGCTCTTGTTGCGCCTGTTGCGATGGTGATTGGGGTTGGTTGGCTCGTGCTTACGTTTGTGGGGGGTGCGGTGGTTGGCGTTGTTGTTGTCGTGGGAAGCGGGGAGGGTGAAGGCCGGGGGAGGGAGGGGAGGAGGACGGAGGCAAACTCGGTGACGACTGCGCCGCCGAGTGAGTGGCCGACGAGGATCAGCGGAGGGAGGGTGGGCCAGTGCATGGTGGACTGCGTGAGGCGGATGATGGCGAGGAGGTCGGATGCCAGGGTGGACAGGGTGAGGTCTTCTGCTGCTGGTCCTGCTGCGTCTGCGCCGCTGGTACTGGTCAAGCCGTGCCCGCGCGCGTCGAGGGAGAGGATGCCGGCCGACGGCAAGCGCTTCCTGATCTCTGCGCCGAGAACCGCGAATGAGAGGCCCGACGAGCCGGCACCGTGGTGAGTCACGAAGAGCGGGCCGGGTGGCTTGCCCGGTCCGGAGGAGGGGGCAGGCGAGGTGAGATAGGCGTGGTAGGTGATGGAGCCGTCGGAAGCCGGGAGGAAGAGCTCGCGTTCAAAGTAGGTGGTCCAGGGGATGGGGTCGAGAGAGCGGCCGGGGAAGCTGGAGCGTGTTAGCTCACATGTCGGCGAGGTCTCTGATATGATGGGCAAAGGGGGTTGTGTCACCCTTGCGGCCGGGCGAACAGGGCTCTCCCCGGCGAGGGGATAACAGTTCCCGTGGAGGACATGGACGAGGCTGAGGACGAGTCGTCATCCTGCGGGGTGTTGGGCACCGAGCCGGAGCCGTAGCGGTCCTCGTCGAGCTCGCTGAACTCAGGCAGCGGCGGGGGTGCCATGGTGTGCATGGCGGTGTTGATCTTTGACTTGGCCCACTTCTTTTGGAGGTCGCTCATGTTCTATGGCGCGCAACGGGGTGATGGCAGCGGGTTATTGGGCAGATCTGGCCATGGGGTTTTGGACCGTCGACGACTTTGATGAGAAGAAGAAATGATGAAACAGGTGAAAGTGAGTTGAGGGATAAGTTTAGAGCGTCGAGTCCAATTGGGATAAAACAAGACACCGTTGCTTAAAAAACAACAAGGGAAAAAAGGTACAGGCTGGGACACAAACAAAAAAGAAAAACTGGGTTGGAACCGTTGAGGCTGTTGAATGTCTCCAGATCAAAGCAAGTCCAGTTCACAAAAGGTGAAGGTGTGCTTGGGTGGTGTGCACTGTGAAGCGCCCAACGGGACTTGGGTGAGGTCATTGGTCGTCTCGTTGAAGTTGGCCCACACTGTGCTGCCCCTCAGTTTCAGGGGTTTTGCAGCCAGAAATGGTGCGGAAATGGGGCAGGACAGTGCGATTATTAATACCTTACTGTACAGTGAAAGCTAGATTTACTTCAGGGGCATATCGGAAAGGAGCGATGTTGCGCACCTAAGCTGCTGGGAGACTGACACGCTTCCGACTGCGTCTTTTGGTTTGTTGAATCAGTTCGGGTATGCCACAGTCTTCTAAAACAAAACAAAAAAATCGAAAATAAATGAAAATAAAATAAAAAAGGGGGGGAAAGAAAAAGGGGGGAAGGGGGGCCGGGTGGGAGCAAGAATTTCACACATCGCTAATTAAGCAGCCATCCCTTGAGGACACTGACTGTTTCCCACCAATAGGTTTCAGATTCATGTCTTCGTAGATACACCAAATACAGAGATATATATGCAGATCACAAATGTATTGAAAACCCGGCCATGTGCAGCCATCATCAGCCCAAGCATATCAGTAGTGTACAGTTACATACACCCTCAACCTCCCGCCTCTCCTCCACCTCCCTGCCGTCCCCCCAACACACGCATATCAAACCAACCCCTTAATACCGCCCATAACCCCCCCGATACCCATCATACCGCCCCTGCCCACCCCCTTGGCCTTGCGCAGGGCCTTGCCCATACCCTCCCCCCCTCCCCTGGCTAGGAGCAGGATACCCCCTCTCCCGGCTAGGATACCCCCTCGGCGCAGCAGCAGCATACCCACCACCACCACCGCCACCACCACCATACCCACCATACCCAACATTAGGCAACGTAGGCTGGCGCAGCACATCCCCTCCTCCAGCTTCCCCTCCCATCACCAGATTCTCCCGACTGGCAGCCATAAAATCCCTCCTCTGCCCCGGGCCTGGGCTGGGCGTAGCCAACCCTGCAGTTGGGTTTGCGTTTGTGGTTGGCATCAGCGGACGGGCGGCGGCGAACATCGGATTGGGCATCGGATTGGGATTGCCGTTTGTGGTTCTTCCCGTGTTGTTGTTATCGTACCGATCCGGCGAGGTCGAGCGGGCAGTTGTTGTTGTGTCGGTGGTGGTGACGGCAAAGCCTGTTTTGGTCAGGGAGAGGGTGGAGGAGACGGAGGAGGAGGGTGAATGTTTGCGGTCGAGCAGGAGGGAGTTGCGCGCGTCGAGGGGGGTGAGGGTGTCGCGCTGTTGCATTTTTTCTGTTGGGGCGTTGGTTAGTTTGTGGTTTTTATTTGAAGGGGAAAAGTGACTTACCCATCTCCTTGCGGCGCTTGCGGTGCGGGTTCTGCTTGCAGCAGGCAATCAGTGCGTTCCAGGCGATCAGAAGGGCCAGGACGCCCGTCAGCGCCGACTGCACCGCGATGAGCACCACACCCGTGACCGTCTGCGTCGTCTGGGCGATGCCAAACTCCTCGACAAAGACCAGGATGCACGCCACCGACAGCACGCGCACGACCGCGATGGCGATGTTGATAATGTTGCTCGACCGCCGCTCGTACGGCCGGCTCCAGACCAGCAGGATCAGCATGACGGCCTCGATGACAAGCTGCCCGATCGTCTGCGCCATGCCGTGGCCGTCGCCCACCGCCAGCACGCAGCTCTTGGCAAACATGTATACGATGACCGGCACAAAAATCCACCAGTAGTCGCGCCGGTACGACTCGTAGAACAGGCTGTACTTGACCCAGATGCTCTTGTCGTCGTACAGCGCGCCGATGTCGCCTTCGAGCTTCCTGAACTTCCGGGCCGTGCTCCAGATCTTCCACGAGAAGAAGGCCAGGATGCCGGTGAACAGCGCGAGCGTGACGCCCGCCAGGACCTTGGCAGCCCATGAGTCACCCCGCGTGAACTGGAACATGCAGTACAGCACCCAGATGCCGTAGAGCAGCAGGATCAGCGACGTGACCGTCCGCGCGATGGAGCCCCAGTAGTGCTTGCGGAAGCCCGCCAGCGCCTTGGGGAAGCTGCCAAACAGGGCCCAGAACTCCAGCACGACCTTGACAAGCAGGATGCCCACCACGATGGCCGCGATGATGATGGCCACAACGAGAAGCACTGTCATGAACGTGTTGCCGGACGGGATGCTGAGTTGCTCCACATAGCCCTGGATACCCGAGACGGCCACGCGAACTGTGTCCTTGGGGCCGCCCTGCTGCGCCGTCTCGTCGACCGTACCGTTGATGCTCGTCTCGATCTGCCGGGCTGCGAGCTGCACGAACTCGTCGACGGCTCGCCTGAACAGGCCCTGCCCGGTCGTCTCCGAGGAGCCGTCGGGAAACACGAGCGTCGCGTTCCTGAGGGACTCGACGCTGTTATTGGTGAGGTTCCCACCCGTGACGGCCCGGAAGCCATCGATGGACACCTGGAGCTGCGTCCAGGGGATCAGGCCGGTCGAGAAGCCAAAGTTTTTCGCGAAACTCCGGTAGACGTTCGGGTAGTTGACAGACAGCATGCCGTTCATGGCCATGCCCTGGAACCAGCCAAACACCTCGGTGAAGCTGGGGCTGATGGTGCCCATGCCGCCAGCCGCCGATCCTCCGCTAGCGGCCGCGCTGCCTCCGCTCGCAAAGGCGGCCCCCACGGCGGAGACGCCACCCAGCACCAGAGCGGCGCCTGCCACGCTCGCGGCCACGTACGAGACGGCGGGCACGCTGGCCGTCTTGCCGTTGGACACCTCGGACTGGATGCAAGCGACTCTCTCGCCGGATTCCCGGGACCGTAGTTGCAGGGTGGCCATGGCGGCGATATCGGGGATCTGGAAGGCGATGGCCGGCACCAGTTTGGCATACTCGTCGGGGATCTTTTGCGTGCCCTTTGCTGCGAAAGTTCCCGCGGGGACTAGAGGAGTCAGTACCAGGCCGTACACACGAGACCATCAAAAAAGAACATACCAGGACAGAGCTGCTGCACAAACGTCTTCTGGTCGCAGGGGTCGAACGAGTTGGAGTAGATGTTCTGGCCGTAGGCCGTGACGTTGAGGATGGCCGTCACATTTTGGATCTGGTTGCTCGTCCCCGCCACGTCGAACGTGACAGTCTTGTTGTCGTTGTTGTACTTGATGTCGATTCTCTGCACCGACACGCTGGCGTTTGTGTTGCAGCTGCTGAAGCCAACCGTCTCCAGGACATCCACACCCAACGCCTCGCTGGCCAGAAGCGCGCCGGCCAGTAGGGCCCTCAGTAGCGGGCCCTTCATCTCTCCGTCTGATATTCGGCTGCTGGCGTTCAGGGGGTGGCGATACCGAGTCGTCGAGGATTCCAATCAAGTCGTTTCCAGTGTCGTCTAACAACCGCTCTCTCCTCCTCTTTTATCCAAAATTTTGCCCGTCAAAAACCTCTAGTCCAGCTCTCCCAGCAGTCCAACGCCAGTCGATGCCCGTATAAAACTTGGCCGTCAAGGCTGTCGTTTGAAAGGGCGGGAAAAAGAAATAATGAGATAAGAAGGTAACGACAGTCAACGTCTCTAAAAGTGGCCGAGGATCAACCTGGAACGAAGAGAAGAGACAGAAAGTGAAAAAAGGGCAACACGTTGCCCGTCAAAGAGAAGAAGCCAGCGCGGACTCGCTCGAGCCTCAGTGCGAGGTGAGGACGAGGAGGTCACGAGGTTGGCACCGGCCAAAGGGCAGAAAGGAAAAAAGAGGGCATCAAGAGAAAAGAATCACAAGCGCCAAACGAAGGGCATGCTTGAATGTGAAAGAAAGGGAAGAAGAAAATAGAAAACGAAGAACAGGGGTTCGAGATAAAGCAGGCAGGGGAGAGAGAGACAGAAAGAGAGCAAGATCGGAGGCAGTGGACGAGAGGTGACGAAAGCGGATCAGGGACCCAGCGGGTATCTGAAACGGGATGGAGATGGCCCCGGAGCCACAGCTTTGGTTCCATTGTTTCTTGGCTGTCGCCAGGTATGAACATACGATACGTGGGCAGGGCAACCCAGGCTTGGCTTTGGAGGTCGAGACTCGAGGTTTTGCGAATGCATTGCGACGAGATCCAATCTGACGATTCCCGTCCGCCTTAGGCCCACGCTCATCGCCATGATTGGGAACATGCCCTCGGCCAGACGAGAGTGTCCAAGCCAGTCGCTCAGGCCCGTCCGGGGGGTGATGTGGGGTGTACTGTGTAGTAGAGAACCCGAGGATCCACGTTCGCTACGTGTTGTACTTCCATTGTAAGTGTAGGCGAGAAAGGAGCTCCCCTCGAGCACTCGCCGACGATGGAGGAGGTGACGAGGTGAGACTTGGAGCTGGATCCAGAATGTGCAAAGAAAACCCCACCTGCCACCCAGGCCCCGTCCAAGCAGGCCCTCTGAAACGTTAGTGGCAGCGGGAGCGCTAACCCGACACCCCTGCTGCCCGTTTGGGCGGCTGTGCTGCCAGCGATTGGCTGTCGATTGGCTGTGAGGCTCTGGGAGTCTGGACTGGGAAGCGACGAGGGGCCACTCCGAGCCTTTTCGACGCTTCTGAAACCTCAACTGCCCTGTCTGGACCTCCACTCCATGTGAGAAACATTTCCTCCGCGCATCACGATCACGAACGAAGTGAAGGCTGCTGGTTTTCTTTGGCTTCACTTTTGTTTTTCATTTATCTTTGCAACCATCAAATTCCAAATTAAAACAAAATAACAAACGATAAGAAAATAAACAAGCCGATGGGAGAAGTTGGTTGGGAAGGACGGACAAAAATGAGGCTGATCGTGGAATCCACAAATAAACTGTGTCTCGATAACAAGATGGCATCAGATGTCATTGTTCAACATCCCGGGGCAACAAAGGCATGTCCGTGCCGTTTTCTCCCAACTCGGGCGGTTCGAAGCAATCACAAGCTTCCTAGAGAGAGATGCAATACACCAAAAAAGAACACAGTCAAGTACACTGCCTCGTGCTAGAGCCACTGCATGCCGATCAAACAATGACATTCTTCCCCCATATTCCAGCCCCTGTCCATTATTTTCTCGTCCATCTTGGGCTCGATAACTCGGGTCGTGTCTCTTGAAGAAGAAATGTATTCAACCTTATCTGATCAGGAGCTGACTGCCTCCGAGGTAATCAGATATGTAGACAATGAATGTGCCACCGAGGCGGCAACATCAACGCCCGAAACACCCACTTCTCTCTCCAAAACCTACATTACGGATACAATACCCAACTCCCGTTCCCACAGACAGCATATAGTCGCTTAACATACTCATATGATCGCCCACCCCATGCTCTACATGCCAGTTCAGATCGCATAGACCTCATCAAAAGGATCGTCATTGTCATGCGATCTTGACGGTCCTGGCCCACGCGGGATCTCTAACTCAGGCTTATGTCGAGCATTCAAGTCAAGTCCTTACATCAAACGGAAACATAGCCGCGACAGGATGAACAGTCAGGCCGGGACAGGTCGAAATAAATCCATCTTCTAATATTCGGCCCCGGCAGGGAGCAAAGAAACCAGGAGAACCGAGTGCGTACAATCGCTTCTGCTGAGATATTCAGTGACAAACAAACAGTTTTCGTATCAACTCTATCAAGATAACAAGAAATAAAGAGAAAGAAAACGAAAAGAGGTCCAAACACTCACAAAAGATCAAGAAAGAAAAGAAGAAAAAAGGGGTATCAAACACAGGGGCAGGGCAGGTTTATGTACTCCAACAACAACATCCAGAAACAGCACCACCATCATCAAGAACAGCAACAACGACAGACAACAAAAAACAACTCCAAGAGAACCACGCAAAAAACCCTCCGAACTCCCCACCCAAGCACAAGCACAAGCCTTCTACCCCAAGATCAACCGCAGCCAACACCATTTTCCAAACCCTCCCCCCTCCCCCAAAAGACAACAAAAAAAAAACACACTATCCATAAAACCCCTGCTGCTGCAAGCTCGGCGAATGACCGTAAGGCGACACCGACCCCTGCGGAGTAAACTGACCCTGCTGACCCTGCTGCTGCTGCTGCTGCTGCTGCTGCTGCCCATGGTGTTGGTGCTGGTGCTGCAGCGGCGGCGAAGGCGAAGCAAACGCAGGGTAATTCTGTCCCACTCCCATCCCCACTGAGCCCACTCCCACTCCCATCCCCATCCCCATTGTACCCATCCCCATCCCCATTCCAACCCCCATCCCCATGCTCATGTCCATACCCATCCCCATATCCAACCCCACACCACCTCTCTCCCCAACCCCTCTTCCGCCGCCTCCAACAGACACAGGCACAGCCACAGAAGGATCCTGCATCTCCAACCCCAACCCCATCGCCAGCGCCGGGAACGGCTCCAGATCCCCCGGACCCGTAGCCGCCGTGGTGTACCCCTGGCCAGGGGCTGACATTGCAGCAGCCGACGTGACGACGGGCATGCTAGGGTACGCGGCAGCCGCCGCCTGGGAGTGGGAGTTCAGGCTTTGGAAGCCCTGATGGTGGCTGTGATGATGGTTGTGGTGGTGCATTGCATGGGGGTGGTGGAACTGGTGGTGGGGGATTGCTGCTGATGGTGGTTGTTGTTGGGGTTGCATGTTGAGGGTGAGGTCGTTGAAGTTGGGGCTGTAGAGGCCTGCGGGGAAGGGTTGGGGTGGTGGTTGTTGTTGCGGCGGGGGGATGGGATACATGGTGAGTGGCTGGCCTGGGGTCGAGTAGGGCATGGGAGGTTGTGGCGGGTGGAAGGCCGAGGCGGCGGCGGCGAGGTGGTCGGGTAGGAAGGTGGTCGGAAACGGGCGCGGGGGGGGTTCCTGGACGGGGCTGATGATGGTGTCTTCGTCGAGTTCCTTCTTGGCGACGAGCTGGAGGACGGGGAGGCTGATGTGCTCCATGTGCTTGGCCAGGTGGACGGTGAGTTTCTTCCACGAGGGGAGAACCTTGCCGCAGAACCGGCAGGGTTCGTGCTGCGGCAGCGCGGGCGTCTCTCGGCGGCACTTCTCCACCTTGTCCCACGTCGGGTCGATGCGGCCGGCGCGCTTGATGGCGGCCTTGGTCTTGACCTTGGGCTCGACAAACTTGTGCTCGCGGACGAGGTGCTGGAGGAAGTTGTCGCGCCGGTAGCACTTGTGACGGCAATCCTCGACGTCGCAGGTCCACCATTCCAGGTGCCGGTGCCCTTCGTTCTCGTGGCGGACCCAGTCGGCCTTTCGCTTGAACATCTTGGGCTCCTTGCAGCGTTCCCATGTGCAGGTGAAGGGCTGGATATCCTCGTGCACGTGCTTGGTCCAGTCGGACGGCTTCTGGAACTTCTTGGCAGAGAAGCACAGCTGGCATTCAAACTCTGCCGGTAGCGAGCTCGTTGGCGGCATGGGGATGTCCTGGGGGAAGCTGTCCGGGTTGATAGCCCCTTCCAGCGGTGTGATATCCCCATCTGAACCGTCGTACCGGGAACTCAGCGGGTCGGCGCCGCGCTGATCCCCTTTGGAATCGATGGCGTTGGCACTGCCTCCCATGGCAATGCACATGGTCCCGCAAGAGCAGTTCCTGGCGGCGATTGCCTGCAGATGTTTGACCCTGAGATTGAGGAGACCCTTGTACCGGACGCACTGCTGGTGGGCGATGCGATCGACCAGGTAGTTATTGGTGGTGCCCAGCAGAGGGTTTAGCTTCAGGACGTGCTGCTGGAACCCCGCGAAGTTGGGTGCGATGTCGTCAATAAGTTTGGTAGACTCGGGCTTCATGTCGGCGTCCTCCTCCAGGTCGTCTTCATCGTCCTCGTCGTCGTCCCCATCGGCGGGCACGGTTACCTTGGTGTTGCCTATGGTGGACACGGGCGGTCCGCCCGTCTTCTTCCACAAGTCGACGATGCCAGACGTCTCCGACTTACTTCGCAGACGGCTCAGCGGCTTCTTGACGCTCAGGCTGAGGCCGCTCGGGCTCTTGGGCGAGGTGATGGACGCCGCGCTGACGGAGCTGGTTCGGGCATGTGTTGCGCCGATGGATGCCACCTTGCTCCCAACCTCGACAAAGGCAGTGTTAATGCTTGGCACGCTTTGCTTCCTGGGCCAGCCGGGTCTGGGGCTCGGAGGAGCGAGCTTGGCCTGAGTCTCTTTTCGTTCCAGGGACGGTTCCGTCTTGAGCGGGCCGGCGTCGTCGGGTTCGGGGCGACTGCGCTTGCCCGAGTTGCTTGGCTTCCGAACTAGCCCGCGAAGTCCTTCGAGGATGCTTGGCCGCCGGGTATCACCGCGGTTAATAGATAATTTTTTGAACAGATTCCCGGCAACTTGAACATCAGGATCATCAAAACTAGGCAGGCTGAATCGTCGCGTTCCCCATGTGGCTGCTCTCGACACGACAGAGTCATTGTCCCGGCACATGCGCTGGTACTTGTCCATGGCCGCCTGGGAGCTTTGGGGTTGGTAGGGGTTGAAGCCCGGCTGGAAGATGGAAAAGGGGACAGGGGCATCATCCCAATGGCGGGCCTGGCGCATGATTTCCAAGTCCTCTTGCGTCAACTCGCCCCCGGTTTCGACGTAGTACGTCTGACCAGGCACGGCTTTATTTTCAGTCATGTTGCCCAGGGAGATCTCGCGTTGTGTAATGTTGTCATCTCCGTCGTCCGGGACATGCGCGGGCTGCTCCGGGTCATGCTCGCCGGAGTGTCTACCCAGCCAGTGGTCGACCTCGTTGTTCCGCTCATCCAGCTTTCGCTGGTTGGCCAAGTCATTGATGCTGTCGACTGGGACGGCAGAGCGGGCAGAAGGGCCCAGGCCACCCTGCCCGGTGGCTTGGTCCGCGATCCAGCGCCCGGTGCTGTCGCGGGCGGCGGAGAAGGCTCGGCCATCGTGTTCGTGGATCTGTTCGTCGTTCGACGCATGGCGTTCTTCTGCATTCTCCTGGTCCCAATGGGAGACGGTGACCCGAGGGCTCTGCATAGCGGCAGCCGCGACGAGGCGGTCGTCAGTTGATTCGGCGCTGTCGCTGCTGGTCCTGGGGGTCGTCAGATGGAGAGCGGTATGCTTGCCCAATGGCGCGGGTGACGACGACTCATGGGTGAGCGACAAGTCCCGGGGCGAAACCGAAGTTTGGGGCGCCAGATCGGGAAAGACGCCCTGCGTAGCCACTGCCTCTTTTGACTGGACGTTGGGTGATCCTCCGGGCAACGAGGGGCTCTTGTCGGGGCTCAGTGGTTGGTAGGGTGGTGCAACGTGGTGCGCATGTTGTAAGTTGGCGTTGGTGGACACAGCCTGGAGGCCAAAGCCGTCAGCGACAGGCGGGTTCCCAGGAAAGTCGGCGAGATCGTCGGCCAAGAACGACGGCGACGCGCCCTCGAGCGAGTTGAAGTTCAGGCCAAAGAATGGGTCGTCGCCCTCGCTGAACTCGCTGGACTGATAGTGGACGCTGAGGGTGGACACGGACTCGGCGGGCGTGTTTGCGTTGAAGGCGGGCGAGGCCGAGTTGCTCCCTAGTGGCGGCGAGAAGGGGTTGAGGTACTGAGGATCCTGTGATGGGAGGTTGCGGGGTTGTTCAGGTTGATCGCGGCGGTTTGCGGGGGTATCAGATCCTTGCGGGTACAAGGTGTAGGCCGAAGACATGTTGACGGTGGGAGGACCAGACGGCCCGGGAGAGCGAGTATATATTGTGTCAGGGGGTTGGTTGTTGTTCCGGCTCCATGCAAGAAGGAAATCTGGGCGTGTGCGTGTGGTGTGGATGGGGCGCGCAGCTCCCCAAATCTTGAGCGTGGGGAGGATTCGCGTTAGGCGACAGTCATTGCAGGCGGGGCTGCGCGCGGCGGGTAAGGCATGAGCTTAGAAACTGTGTTGCGGTCGCTTGCAGGCTTGCCCGACTGTCTGTCCCTGTCTCGAAGCAAAAATCAAAATGCAAGAAAAAGGCCGCCGTCAGGACGGGGGAGCAAGGAAACTGAGGCAGGTGGGTGGTGGGGAGGTTTGTAGGCACGGCTGAGGGAAAGGAGGGACGGGGATGTGTGCGGGCAGCGGGTCGAGGCGTCTTTGGCGCGCGAGTCTCGATTGCTTGGATTCGACCCCAGAGCCGCCTCGCCTGCTGTGTGCTGTGGTCCTGGTCCCGTCCCTGGCTGGATGGGGAAAATGGGGGGACGAGGCGCAGGGCGGCTGCGCTCCCGAACCTTCGCTTACTAGCGTTTCCAGCGTCCAAGGGGAGGGATGGAGGTGTGGCTGAATTGGCCAAACAACTCGCATCGATTTCAGGATGCACGGCAGACACGACCAAGACAGCAAGCAATTCTTGGGGACCGGGCCCTGACAGAGGCAACCGGCTTGTTAGTTTTTCGTAAACAATCGACCTTGATTCTGGTGGTGGTGTGGACAGCAGTGCCAGCTGGGCATCGACTTGTCGTCCCGTGATGTTGTGAGCGCTCGAAGCCACAGTAGGCTGCGACGAGAAATTGAGAATGCCTGCGGTTTCGCCTCAAGGCACCAGCACCGCAGCAGCCATCCAAGCCCAGGTCGGGCGCAACCTGGAACTACCGGTACCGCTACCCAAAATGCGCCGAGGGGGCGGGTCAAATAATCCAAGTTTCTGCGTGGTTTATTGAGCCCGAGTCTCTGCTCCCAGATGTCCGTTTGCTCGAGCACTTCGTGATTGGCGAATGTTTGATGCTTGATGAACCGCTGTCGAGGCTGTGCGGCTTCTCAGCGACCAGGCAGAGTTGTGGGCGGAATTGGAGACCCCACGGCCCCACCCCAAGTTGATGTGCTTGATGGGACGAGGGGCGTGCTGCGGCTCCCGTCACCTCAGTCACGAGTGGAGTCTAAGACATCCACGTTTTTGTTTTGACGAGGCACTTTCGCATTTCTTTTGACACTTCCCCCCTTGCTGGCAGGTCATGCTTCCAGTCTCATACACTTCGGTTTGAAGCGATTTTACTCGTGCCAGCAGACATTTCATCATGTTATAGAGTGATGGGCAGAGGTCTCTCGGCGTGGAAGCCAACCTCGGGACCGCGGGGTTGTTAGCGCGGATCCCTGCAGGCCCTGGGCATTGTGGAAGTTTATTTCAGCCTTCTCAGGAGCTTCGATTCTGAGAAGACGGAATGGAAGCTTGGTGCACGGAAAGCATCCCTGTTCAACATCAGACCAGCACAGCCGCATGGCGCTGCATCTCCAGGACTTTTAATCACCATGATGCGACAACGGCAAAGAGTAAAGAGTTGGCGAGATTGATGGCAGTCTCCTTTTCCCAACAGGTTCCCGTGCCTCGTTTTTTCTGGGGAAGGGGATTGATGGATGTGTGAAACCATGCTCAATCTCCTCTCGCTCTCACAGGCTGGCTGCGTAGTGTGTCTCGAGACCTGGTGCTCGGGGGTCTGAGGAAAAACAAGACCCCCGAGTAACTTAGTAGTTTGGAATTCGGGTATCCCCAGGTGATGCGATCGTAGTCAGACGCTCTGACGAAGAAAAACAAAAGTGATGGTCCTCAGACCATATTCCCGAGTACATATCTCGATCCACCCAGGGGTCGAACCTGGAACCTCCTGATTACCAGATCTCATCAGATGAGTCGTAGTCAGACGCTCTGCCATTGAGCCAGCGGACCTTGTTGATTATTGACAAGGGTGAGCAAAGGTTTGGATGAAGAGTTTGCTGTTGGGTGGAACTGCGGACACTCTGTCAGGGGTGTCTGGGGTTGTGGGCTTTGCAGGACCCCATCGAGGCTACTCCAAGACTCTCGTCCTGCAGACAGATCGGGAGAGGAATTGGTTGTTACACCCCGGAGGAAAATGGTCAAGACAATCCCGTTCGGTATCGAAAGCGTGTTGAAGTGGAAGCGGTATGAGGAAAACGATGCTTGAGTGATGCCCTTTTTTGGTGGTTCGGGAACAACTTTCCCATGACGAAATGGGTCACCCACACCACGACCCCACTTTCTCTGTGCCGCTCGGCAGCTGCCGTCCATGCTTCGGTAAGCCAGTCTAAGCTTCGGAGTTCGGACCCCCAACAGCTCTCTGGAAGCTTCAAGAACGGCGATCTAGCCCAGACACCAAATCAACGCGACGTCGGATTTTCAATTGCAATACAAAATGGTACAGATCACTCCGCTTGCACAAGCCTCACGTTCCGATGGATGCTAACATCAGATTCAGGGCCTCGAGTTTCCCGCATACGTTCTCTCCGCGCTGACCGCGGCCGGCGGAGCCATCGGATATGTGCGGACCAAGAGCAAGCCCAGCGTGATCGCGGGGACAGCGGTCGGCCTCCTTTGTAAGTCATCTAGCCTGTATCTCTCGCGTCCCCCAAAAGGTGAAGGCGCGCTGACCACATGGAACCCTTCGCCAGACGGCCTCGGCGGCTACCGCATCGCCAGCAACGAGCCCTACGGAGTTGAGCTGGCTCTCCTCGCGTCCCTCGTCCTGGGTGGATCGGCATTCCCCCGCGCAATCCGCCTCCGGAAGCCCGTGCCCATCATGCTGTCCGTGTTTGCGGCGTACGGCTTGTTTACTTTCGGCGATGCGTTCCGCCGCTCGTTGTAAGGAAGGAGGAATGGTGGTGGCGGGGTTCGGGCGCGCTAGGGCGGGAATGAATAGGAGATATCATAATGTACAACCCCCGAGGAGCGCTACAGGCTCCCCGTCGTCCTCGCTATGTTATACACCAACGCCGATCGCTTACTGGGCGTATTGTATCGTACAACGACCTGCGTACTGCAACTCTTGTGTGGATGCTGCGTGTTGCTTCCCCGTAGCCCCTCCCTGAAGCTGCCACTCTAACGCCGAAATAAAATGGGGGGTATCGCTCGGAAATCGATCGTGGTCGGGGATGGAATGTTCGTTCGTGTCTAGGAGTTCTCGTCGATCTCCTTCCACTTCTGCCGAATCTTGGAGTGCTTGTCTTGCACGCTGTAGCGGTTGAGGCTCTGGGTCTTGCTCCGCTCCACCCGCAAGCAAAGGGCGAGCTTTTCCTTCGCCTCATTGCACATGCCGAGCGACTTCCACATGAAGCCCTTTGCGTGGCATTCCTCGAGTGCGTCCATCAACTGCTCGCACGCTAAGATCGCGGATAGTGTTAAGGGCCTGCGACATTCGGCCGGTTGGAACAATGGGACAAAAACAACTCACCATGGTTTTCCTTTGTGTGAAGTAGGGGATGCATTGTGGGCAGAGGACCTCGGCAACCGTGGGATTCGAGAAGTCGAGGCTGGTGGTTTTGCAAAACCGTATGATGCTGTCGCGAAATTTCCAAACCCATTCCAGTCCAGTCGCGCCGCCAGTGGGACTGCCAAGAAGCTTTGACCACTCTGCCCGCCTTTGCTTGTGGGATCAACCAGCGGGTTGGAGCCTGCCCGGTGGCCCACTCCCGCCTCGAAGTGCGTTCAACTGCAGGGGCACACACACAGTGGACGCTGCCTGACTTTGACCAACGCCGACAACGTCAAGCCGCAAGAAAGATTTAAGCTCACCTCCTGCTTTTCTTTTGCCAAAACAGCCATGGCGTCTCAAGCAGTCCCGGCCAAGAGGCAGCAAGGTGAGACGAGACTGCCCATCTGCACTCTGCGACACCCGTTGCTGACTCGTTTCGCAGACCTCCAGGTGCAGTACAGCACTTACAAAAACACACTGCAGCAGATTGCCCAAAAGATTGGCGATGTCGAGCAGGAAGCTGAAGAGCACAAGTGAGGTTCAATTTTCATCACATTTTATTCCGCAAAACCGGACCGTCTGTCGGTTTCTTCAGGGTGTCCCTGACGTCTGTCCCCGCCGTTGCTCCGTCGCCTTGGCTCTCATCACACCGCTCGACTCGCTAGCTACAACTTGCAAGTTTCTCACCGCTCATCACTGACCGCGCCCGCAGACTTGTTCTGGAGACCTTGGAACCGCTTTCCGGTGACCGCAAGTGCTTCCGCATGATAAATGGCGTCCTGGTGGAGAGGACAGTCAAGGATGTTGTACCCGCCCTCCGAACGAATGCGGAAGGGCTGAAGAAGGTCCTGGACGACCTGGTCAAGCAGTACAAGTCCAAGCAGGATGAGCTCGAGAAGTGGAAGGTACGGAAAAAAGGCTGCTCCCCCTCCCACTGTCATGCCGTCATACCATCGGGTCTGACAACCCCTCTGCAGAAGAAGAACAACGTCCAGGTTGTGCAGTCATGAAACCGTCACATCCCAGACAGACCGGTGTTCACGAAGCCACTCCTCCTGACAGATGCCATGTCATCGAACACCCAAGGGTGTGGTCACCTTGTGCGGACCGAGCGGAGAAAACTGGCTGACGTCTCGCGCCCCATCCCATCCCACATCTAATGGGGAGGTCAGAGAAAGAGGTCGTCCCCTCCGATGGCGCGCGGGAACAGGACCCGAACGGCAGAGCAAGAACAGAGGCACTTTGCTCGCGAGGCCGATGCCACCAGAAAAGATGTTACACCTTTATTATTATCCCGAAAAGTGTGCTGAGTTGTACAAATGTCATGCTGTCCATTATGCACCCGAGCGGCATGGAGTGTCGTTGTGATGCCCAACCGAGAGCCCGGCCAGAGCGTTGGGCTGCGATGGGATTGGGCATATTGTTTTGGGAGGGGTGGGTCGAGCTGGCTTCATGGAACTCGGGAGCAATGCCAAAAGGATGCCCAAAGTGGCATTGCTGATCGATGTCCTCCGTCTGGCGGCGCCGGCGACGGCCACAATGTTGGCACCCCTGGATCGGACGCATCCTCAAGCAGCATCTCCAGATCGTGAATGTTTGTAAGTGGAGAGTTGCGATTGATCTGGCTACCAAGCCCAGATCTCGAAATTCAAATTCAACTGGCATTTTCTCCCAATAAGATCGCCAAACGATTCCTAAATTCTGTCATTGGCCCAAAAATCGACGGACTCACCACCACTCAGAAGCTCGGTTTTCTCCCCGAACCCCCAAGAAAAGAGATCCCGGCGAGTCGTCACAACACCCACTCTCATGCCCTGCTTTTCGGCCCAATACCAGCCCTCCGGACCCGTCAGGCTCGTCGCAGCATTTCTGTTCCTGCCTGCATATTTAACTCACAACAGCAATTGTCGAATCATTCATGGTCCTCCCCCACCATCTCCAAGGGCTGCGACTTTCTGGTCCCCTAAGCCAGGCGCCAAGGATCGCTTGGCGTCTCAATCCCAGCGACATCACAGACCAAGTCACCGTTGCCCGGCTGCAGAAAAAGAGACAAAAAGTGTACAGATCTGTAAACTGTTCTGGAGGGACGCAATATGCGCCCAAATGGAACACTACCTTCCCATCCCACCACCACCCGGTTCTCTCCACCGGCAGGCCATGGCACACACACACACCTCGGTTGTGCCTTTTCACCGCTCTTGACGGGAGGGAACAGAAACTAGCCCGTCCTGGGATTTTTACACCACCTTCGTTTCTTCTCCGATGCCGAGCGTTTTGCTTATTATTTTAGGTTGCTTTGTGTATCAAGTGCCGGACATCCCAGGGACTTCTCCGAGATGGGTACGACGTAGGGGAGGGATGGGCCTGGCCTGGCCTGGCCTGGCCTGCCTCCTACATTGGACCTGTTTCTGTTGTCCGCTGTCATGGTCTTGGATAAGCTGGAATCCGGCAGTAACGTTAGCGTCCATGTACTCTTTCTTGTCGTAAGCCGTGCCACTGGGTTGGAAGTGGGCAAACCCCAATTCGACCTCAAATTAGTAGCCTGGAAGGTAGTTTCTAGAGAGAGGGATTGTTGTTTAATGTACGGAGTAGCTGCTCTTAAAACCCCAAAACGGGGATTAAGGTTCTCGTCCTGGCAGAGTCCCATCGAGAAACGCGCTCTCTTGGCAGTGGAGCTTTTTGTTGTCATGGCCAGGGGTACCTGCCGGACCAGAGCTGGGCCAGGGACCCGCTTCCGCCGCATTCCCTCTTTTCACCCCGACCTCCATCTTTCCACCGCAACCCCACGCGCGTGCGCTTGCAGCCTCTTGCATCCCAGTTGTTTTCCCGTGCATCGCAGACACCCAAGCTCGACACTACTGTACAGTAGATTCGCGGCCAACTCAGACACCACCCACTCGGAGCCCACACCGCACCGAAGCTGGACCCATCGACCGACAAGACCGCCCCGTTTTATTGATCCATCCATCATCCCCACCAGGCCCGTCACTGGTATTCGGTACAAGCTGTCCAGGTACGTCTGGTAGCCATGTACGCATGGCGTGGCAGCCCGGCGCATCGCAGGCGCATCGCGTCGCCGGTAGCGGGGACTGCACTACCTGCCTGCTGCTGGTGCTCCTCCCGGTGCTGCTGGACTCCGCTTTCTTGTCACGCAGCCTGCCTCTGCACTTGGACAAACCTCGCACCCCGGACAAGCACCCGTCTCTGACGCGACTCTGCAGATATCCCACGAGGCACGCAATCAAGGCTGTCGCAGCACAGCCAATCTCCTGTCCCCCGCCAGCTCGAGGCCGTCCTGCCTGGTGCCGGCCGCACCCAGCCAACCGGCTATCGCATCGCGCTCCCTGGTGTAACCGCAACAACAGAGCACACAGAAGAGACACCACGCGCGCAGTAGTCGGGCCCGGCGACACGGAACACAGCTGGCCACCCGATCGGACCACTCCTCCACAGGCTTGGTACAGACCGACCTGCCCATCCTCCTGCACGCTTCCCCTGCAGTCCACCAAGACAGTGCGGCAGCAAGGCCAACCGCCGGGAACGCGACAGACACACCGGCATCCAACCACTGGTGACAGGTCCTGCGGTTTTCGCATCCCACACCCCGTTACTCCGCCCCGCCCCCTTCGTCGGTGGTGCAGTTTACCCCACGATACCCTATCGGGCTCGCCTTGCCAGTCTCGGAGCTCCTTTGCCAGCCGTCATCGCCACCCCCAGGCAAACCAAACCCCCCACCCCCTCTCCTTTTGTTTCCTGAGCGACTTCGACCCCACCTTGGCGCCAGCCCACCCAAGGCTTCCTTGTTACAGCCTGAAAATCGGGCAGGGGAACCAGTCAGAACAGCCCTTGGACGCGCGTAGAGGTGCGGTTTGACGCAGCTCTTGCAGGTCAAGCCGTCAGAGGCAAGAGGCCGCACGCCCTACAACCCTGCAACGTGTTCAACGACACATCACCCACTCTATCCCAGCTGTGCGAGCTGGCAGTCCAAGGAATTTACAAGAAGCCAGCAGCCGCTGCAGGTAGCCAAATATGTCCGACTCCCCCCAATCCAATCCAAAGGATGTCGAACAAGGTGCACCGTCGGGTGACGAGGAAGCACAAATGAACGACCCCCAGGACCCACACTCGACCGGGCTCGGCTACGAGTTCGAGGTTAAAGAGCAAGACCGGTGGTTACCCATAGCCAATGGTACGTCAGGTTTCGTTGTTTCCTGGATGCTTCTCTGATGCTTCCGCTCGCCATGATTCGCGTGCGCGTGCCGTGGCGGCCCTCTCCCCCTCGACGCTTGCGCTCTCCGCTTGCATGGCGGCGAGACCCTCCCTGACTGGCGCTCCATCCTGCCTATCAGACAACCCGCGCGTGCCAGCGGCCGCCGCTTCACGTCCATGTCGGGCCACTCGTCGCCCAACTCGTCGCCGCAAGCGCCGCGCGCTTCCTCGTCATCGTCCAAGGCGGACAAGGCTGATGTCTACGATGCTAACATTCGCAACTTTGCCCCAGTGGCCCGCATCATGAAGACGGCGCTGCCCGAGAACGCCAAAATCGCAAAGGAGGCCAAGGAGTGCATGCAGGAGTGCGTCAGCGAGTTCATCTCGTTCATTACTAGTGAAGGTAGGGCCCGTTTACAAAAACCGAACGCCACTTAGTTTGTCCAGCCAGAGTCTGACGTATCACAGCGTCCGAGAAGTGCCATCAGGAAAAGAGGAAAACCGTTAACGGAGAGGATATCCTCTTTGCCATGAGCTCTCTCGGATTCGAAAACTACGCCGAGGCGCTCAAGATTTACCTGTCCAAGTACCGCGAGGTAGGCTGCCCCCCACCCCCCTCCACCTCCTCCAACCTCCTACCCTTCATCATTCCGTTCCCTGGTGGGTGATGTTGCTGATGGTTAACAGCAGTCCCAGTCCAACCGGGGCGAGAACCAACAAAACCGGCCCAGCAGCCAAGGCTACGGCGCCGCGGGCGCTTCGGGCGCCCCTGGCGGGTTCGGCGCCGGCCTCCCGGGCCAGCAGGAGGGCGCCGATGCCCAGGGCTATAACCTCTACGGGGCGCAGACCGGGCATAACGGTTCCGGCGCGGACTATTAGTCTTTCCTCGGGGGCTGAACCTTTGCTAAAGGGTTTTGTTTCTTTGGCTCATGGAGGGGTGGTAGAGGAGTGTGTTTTGATCTCTTGAGGGTTTCTTTTGGTTTGTTTGCCTTTTTTGCGTGTGTATAAGTACGAGCCGGTCCGAAGCAGCAGTAGCAGCAGGTCGGTCATACGACAAGGTTGGTTCTGTTGCTCTGTCGGCCCAGCAGGGTACAATAGGGATCGGACGTGGGAATTCGGCGGGTGGTTACAGCTTTGGATGGGAGCAGGGGGGGCCGGGCCTGGAAGGGGTCAATATTTGTTTGGTCTTTTGTTTGTGTGGTAGATTTTTCCCTGGGCGTTTTTTTAGTATGGACAGTGTGTTGGTGATGGCGAATAGGGCCTGAGATTGTAATTTTGGAGAGGTTTTGTGGTTTCGTGGAGCGCTGAGGGTGATGTCGACGTTTTGGGCGGGTGGGTGACAAAATGTGTGGCTTATATACGGAACTGACTTGTCATGTTCGTCTCGTCTCATCTTTGAGCTTCACTTTGGGTCCATCTGAGTTGATAGCAACCCAAAGGCGTGTTGTGTTAGCGACCAAAACTTCCATGCCAACAAACTTCTTCTCCTGTGACTTTCTTGAAACTTTCTGTAGGAAATGGAAACAGTGTACTATTGTGAATTACCTTGAAATTTCACACAATATCTCCGAGACCAACAATCCGACAGATTGAAGATCGACAGCCGTGGTTTGCCTCTCCGTTGCCATGGATGACGCTGCCGTCTTTCCGAGCGTTCAACGCGGCAGCCAATCACCGCCCAGGAAAGCCGCGTAGACGTCTGACCGCCTTCTCAAGCAGGCAGCTCTCCCCACCGCGCACGTGCCATTCGCGGGGGAAACACCTCCAGTTTTCGAAAATCGGGTTCAGCATTTTCCTTTCAACGCGGTGGAGACGGCAGAAAGATCAGAATATCGCCAGGCTGTGTTGGCTTCCGACCAACAGCTCGATTTGGCTTGTTGATCTTTTTTTTTTTTTTACCGACCAACCTCGTGGCACGCAGCAAATAATTTAGTTATGTCTAATCAACTGCTGCCCGAAACCTCGCCGTGCCACCAAAGAACCGCCTTTACGCCTTAACCTAATCACCGACGTCGTATAATCCCACCCTCGCTTTCGTCCTCTTCCCGCCGTTTGATTCTGCCCGCGGGCAGACAGGAACAGAGAAGGGACCGCGAACAGACGGCGGCACCGACCGACAACAACAATCTCGACTCCGGAGAAAGAAACGAAAAAAGGAATCGAGAGAGAGAGAGGGAGAGACAGGGAGAAATAATCGCCCAAAATGACAACCCTCTCAACAACCGCCACAACAACAACAACAACCAACCCCCTCACTCCAACAACCGCCAACACAACAGCCCTCTCCTCCCCAATAAAACCCATCCTCCGCAAACCAACCCCCCCCACCCCCTCAACCCTTGGCCCCGGCCCCAGCAGCCGACGGCGCAAACGATCCGACCTCTCCCCCACCCCCTCCGATAACGACGATAACGACGAAAACAACAACGAAGAAGACCACCCACCCCCTGCCAAACGGCAAAAGAAAACCGTCGTCTTCAACGAAGACCTCAACGTCGTCCGCGCCATCGGCGGTGGGAAGAGTCTGGAGCAAGCTAAGAGGGAGGTGCGGCAGGCGCTGGAGGCGCATGGACGGGGGGATGATGAGGATTATGATTTGTTGAAGGAGGTTTTTGCGCCGGTTTCTTCTTTTGGGGGGGATGGTGCCAGGAGGAGGGGTGGTAGAAAGGGGAAGGGGAAGGGGGGGGTGGATGGGGAGGAGGATGAGGGGGAGGAGGAGGGGGAGCGCGATGGGGGGGTGGAGGAGGGGGATGATGGGGTTAGGCCGCAGGATTTGATTGTTTATGTGGTTGCGCTGACGGCGTATGTGCCGTTGCTGGGGAGGGGGTGTTCGGGGTTGCTGAGGAGTGTGCTGCGGTGCGGGTGGCTGGAGAGGGATGAGGGGTTTGCGCGGGCGTATATTCAGTTGCTGGCGGCGCTGTCGTCGGTGCAGGCGTCCTTCTTCGCGCAGGTGCTCACCATGATTGTCGACAAGTTCACCGAGACGAGGTACACGTCGAGCGCGCCCGGGTTCGCCCCGGTCGACCCGGAGACCAAGAAGAAGTGGCTGCACGTCGGGCTCAAGTACCTGCTCGAGCTGTTCCCGGCCGGCCAGCACATGATCCTGAACTTGGTCGCGGCTAGGTTCCCGTACACCGAGGAGTCCAAGGCGGCGCATATGGAGTTTATCGACCACCTCCTCCGTCTGAAGGCCGCGCGGCCCGAGCTGGAGCGGGACATCATGGAGCTGATCCTCTCGCGGCTGGTCAAGTTGGACGTGGAGATGACGCTGGATCTGGAGAACGACGACGACGAGACCACGAGGGCGGTGCTTCGGCAGCTGGAGGCCGCGGACGCCAAGAACGAGGAAGAGGATGACGACGATGACAGCGACGCCGACTCGGTCCTGAGCGACGAGGACGACCTGAACGAGCAGGCGAAGCGCGTGCTGACGATCAAGAGCAAGCTGGAGACGATGGACGCGATTCTGGACTTGCTGTTTTCGATTTACAGCCCCGTGTTTGAGGACCCGGAGAGCCCGGAAGCGGTCGAGGTGTTTCAGGACCTGTTGAGCGACTTTTCGAATGTCATCCTGCCGGTATGTGCTGTTTTCGGGGCGTGGGGTTTTTGGGGGTCGAGGCTGACAGATTGCACAGCACCTCAAGTCGCGCCATACTCAGTACTTGCTCTTCAAGTTCGCCATGAAGTCGAACCAGCTCATGGAGATGTTCATCGGGACACTGTTCAACCTTGCGTATGTTTAGCCCGGCCATGCTGGCGGAAGTTGAGGTGCTGACTTTTTGCCAGGTTCGAGTCAAATCGGCCGCCAGTGGTCAAGCAGGCTGCTGTTGCTTACTTGGCAAGCTTCACCGCGAGGGGCGCCAGGGTCCAGAGCGAGCAGGTACAGATGATCACCAAGACCTTCCTCAACTACATCGACCATTACCGCGTCACGCACACCAGCTGCCGCGGGCCGGACGTGAGGCGGTACAGCCAGTATTAGTGAGTCTTTTTGCCGACAATACTACGGTAGTCGGGAATGCTAACCGTTCCTCAGTGCGTACTTCCAGGGCTTACTCTACATCTTCTGCTTCCGCTGGCGAGACTTGATCGACCGGGATCTGCTGCCGCCGACCCTGGACTGGGACGACCCGGCCTCGTTCATCGGACAGGATCTCCCCTTCATGGCGGGGCTGAAGCAGACTCTGCAGATCAACATCGCCAGCAAACTCAACGTAAGGCTGTCTCCCTTGGCACTGTGGTCTCAGTCAAATCACTAACAGTCACCCTTCCAGCCTCTCAAATGCTGCTCCCCGGTAATTGTCGAGGAATTCGCCCGCCTCTCTCACCACCTCCGGTTGATTTACATGTCAGTTTTTCCCCCGCTGCCTCCGGAACCTACCTTTTTTTTTTTTTTTTTTTTTTTTTTTTTCTGTCATCAACTAACCAACCACCACACCCGCACAGCTACCCCCAAATCGAAAAGAACAAATCCGTCCACCTCTCGCAGTTCTTCACGGGCAGCTACGCGACGGGCGGCGCCCTCCGCGACACGGGGCTCGAGTACGACGACGACAAGTGGACGCACCTCGAGGCCTGCTTCCCCTTCGACCCCTTCCAGCTGCCCGTCGCGCGCCGCTGGCTCGACCTGCAGAACAGCTATGTCAGCTGGCAGCCCATGGCCGTGCTGGATTCGGATTTGCGTGGGGAGGGGAGTGAGGATGATGAGGAGGATGATGGGGAGAGTGAGGAGGAGGAGGATGATGATAGTGAGTTTGAGGATGGCGTCGTTGGGTATGATGCCGTGCGTGGTGGCGGCGTCGCGGTGGGGATGGTTGTTGGGAGCTTTCAGGAGGATACGGCTACTGATGAGGAGGGGGTGGGGTATGAGTGATGCTGGGCTGGGTTTTACACTCTGGGATGGATGATAATGACGAGAAAGATCTGTCATGGTGGAAGTCTGACGTGGTGGAGGAGAAGAAGGGGGGGGATACCCGGTGGAGACGTTGGGACGTTTCTTGAGCCCGCAGGAAGAAGGACTCTGCTTCAGGTTCGGGGTTCTTGGCGGGTGGGGTGGTTTGTGTCAATGTCCTTTTTCTTTGGGCGGCATTGGTGTTGGTGTTTTTGGGAGGCATGGGAGGGTTGCCAAAATCGCAGCATACCAGGGGCGTTTTGTTTTTGTTTTCTTCTATTTGCTTTCATCTTCTGGTTGTTTTTAAACTACCTAGGTACTGTAGCTGCATGTAGCGAGGATGGGAAAACAAAATACATGAGGAAATGAGAGGATGATAGAAACTGCTGCTGATGGGAGAGGGGCGTCATTAGAGAGAGGGGTGAGGCGGTGAACATCAACTTCGAGTTACCTACATCTGAGTTGGGGAGCATTTGAGAAAGTGGGAATGTCTCGAGGGCGGCTGGCAAGTATCCTTGGTAAAACTACATACGAGTCGTTTAGAATGATCCATGACGTCGCTTTAGTGTTTTTCATTTATTTTCTCTGGTTGCCTGTCGCCGGTCGGTAGGTTTACCTCGAGGCTGTGGCATGGGCAAGCGAGCCCGGCAGCGACTATGCTCGATTGGGGGCTGGCTGTCATGGGGGGAGCTGACACACTCTTCTCGTCTCCTCGTGAGCTGTCCGCCCTTTTTCCTTTCTCGAAATGTAATGTATATCTTGGAGGTCTTTGGAACATCCTATGTGTGGGATTATTAATTCAGGGTTAGTATTTTTGGCCCCCCTCCCCTAAGTTAATTGCTTGCTGAACGAACCACTGCAGGGGAACTACGGAGTAACCAGCCAACGATTGCTGATCGCTTTCCCTACCTGACGCCACACACACAATCGGAATTTCCCACAGCGTGGAGAGGTGCGGAGGACAAGCCTTGAAACTCGCTGCCGGGGGGAATTGTGATTTGAAAGCAACAGCAACGAGCGACGGATTCGTCCAGACAACCTCTTACATAAAAGAGACGAAAGAGACGGGGGTTCGAGCCGAGATGGCGGACAACGGGAATAATGACCCGGCCAGGCCCTCGTTTTCCGAGTTCTGGAAGAAGTCGAAGGAGGCGTTGGGGGGCAAGAAGATCCGGTTTGTGGATGGCACGCCGAGTCGGGTTGCTGGAGCGGGATCGGGTTCTGGATTGAGTTCATCAGGTGAGTTGAGTTGTCTTTGTGGTTTGTTGAGTTTTTTATTTATTATTTTTGTTTGTTGTTCTGTCGGCCTGGTCTGGTCTGGTCTGTCTGGGGTTGTGGGAGATTGAAACGGTGTGGCTTGGCGCCTGCCGGTTGTGGTGAGAGAGATTTGTCACGGCCCCAGGATGGACTGCCTTACCTAAGGTGTCCAGCGCTACAGATGCACATACATACAACACCCCATGCAGGACCCGCGGCCGGTGGGGGACCCGGATATGTGTGGCAGCAGCTTTGCTTGCATATGGGCTTGGGGCCGTCGGGAGATGGGACACTGGAGATCACATCCCCATGCCCCAGCATATGGCAGATGACACAAGGGATGTCTTGGTGGCTTTGGGGGACATGGTATCAGAAGAGGGGGAGAAGAGGGGGAATGATGATGGGCCAAGTGGTTCTCTCCAAATGCTGTTATGGACCGAGACGTACTTTGAGAGGCCTTCTTCCATCTGCTTCGGCCTTTTCTCTTCGTTCTTGTTTCCCTTTGAACCCCCCTGAATCCGTCTCCAATGCGTTCAAAGACTAAACCCCGAAACACACTACCAGGTGCCCAAGATGCGGAAGACGCAAGCACTTCCGTTGACAAGGCTCAGGCCCGGCGCGCCCAAGTCCGCAAGGCGCAGAACCAGCACCGGGAGCGCAAGGCCAACTATGTCAAGAAGCTCGAGATGGACGTCGCCCGCATCCGGGACTCGATCGAGGCTGCCCAGAAGGACACCCAGGCTCTCATCGACGAGAACAAAGCGCTGAGGGCCCAGATCCAGCAGGCTGTTGGCAGCCAGTCCCTGCCCCTCTCACTGGATCAGGGAGTGTCGCTGCTGAGCCAGATGCCCGAGCCGGCCCAGCTCAGCAGTGATACCACCACAAGCCTGCCGCAGGAACTCGAGCCCGTCACCGTCAGCTTGGGCTTTGACGAGGTCCTGAACGCACCCACCTTCTTCATCAGCAGCCCCCCTTCTGCAACCCAACCGCCCTCACCCAAGGGGAAGGGGAAGGAGGCCGCTTCGGCCCCTGATGCCCTCCCGGACTTGACGCCTGCCGAGTCCCAAGAGGCGATCAACTTTATCCTCGCGTAAGTATCTCCCCCTTTTACTCACAACAACCCTTCTCGGGATGCTAACTGCTATCTCTCCCCACCAGTCTTGAACACATATGCCGCGACCACTTCCACCCATCACTCTACGACCCGCCACCCCCCGACACCGTCTTCTCAACCCCCCTCATCGGCCATCAAGCCAACGGCCACACCCTCATGGCTTCCAGTCTTGCCCTGCGCTCCGCCCCAGCCCACGTCTTCAAAGCCGCCGCCCGCTCAACGGCAAACCGCTTTCACCCTTCCTCCTCTTCCTTCTCCCAATCCCTGCCGTCGACCACTGCCCCTCCTCCCATCACCGCCACCACTAGCCAAGATAACAACAACACCAACGACAACCCAGCCCCCTCTGGTACATCCCTATCCTGGCAAACAACCCACCTAACCCTCACAACCCTGCACAACCTCGCCTCCTCCCTCAACCCAGACGACCAGGTTGAGCTGGCCCCGGTACAGGCCTGGTTCGAGCTGGTGCGCCGCTTCGGCGCCGCAAGGCTGCTACAGGCCGGAGGGGGGGGAGGTGGTGGTGTGTTGGCCGTGCTCAAGAGGGAGCTTGCGCCCGTGGTCAAGTGTCCGCATTTTGGGGCGGTGGTGGAGAGGGGGGTTTTCGAGGGGGTTGTTGGGAGGGTTTTGGGGGGGAGGGTGTGATTACCTGCCATACCTGCCTTGACCGCAAAGGAGAGTTTTTTTTCTTTTGTGTGGTTGTTTTGGCCGTTGGCGGGATTGGAGAGGGATGTGGTGTCAATACGATGCTGGAGGAGGTAAACTGTAAAAGGGGCGGGTTGGGATACGTGTGAGGAGATGGAAGGCAGGCTAGGGGGGGTATGGATGGACTGGTTTCGGTTCGTAGGCTTGTGACGTTTGTCACGTTTTGCAGGCCTGTGGCGTTTGGAAAGCTTTGTTACCTCGGGTTGGGGAGTGCCGAGAGAGAAGGGGCCTACAATAACAAGTTGACACAGACAATGTCGAGGCAGGCCACAGTCACCTGTTCGTCTTCGTACTCGTCCCATCCCTCCATTGCCGGGCCACGCCACTGTCTGACAGGCTTGGTTGTAGTTGTTGAGTGTCGTGTCGATGTTAATACGGCGCAGGAGACTCAAGGAACTGCATGGCACCGAAGGCGTCCAACGGAACAGCGCCGAGGTAGTCACTATACGATCGTCACGGCGGATTTGAAGGACCAGAAAACCACCTTACCTGATTCTCCTGGAAGTGAAAGATTTGAGTGAATCAAGAGCATCTGAACTACTGTTTACAACGCGGAGTGTTGCCACGGGAGACCATTGTTTAAGTTGAGCCATGACAAAGGTGATTGCTGTGTATGATCCCATGGCTTCTCTCTTCTGAACCTGCGTCTCCCGGAATGGCAGTCTGCCCGCGCATCTCCGCCTCCGTGACGAGGGCATATCCAGCCGTTCAGCTCAGCTTCGATTATCCCCAGACGACCAGTTGGGAAGCTGCGTAGACGAGCGGAATCCTACGGTATCATTGCAGAGAGCGGTTTTGGGTGACCCGAGCTGCTGAATTGACACAACAATATTGACTGTTTCCTCTTGCGCCCTGCTGCCTGGGCCCATATCAGTCACGAATCTGTCGATTGAGACAATGGCCAAGCAAAAAGACTTTGCGATAAACTCTTGGGATGGTTCGATACGGCCATTGCGGGGGGCGGCATCGCGATAGGCGGTGTCCTCTGCGGCATCCTTCGCAGCATCCTCTGCGTTGAAGAAGAAGGCGGTTCAGCCCGCCTTCTTCCGCTCGGTTCTCGGACTTGTCGAGCGCGGCTGAGTCGGGCGTCGGGGATGACATGTTATTCCCGGTGTAAGACTGGACGGAGCGGGCAAATGTGGAATGATTTCCAACCGCAGAGCCGTTGCATTGCAGGCTTTCATGCAAGCCCTCTCCACCGCTTCGTCTTGGGCGTTGGCTTGCGCGGCACGCCAGACCCGAGAAGGGAAACGGAAAACATGAACTTCAACTTGAAGATTCACTTTGCCATGTTGACAACGGGCAGCTCGGATCTGTTCTCGACGCCCCAGTCCCAAGCCCGAGTCTCCCAGGCCCGTGATGCGGGATGGCGCGGCAGGTATTCAATAGTTCAATGCGTGGCGACTCGCGCCAGAAACATCAGTCTCGGTCAGCGAGTCTTGGGTGTTGCTCCCGCATTAAGCCATCATGGGCTTTCTGGTTTTCCCCTGTGCCCTGTTCAGATGGACGGGAAACAGAAAAACAAGGAAACACGGTAGATAGCGGGGTGCAAGCAGATACGAGTTGGGATGCTGCAGGCAGGGGTTCTTCTCCACCTCTGTGTTGCTCGGGTCTGCCCGTTGACTGTTGTTCTGCAGCGTGCCCCTCTGGTTGTTGATCTCCATGCCCTGGGCGAGTACACTACCCGTCTGCCCGTGTCTGTACCCGTCCAGAGGTGGGGAATTCTCGATGCTCGGGAACCCGAGCACAGAAGGGACAGAGCCCGACGCCAAAAATAAACTCGAGAGAGGGTCAGCAAACACGTGTCGGCCCGTCCGTGGAGTTTTTCGATGGGGATGGAAACATAGATTCTGGCAAGCCTTGCAAGGCGAGGGCTGGACAAGGATCGACAAAATGCGACCTTGGTGGGGTGGGGTTTGTTAGTCAGAACAGCGGCAGGGTCTTGAGAGAAAAAGAAAGAAAAAAAGACCCAGAGAGTGAGAATTGTGCGGCCGTGGCATGGATTACCTTCCATCTTGCCCCGCGTGGGGAGCTCAAGGAATCGTCCAGATAAGAACCTGCCAAGGCAACATTCTTCACATGTTCCGCGTCTCTACCTCTCGTTGATGAAAAAGCTTGAGCGCGCCTTGCCCCAGGCCCCAGGCCCCTGATTGTTGATTGTTCGTTAATCGTTCCTGCCCTCCTGCCTCCTGCCTCCTGCGTGAAACTTGCCCGCATGAAATTTTGTTGAACTCGATCTAGGAAAGCGCGGTGGTCGTCAGGCGCGGTGGGGATTACGCCGAGCAGCCACGCTAACGGTTTGACATTTTCCTTTTTCCTCTTTCGGTGCTCTCAGCTCGCTCGCGCTGTAAAATTCTCGAACGATTCCCAGCCAATGGCGTCCGAGGTCCACAACTCCAGCCAAACAATGACTATTTGACACTTTCCAAGCTGAATTCTCTGCCTCAGCGGAGCGGCGTGTCGCCGATGGAAGCCATCAGGTGATTCCAGCGCCAGATCCAGCCTGCTCCAGCCAGATCCAGCAGATTGCTGATGGGGCCTGGTCCAACATTGCCTCCATCTCCAACAGCGCTCGAGTCAATAAGTCCGGTTAGGCAACGTTAGTTGGCAGAGCGCTAGCCACGACCCAGCTGGAAACCGGATCGATCTTTCCAGCTTTCAATAGCTCATAGCTTGGCACCAGACATGAAAATCGACAAAAAATCGACAGCACGATTCAACGACTCGGGCTGGCCGCGACACGTTGCCTGGGAGCTGGCAAGTCCCGGGCCTGTTCCGGGGAGGAGCCGCCGGTGAAGCACATGGCATGGCCAGAGACTCAGGATGCAAGAAACAACACTGCCCAGCAAATTCCCAGCGTCTCGGACCATCGGCGAACATTCTCGTATTGCCCAGGACTGCGCAGCCACCAGGTCGGGTATCACAGGTTCCATGCAGCTAGGGTTCACTAGGCGACTGCGCATTGGCCCACCCGCCCAGGTGGCTCCTCGTTGGGTCAAGACGATCCCGGCACTGCAGGCTGGCAGGGCAAATGGTTCCTGGACTGGGGCACGAGCGCGAGCCCTGATCTGGATTTGCAGCTTGGCGCTTTTTCAATCTCCACATCAACCTTCAGGGGAGTTCAGCCCTCTCTCTCCCATCAAGCCGCCTGCCAGCCAACGCCATTGCGTATCCGCACCGAAGTCTTGCAGCGAGCCAAGTCAAAGTTTCACCACAGCGGTCGTGATCGTGAAAGTGCCCCCCTTGATAAGATCGTCACTTCGGCCAGAGATGGGATGCCCCTCAACCGTCAACTGTGGAGTGCCATTGTTGAGATCCAGACATCGGCATCTCAGGGACCGCTGTCAACACTTTAACCTTCACCCACCGCTTGGGGGCCGCACGCCTGGTAAACGTCGACTGCTCGAAAGGGCTTCAACACGGACGTCATCGGTGCAATGTCCACAGGCGCCTGCTGTACTATGTAGTGCAGGCAGTGTAATTTACGGACGGGCGGGCGCCATGCATGGTGGGCGGAAGACAGACATGCGCTGCACTAACCTCACTCTGTGACCCCTGTCACCACCTCCCCCCCTGCCGCAATCTTGGGCGCCGCTCTGTCCAGGATGGGAGACTCGGCCCACTCCCTTCTCGCTTGTTCCCCTTGGCCAGACTGTTCTGCTCCGATGCGCTGGCCACTCGCGCATCTTTGCGGCTGCTAGCCCGGGCTGCCCCTGTCCCTGGCGTCCCAAGGGAACGACAGCAAGAGGTAACCCCCATCCTCGGCCGTGTCACCCGCGATGGGCTCGGCACGGTGGGCCCGCCGCGTGGGCGAGAGGGTGTATATCTTTGAATTGCTCCCCTCCACGGCCTGTCTTTGCTCCCGTCTTGACTCTGCTTCACCCCGACCCTGACGCTCGTTTGTCCTGTCCTGTCCAGTTTGTTGGTGTTGGCGTCCGTTGCTCGGGCGCACCAGTCCTCATCATGAAGGCCTCACCATCAAGGACGTTGTTTTCTTCGCTTCTCCTGTCTTCGGTAAGAGCCAATTCGGTGTGGCGGTGGAGGGAGGGAAGAGAGAGACTTTTGGCTGACCTGCCCTCATTAGCTCCCACTCTCGCTTGGGCTCGCCGTGCCCGCCACCCTCCCGGGACAATGGACCTACAAGGGATGCTACACCGATGTGCCCGGCCGGACAATTAGCAGCGCCTCCTACACCGATGGCGTGGCCATGACGATTGAGTCCTGCCTGGCTTTCTGCACCACCAAGGGTTTCCCGTATGCCGGCGTGGAGTACTCGGTCGAATGCTACTGCGGGAGCGCCCCTTCGGCGGCGAGCACTAAGCTTGCCGATGCCGAGTGCAACATGGCTTGCGCAGGAGACGCCACCGAGCCGTGCGGCGGTGGAAGCAAACTGTCGCTCTTCTACACCGCTGCCGTTACCGGGCCCCAAGTGAACCCTGGCGTCAACGACTACAACTACCTGGGCTGCTACTCCGAGGGAACGACTGGCCGTGCCCTCACCTACGGTGCTGGCCTCCCGGCGGCTGGCATGACGGTTGCCAAGTGTACCGCTGCCTGCCACGCGGCCAACTACATCCTTGCCGGTGTCGAGTATGGCGGAGAGTGCTGTATGTGTTTCCTCAGACGTCGATTGGTAGGAGGAGAGGCTTGAAGACTAACGCGAGAGACAGACTGCGGCAACACCATTGCCAACGGCGGTGCGCCCGCTACAAGCGGCTGTGACATGCTTTGCAACGGCAACAGCGGCGAGTACTGCGGTGGTGGTAACCGCCTCAACGTCTACAACTACCTGAACCAGTACAACCCGACTGCGGTCGCGACGACCTCTTCTTCTGTCGTTACGTGAGTCTGACTCCGAGCTGTCGCAACCGCCAGATCATCTGCTAACCAGGACCCCAGGGCTCCCAACGGTGGTGGCACTGCTCCGGCCGGACCGTCTCAGCCGACAGCTGTTGGCGCCTACAACTGGTACGGCTGCCAGACCGAGGCTAAGGGCATTCGCGCCCTGAGCCAGGCTACCTTCGCTTCCGACACCATGACCCTCGAGGCTTGCCAGGCTTTCTGCTCTGCTTTCACCTACTTCGGCGTCGAGTACGCGCGCGAATGCTACTGCGGCAACAACTTCAACACCGGCTCCATTCCCGCCCCCGCGACCGACTGCAGCATGACTTGCTCGGGCGCCCCGGGCCAGTACTGCGGTGCCGGTGACCGCCTCTCCGTCTATGCCCGCGACGGTACTGCTCCCCCGAGCTCCATCACTCCCACCGGCCCGGCGACGACGACCTCTGCGGGCCCCGTCGCCACTGGTCTTCCCGCAGGGTGGACTGACCAGGGATGCTGGATCGACGGAAAGCAGGGCCGCATTCTCCCGTACCAGGTTCCCGACAGCCAGAACAACAGCCCTGCGGTGTGCGCTGCTGCCTGTGTCGCGGCCGGTTACACCATTTCCGGTACCGAGTACGGCGTCCAGTGCTTCTGCGGCAACGCCATCTACAACGGCGGTGTCACAACCGCCGCGTCTGACTGCAGCACTCCTTGCCCTGGCGCCGCGAATCAGAAGTGCGGCGCTGGTGACCGCCTGAGCATCGTTTCCAACGGCGTCCCCAAGGCCTACGCCCCCCCGGCCCCGGTCCAGAAGGTTGGTGACTGGACCTACCAGGGCTGCGCGGTGGACAACATCAACGACAAGCGTACCTTCTTCTGGCAGGTCTTCTTCCCCGGCGTCATGACTCCCCAGATGTGCCTGGACCGCTGCGCCAAGTACGGCTACCACGCTGCCGGCATGGAGTACGGTGAGGAATGCTACTGCGGTGACCCGGCCAACATGGCCACCGTCGGCTCCACCTTCCGCCCCGAGGCCGAGTGCGGCATTGTCTGCGCTGGCGATGCGACGGCCATCTGCGGTGGTCTTAGCCGTCTCACGACCTACTTCTGGACCGGCACTCCGTTCTACGGGTGGGATTTCCCGACCGACTACCGCGCCGGCCAGTACCAGTTCCTGGTTAACGGCGTCAACATCCCGCTCATCACGCAGGAGACCATCACCGGCAAGGTCTCGTTCATCTCCAAGGGTGCTACCGGCCCCGGCAACGAGACTGGTGCCTACGAGCTTGACCTCCAGACGCTGCAGTTCCGCGCCCTCCACATCAAGACCGACGTCTTCTGCGCCGCCGGTGTGACCCTTCCCGACAAGGCCGGCCGTCAGCTCAACGTCGGCGGCTGGGCAGGTGATGCCACCTATGGTACGCGTCTGTACTGGCCCGACGGTGCGCCCGGCGTCCCCGGCACGCACGACTGGCAGGAGAACGTCAACGTGCTCAAGCTCCAGGCCGGCCGCTGGTACCCCAGCGCCATGATCATGCCCAACGGCTCCGTCATGGTCATCGGCGGCTTGATTGGTTCCAACGACGCCGCCACGCCGTCGATCGAGGTGCTGCCCGCCACCGGCTCGGCCCCGCTCTACATGGACTGGCTCGACCGCACCCACCCCAACAACCTGTACCCCTTCGTTGCCGTCACGCCCAATGGTGGCATCTTCGTCCAGTACTGGAACGAGGCCCGCATCCTTGACCCGGCCACCTTCAACACGATCAAGGTGCTCCCCAACGCGCCCGGCGCCGTCAACGATGACAAGGGTGGCCGCACCTACCCCCTGGAGGGTACCGCCGTGCTCCTCCCGCAGAGGTACCCCTACACGGACCCGCTCGGCGTCCTCATCTGCGGCGGTTCCACCGAGGGCCCCGGCTGGGCCATCGACAACTGCGTCTCCATCGAGCCCGAGGCTGCCAACCCGACGTGGACCATCGAGCGCATGCCTTCGTTCCGCGTCATGTCCTGCATGGCTCCGCTGCCCGACGGCACGTACCTCATCGCCAACGGCGCGCACCACGGTGTCGCCGGCTTCGGCCTCGGCTCCGACCCCAACCTCAACGCGCTCCTCTACGACCCGACCAAGCCGGTAGGCCACCGCATCACAGTCGCAGCCAACACCACCATCGCCCGCATGTACCACTCTGAGGCCATCACCCTTCTCGACGGCCGCGTCCTCATCTCGGGCTCCAACCCAGAGGACGGCAAGAACCCGGAGGAGTACCGCGTCGAGGTCTTCGTCCCGCCCTACCTCCTCAACGGCAAGCCCCGCCCGACCTTCTCCCTCCCCAACAAGGACTGGGCCTGGAACCAGAAGAACATCGTCTTCAACCTCGGCGCCGCCGCCCGCAACGGCGCCATCACCGTCACCCTCCTCGGCTCTGTTGCCAGCACACATGGCAACTCCATGGGCGGCCGCACTATCATGCCGAGGGTCTCCTGCCAGGGCACCGCCTGCACTGTGGATGCGCCGATTGATAAGTTTGTCTGCCCGCCAGGTTGGTACCAGTTCTTTGTGCTGGATGGCGGCGTGCCGGCTGTTGGTGTCTATGTGCGTATTGGTGGTGACCCGGGCCAGGTTGGTAACTGGCCGCAGGCTGCTGGGTTTTCGACGCCTGGTGTCTAAAAGGGGTGTTGGTGTGGTTGTTGGTGAGGGGAGAGTCTGGTGGGAGGATTTCTCGTAGTGGTTCTTCCTGTTATGTTGGTCTGTTGTTGCTTGGGGCTAGCTAGCTACCTAGGACTTTTGGTCTCGTTGTTTTTCTTTGGGATGAAATGTCTTGTCTGCCTGTCCTTTGTCCTGTCCCCGGCAAGAGCGAGGTTAATGTTGGAAGCTGCTTTCGCTTTTTTTTGGGTTTATAACGTAATTTCTTAAAATATATACCTTAATCGCTCTGCTCTTGGGTCTTTGGTTGAGTTTGCTGCAATGTGTTGTTGCTGGTCTGGAGAGTTTGACGATGAGTAAGGGTTGGTCTTACGGTTTGTTGTGTATCGTGGAGAGAGGAGTGACTTTAAGTCTCTGGCGGTTTGGTCATGTCGTCTTCCTGGTCAACTGCGGAGTTACACGGGAAGGGCGCTTGTGAGTTCTTGGATTGTCCGACAATAGTTACTGACTAGGAAAGCTCATCTCGATCGCATCTCGACGCCCTGTCTGTCCTACGTCAGAGAATAAAAAGTAAGTCGTATGCCCTCAAGACCCCAGCAAGGTTAGTGTTTCGAAAGCAGAGCTGCACATCAGGTGCCACAACGTAGGTATCTTTTGAACATAAGCACTGTCTGCCTTATTATTACCACACCCGCCACTTACACACAACCCTACAACTCACACAACTACATCCACACAGCCAGCCCAGGCTATTATCAAGAAAACCGTCTTTGGCAGGCGAACATCTTTCAAGCCAGCAGCGCCCCCTAGAATACTCACAGGAGTCACAGCCCTCCCAGAGTCCCAAGCATAACCCCACTCACTCGCTCGCTTAATCTGACAGACCTCCCCGACACAATCCTGATGCGAGTGTGTCTTACATGACAGCGGTGAGGAGCATAGTACAAGCACGTTAGGTAGGTAGTACTTTGTGTTCGCGTTGGATGGATGGACGGATGGATGCCAGTCTCTGAGGATACCGATCCCGACAGGAGGTAACATTGTCTCCAAAAGACAAAGCGTCCCCTACGGAGTGGACTGACTGTGTGTTATCTCATGCCCCTGACTTCGTCGAGACTGATGTGGGGGTTGGGGGGGTTGGGGGGGGCTGGGGGGGGGGGGTTTCTGTTGTATCTGTCCCGATAAGCCGTGGAGGGGAGGAAGTCTAGGTGAGGAAATGAGGTGGCTGTTTGTAAAGACAGATGGACAAAGAATAGAGCAAGCAAGCCAAAAGAAGAAGAACAAAATGGGAATGGGTACGGCCAGCCATCGTAGGTGCACCAGCAATCAGGGAAAGACTGTCCTATTATCATTATCTTTTAAGTAGGTTTTGGATCATGAATCGGGAAAACTACATCTTATTGGCTTAATGTTTTACGCTGGACATACATACCAAGACAATCAGTCAATGAGCAATTCATCCAGCACCCGCCCCTACAGCAGAAGAGAGAGACCCAAGAAAACAATCCAACTCCTTGTTTGTTCTCACATTGTTCTAGGTACACCACTTCACGATGTAGTTTACTAAACTACGTCCTCCCATCCTTTCCAGGTGCATGCCAGCGTATATCAAGCGAGAGGCTCTGCCAGAGGTTGTCCTGACGTTGGATCTGAAGGAAAAGTTTGTCTTGAAATCTGATGAAAAGAAGATCTGGAGGATTCCCCCCACAAGAAAAAAGAAAAGAACAGAAAACGAACCAGAACAAAACCAGAAAAACAAAGAAGCGAAAATAAATAAACACAACACAGGAAAGCGCCGAAGCGGGGAGAACAAAACATACATACTGCATGTTAAATTACGGACATGCAAATGTTTGGCTGGTCGGTCGGTTGGCCAGCGCCACTGTTTTGTTTCATCCACACCTGCAGCGACCCATCAGCTGCGTCGCCCACCCACCACCAACTCAGATACCTCATCTCACAAGCAGCTCTGGTGGTTGCTGGGCGGGCAAAAGGTGATAGGCTCATCCAAAAAGTGAAAACCGAGGCTGACAAAGCAGGGGCAACGGCGCTTGATGGTGATAAACGAACCAGGTTAGTTAGCTGGCAAGTCACAGGGGTTCTGGCGCCTCACCGCTTTGCGCAGCAAACCCTCCAGTTCAGGTCTCATCTGGCGTTTCCAGTCTTTGTCTTGAGGGGACGAGCAGGGGACAGCTGCCTTGTGTGTGTTGAGACTGACGTCTCTATTGATCTACCTAGCGCCGCAATTTATGCAGCAATGTTGTTCAGATCTAGCTTGCGTATCTGGTCGACTTGCTTTCTGGCGTCAACCAAAACCTAAGAAGAAACATGTTGGCCGCCGCCCACCGCCCATCCTCCCCGCCGACATCCCGAGCCCATGTCATCTTCCCTGAATTCCTCCAATACGTGTTCCTCCCCCCCATGTCCGCCCCAAATGCCTGCCAAATGCCTGTATTGCCATCTGCGCATGCCTCGGAAGATGCGTCTTATCCTTTCATAACGGGCATTACCAAATCCTGGACCTCTTTCAACGTGCGCCGCCGAGCTGGCTGGCCCGGGCTAGCGCTGCCTTGCCTGGTGCGAAAACCGCTCAGAGGTCATCGTCATCGTCAGGGAGGGGCTCGTTGGCGGCCGCCTGGATCTCAGCCTCGTACTGCTTGAGGAGGTTCTGGTCGACCTGCACCTCGGCGGGAGCCAGGGCGGGGGCGGCAACGAATTCCTGATTGCGTGCATTAGTCTCGACCCTGATGACACAGACCCTGACGCAGACCCCCAATCACATAAGAACGCAGGGTCCTGCATGATGACGTACCAGAGCAGTGTTGCCAACAAGCTTGCGGGCGAGCCAGAGGAAGGGCTTCTCGAAGTTGTAGTTGGACTTGGCCGAGATATCGTAGTACTGGAGGTTCTTCTTGCGGTGGAAGGTGATGACCTTGGCCTTCACCTTGCGCTCCTTGACGTCGACCTTGTTGCCGCAGAGAACAATGGGGATGTTCTCGCAGACGCGGGTGAGATCACCTGATTTGCACTGTTAATACCGCTTCTTATGACTCCATCCCCATTATCCCCCTCTCTCTTTAGGTGTGTATACGTACGGTGCCAGTTGGGGACGTTCTTGTAGGTGATGCGGGAGGTGACATCGAACATGATGATGCCGCACTGGCCGTTGATGTAGTAGCCATCACGGAGACCGCCGAACTTCTCCTGGCCGGCAGTGTCCCACACGTCGAACTGGATCTGGCCGAAGTTCTGCAAAGCACGTTAGTATCAGGCAGCCATCCGGGTACCCAACCTCCAAGCGCAAAGGTTGGCAGCGCGAACGCGACTTACGGTGGTGAAGCCGAGAGGGTGAACCTCGACACCCAGGGTGGCCATGTACTTCTTCTCGAACTCGCCGGTCAAATGGCGCTTGACGAAGGTAGTCTGAGCGAGACCATGTTAGCACGCGATAATCAGGCGGGCGCCCACTTTGGCGACCCCGCAGTCGGCGCAGGGGAGGTCGCCATCGAGGAGCGCCCATCGATGATAATTATGTCAAACTCACCTTGCCAGTACCGCCATCACCGACAAGGACCAGCTTGAAGGTCGGGATCTGCGCAGCCATGTTGTGTGGATATGTTTCGGTGTTGATTAGGGAGGAGGAGGATGTCTGGGCAGGCGACACTGTTAGCTTTCGCGATGCGGGGATGGAGATGCTTTTGTAGAATCCAAAGCGGAAATGGCGCAATGGAAGCGACCAGAGGGCGGGGTGGGCACGCACAGATCGGCTTGTGTGGAAGTTGTGGGAAGACGGTGGTCGGGTTGCAAGAATGAGTGGCGCCCCGGGGAGTGATGTTGTTTTCAAAAGGCAGCTGCTTGGAACCACAGCAGCCTTGACGAAAAACTCGTTGGGCGGCGGGGTGATGAGCTCACGTGACTCACTTGGCCCGTGCGGCGAAGCCAGGCTGCCAGGCTTTGCTCTTTTTGGGCGAAGCGTTTGCGCCCAGAACCCCAGGACAACTCACAAGCTCGACAAGCCACAGCCTAGGAAATTTGCCGCCGGGGCAAGCTTGGGTGACGACATGATGCTCCCCCTGGCAGCCCTGCAAGGGGCGGATTTGGACAAGGGATTTGGCTGTGCTGCACTGCGGCATCAGGATACACATTACAATTTTATGGTGCTTTTGTGGCTTTCACTTTCCATATTTCTGTTCGTTTGCGAGAAGATTCCCCAACGTTGGGCTTCCAAGCTGAGGCGGGGCGCAACAGAGCCCATCCATCCTTGGATCCTCCGATCCTCTTGATTCTCATGGTTGCCCCAGAGCCAACGATACTACGGATACTGCTACCTGTATGCATAGCTGCATAACCGACTTTTCCTGGCTTCCTGGTATCTCGCCGTTGCCTGGTTCAAAAGTGCCCCAGCAGCTGGACGATGGCTTGGGCTGAAGGCGGGACGCGTTCAGGTGTCGATTGGGGCCCAAGAAGCTGCTGCCCAACCAGCAGCCCATGCTGCACAGGCAGAGTATGCACGGCATTCCAGCCCTACAGCGGCAGGATGTGGCAGCCGAGCATGCCTCTCCCGCCCCAATCGCGCCGCGGGGTCAGTGTCAAGCGCAGCTCCTGTGGCCTGGGTCCGCCGGTGCTTCGCGAGACTTTAACGAGGATATTTTGCTGTGCCACCGTCAGCCTTGTTCTGCTGTTTCCGTTTCGGCGGGAAGATTGGCGCCGCGCCCTCTTACCCCCTCGTTGCCCTGGACACACTCGGCCACCTTCTTGAGACCGTCGTGGTTCTCGACATTCACGTAGCCAAAGTTGCGGATCAGGTCGCCGGGCTTGAGACCAGCGGCCGCGGCGGGGCTATTGTCCACCACTGTGTTGACCTTGGCGAAGGGCTGATCGAGCCGCTCGGGCACCGAGTCTCTAGGCACCGACGTGTCGGTGTTGGTCGGCGCGGCCGATTCGGTGTCGTCGTCTTCGAGGCTGGCGAAGTGCTCGTGGAGACGCTTCTCGATGAGGGCCATCAGATCCTTCCAGTCGTTTCGCAGGTGGATGATGCGTGCCCTGGTCGTCCGGACTACACCGAAGTACGGTTAGCTTCCTCCCCCAAGCGTATGCGACAGCACGATAGCGTGACCATCATACTCTGTGCCACGTCGATGTCGGCGCGGGGGAACCCATCTGGGGTCAGCAGGCTGGTGTTCATGTCGACTCCGTGCTGCGGAACGGGTAACAGATGTTAGCCAGGCGCCTGGACGTGCAGCGCAGGGCACCGACCGAGTCAAGCACGCCGCCAAGTGCCTTGAGCTCCTCCTCGACATTGTCCTTCTTGCGCTGGAGCTCGGCGATGCTGAGCTGGGTCGCATTGCCGTTTGCGATGGGCGCCGTCGTCGGCCCCGAAGGGATGGTGGGCGCGTGGAGAGTGTTCATGATGGTTCGGATGTTAGCTGTGATCCCGTTCCATGCCAAGATGGGCCCGTGGGTTCATCGTCTTGAGGATTCAAGACATGCTCGGTGGGCGGCGACGATCAGGTCTCGGGATGTGATCGGGGTGTGGACAAAGCTCCTGCGATCAGCCTGCCACCAATGACGCGTTCAGCGGCGCGGCGGCACTGCGGGGTAGTTATCACCTCGCTGGAGCTTCAGTGCTCATCTCCCCGCCAGTTCTGGCGCGACCGGCAGAAGGCCCCGCTAACTCCCAGCAACTTCCGCTAACGGTCACAGCCAAAGGAAGCGAGCTGGGCCCTGGTAACATCCCGTTCTGGTGGTAAGCTCACCGTTAACGGCAGGGTCCCCAGATGCAGCAGCCCAAAACCCATCCATCAACCCAATTCCATTCAATCAATCCCCAAAACCATCCATCGACTCGCTCTCCAAGAGTCGTTTGCATTCCTCATTCGTGATACAACCGATGGAACCGTACGGATACAGCCAAATCACGAGCCCAGCTTGATTTTTAAACCCACCCTGATCCGGCCAAAACCATCCACCGACACCGGCATTCCAGTCAGAAATTTCTCTCCCTGCTCGCCGTAACTGGCATCTGGACTCCAGGTCCTTGATGAATACGGGATCGGAAAAGGACGAAACCGGGCAGTGTTTGTTGGTAAGGCGGCAAGGTATCCGTACAGTACATACATAACATACATACCAGCACCAGAAGCACAGCTCGAACAGCCGGAAGCCAGAAACGACAGAAGAAGCAAGAGTCCAGACAGCCCAGGTCCAGGCCAGAACCTGAACTTTGCCCCAAGCATGTGTAACTGGATGCTGCCCAAATGCGGTCGGATCCAAACCGCCCAAGCACGACCCGACGTGGCTGGGTCCGGCCACACGCAGCAGCAATCGTGGCAGTTCGGGTCCCGGATGACGCTCCAATGATCGCTCTCGTCCGTCGCCCTGACAGTGCGCTGGCCTCGACTCGCTCTCAACTGGCTCAGCTGCCTCGAGGCATCCGACCTTTGGCATCCGACCACCAAATTGGCAAATGTCCAAATGTCCGGAACCACCACCGGGGACACGAGTCCGGCCGTGGCTGCCATCATTATCTCCACCCTGTTCACATGTTTGTTGCGTATTTTCCAGGTCCCGAGGGGCACCTTACCTGGTGTCGGCCTGCTGTCCAAGGCCTGCCTGTCTCTGTCCGTCCAAGGTGCAGTCTCATCATGGCCCGATCCGGCACCTCAGGTATGAGCCGAGGCCGATATCTTAGGTTCTTCCAGTGCGTTGGAGGAGGCAAGAGAGAGAGAGAGAGATGATAAGTGAGAAGTGGGCTTTGCAAGGGGGTCAGAGAGCAGTCGTTGCTTCCCTCGTCCCATCCCACTTACACACATATGTACACGCACACTCGCACACAGTATGCACACGAACACGCACATCATTCATAACTTACATGAACCGCCTGACGCTTCCAGAGTCCGAGAGCCCTTCCAAGCTTCCATCCGTTGTCTTTTATGTTCCTTCCCTCTTGCCGTTCCCAGTCTCATTGGGCTCCCTTCCCATGCCAACATCCATCTCCCATGCCCTAGCTCCATATCACCACCAACGAGTTTGTTGGCCCTGCATATTTTCTAGAGTATGCTTTGAACGTGGCCGGCAGGTCCTGGTCATGTTCGTTATGTGTGTTGGGACACGCTTGCATTAGCATCTTTCTCTCTTTCCTTTCTCGAACTCAACCGCCCACAGAATGCACCCCTCGGGTGGTGTCGATCCCAGCCGGCCTTGCTCGAACCTCTCCCCGTCGTCCGTTCCGGCCAATGGCTCTGGGCAGCTCGAAAACGCAGAGTCCGAGGCGAGTCCAGGAGGCGCTGGAGACAAGGCGGACATAGACACCCTTGAAGATGGCCGTGCTTGGGCGAACGCCCTCGCAACGCACGCCAGACAGAAGCAGGAGGGGGGGGGGGAGGGCGCCGATGCCTACCTCTCCGGGGGCACCACGCAAGCTGACCGGCAGCGCTGCCAGCCCGTCCCGCACCCGGCCAAGCCTTTTCAGAAATGGATAAGAACATTGCAAAAACGGGCGTTGCGGCGGCAGGGGATCTTTGGTTGCGATGGTGGTGCACCCTCATGGCTCAATGGCGAGGACGGCGAGTTTGCAGCTGGCGGAGGATATGCCCACCCCAGGCAGTCGTCGTCCGAGTCGTCGTTCGCCTTCGTGACCGGGGTCAAGAGCGCCAGCATATCCATGACCGGCTTCAGCTTCTTGACGCGCTCGCAGAAGACGGCCATCCACTCATCCCGTGACCCAAGGACGGATCGCAGCAGCAGACCTTCCCTCTCGGGCGCACGGCATTCCGAAGATAGTTGTTGCCAGGAGATACAAGTGCCCGTGGACCCTGCGGTTGCCCATCGGGCGGCACAGAGACGGCATATCCTGGAGGAGCTGATCAGCACAGAAGAGAGTTACATCGGGGACATACGCTTCTTGATGAACGTAGGTTTTGGGGAATTTCATGACGGGATATTTGTGTGGTTGGCTCAGACTCTTCTTCGCAGGTCTACGTTACATTACTCGCCTCCGTACCTACTTCGCCTGCCGGCTTCCGCGCCTCTGTCAACCGCAATCTCAACGACATTGTGCAGCTCCACGACGAGCTTCTGGGGGAATTGCACCGAGCCGTGCCCCGGTCCGAGTATACGCAGACGGAGTCCCCGCTCCAGCGAGCCCTCTCGAACCCTCCGACTCGAGGCCACCGTCGCTGGAGGAGCCTGGGCGTTGTCGCCGAGGGCAGCAATGGAGTCCCCGGGCTGCGAGAAGCGCCTGAGGTGCTGGCGGATCCCCAGACGGCGGCTGAGGTGGTCAAGATCTTTCGGAAGAGGGTAAGCAGGATTGGTGATACCCGTTATTTCTTTTACCTTGAGTGCTGGCTGACATAGCTGCGGTGCAGATGAATCGTTTCTTCGTCTACGAGGAGTATGGCGCAAAGTATGAGATGATGGGCAAGGATGTTGCGGCGGCGCATCGAACGATGCCGGGTTGGTCTTTGTACCAGAAGGGGGTTGAGGTTCTGGCCTCGTCACTGGGTCCCGCCATCAATCGCGCGGAGCAGTCGAGGAAAGCCCTCACCATTGACGACCTGCTTGTGAAGGTAGAGAGAGACCATCCCCCTCATATCTATGTATATCTCATATCTGGGAGTCTGAGCTGACTGGCCCCCGCAGCCGATTCAACGTGTGTGCAAATACCGCATACTCTTGACCGATTTGTTGAAGCAGACACCAGTAATCGACTGCCCGCATTCACATATGGAGATTCAGAACGCGCTTCACAAACTCCAGGGGGCGATCGATGAGATCAACCGAGCGACAAACGATGCTCGAACCAGGTCTGTTCTGGAGAAGACGTGGACTCTCCAGGACCGCCTTGTGTTTTCCGACCAGGTGAGTGAGGCGGCGGCCCCTTTTTGCTTTGTAGCATTCTGCTCACCGAGAACAGCAGCTGGATGCGGCCTTAAAGGAACGCATCCGCTTATTTGGCCATATTCGCGTGTGCGGTGCGCTCTACGTCTGCTGGCAGACAAAAGAAGGGGCCGCCGGGCAATATATGGTTGCCCTGCTGTACCGCGAGTATCTTTGCCTGGCCACGGTTAGCCGGAGCGACAAGATCTACACGCTCCAGGCGTGCATCTCTTTGGCCAACATTAAGGTGGAGGATGTGGACAATGGTCGAGGTACGCGCGCCAGTTCCTACCATCTCCTCTCTTGTAAATTCTAACAGCAAGCGTAGGACTGCAATGCCATACGGCCCGACATTCTTGGAAGATTGTCTTCTTGTCCGACAACCAGTTGTACGAGCTTATTATGACAGCGTGCTCGCCGAAGGAGGAGCTCGAATGGTGCTCGCGGCTCAAAAACAGCCAGGACGCAGCCATTTCGGACGGCCAAGATCAGATGCAGGCCGACACGTTCAGCTTCCTCTCGCTGAATATCAAGGCGTTGGGGACTGTGTTTAGAAAGCCAGGTACGGAGATCCCTATCGGAAACCTGCCATGCAGAGTGAGTGGACCGGATACTGACCACGGTGTTGCAGGAACCATGGCCAGGAAGATATCCATCCACCGCGCCACCACCATCGGCCCCAAGTCGCCCCTCTGCCAGGTCATACTCAAGAACACCAGCGCAGCTAAGGAAACGCCCACCTCAGTCCAGTCGTCCATCAACCGGTCCCAATCCCTCCTCACCACCAACGCGCGGACCCCCGTGCTCGCCCCGGCGCGCGCCGAGCGAGCCCGCCTCGAGGCCCTGCTCGCCGACGTCTGGACGCGCGACGTGCTTCCCTTCCCCGGGATAACCGCCCGCTCGCGGAGCGAGCACATCGTGCGGGCGTCGGCGTCGTCGGTGATGCGCAAGCTCAGCGCGGTCAGCCTCACGGGCAGCTTCATCCGCCGCTCGGCGAGTCTGGCCAGTTTGCAGGTCAAGGAGAAGGACAAGGCGGGCACTGCTGATGAAAATACCAGACGCGCGAGCGAGGGGACGTTTACCATGGCTGCGGCTACTTCGAGGTGGAGGCAGCACCGGCAGTGATAGCAAGGCAACATACTGCTTCAGTCATGTCATCCTCCCAACACAGATCCCAACTCGCACCACCTCAACGCAGAGCACAACTGGCACCACCACAACCCCGACTTAGACGATGGAATGGAGCTGATGTCCTGCCGACCGACGAGGGGAAGGAGGAGCAGGCACAGCGTTCTCCCGTTCAGCCACGCTGTATGAGTGTGTGGGTGTGTGGGGTGGCATCTCTCTTTTCTCTCACACACACTCTTTTTGTACGCTCCCTCCCGTAAGTACTCTCCCTCTTCCTCTCATTTCTCAGGGTCGTGTCTCTCTAACACTTCAACTAGTGGAAGGCGCTTATTTGGATGTGATAATTATTAACCTGGCCGTCTTGACACCAGTTGATGTTTGAGCCCATCCGTACAGCAGCTCGGGGCTCGAGGCGGGGCTCGAGGAGGGAGTGGGGAGGGGGATATGGCGATGAGGATAAGGGGGTGGGGAAATGTCCTAACACCGAGTCAAGCCATGCGCGCAGCAGTGCCGTGTTTTTGGTAGAAGAAGGTGCCCATCTATCTAGCTCCGTACCGAATACAAAGGCCCTCGAGTTCCTCCCTTCCTGGATCAGATCCCTTCGTTTTAGAAGCTACCTACCTACTATCGCACTTGTCGGTACATGTATACAGCGGATAGACAGTGCATGACTGGTAATAATCCTTGCATCGCTCCGTGTGCTCCCCGTGCTCGTTACTCATCTGACAGCACCAGCCGCCCGTCTCTTCGATCCCAGAACACCCGGCCACGTACGTCGGCTCAAAGTTGGTCAACGTTCGCTCGCCGCCGCAGATGGTAAAGTTGGAAACGCCTATTGTACCTAGGCCGTTGTCGCGGGATTCGCAGGCGCCCGCGCTTGCCTTGCCGATGCGGAAATCATTCATTGTGACGTCGTCGCAATCCCAAACGTAAATCCTATAGACATCCGCTAAAAGGAAGTTGGTGGGTTCCGGTGCCTTACTCGTGGTTGTCTTCGTCGATGGGTACCAGGAGCTCAGCCGCGACTGCACCTTGGCGATCACCGAGGATGTGTAAGCGCCGTCGTGTGACTCCGTGGGCCAATACTCCCGGTCAACGGTGCCCCAGCCCGCGAGTGTCTGCGTGCCGATGGTCCAGGTGTCGCCGCCGTCGCAGGTAAAGGAGGTCGAGCAGCTGGAGGCACAGCTGGAGGGGGTGGCTCCCGCGACGCACTGCGTCGTGCAGGATGAGTAGGCCTTTGTCGTACACTGCTCGTCCTCGGGCTCGTACGGATTGCTCGGGTCGTACGGGTTCTCCGGGTCAAAGGGATCCAGCAAATCCACATCGGGGACTGGCGGCCACCCGGGGACGTGGCAGAACGGCCCCGTACAGCGCGTGCCCTTCTTGCAGTTCGGGCACGGAGTCGGGCTGCTACCGCCACCATTGCCCCCGCCACTGGAGGCTGACGACGTGAATGTGATGTAGACGGGCGGGCCGCCCGAGGACGAGTCACTGGGTTCTTGGGTGACGTAAGGCCAAGGGGGGGGGTGGATAGTCCTCGTCACCGGGGGGCAGTTCAGGCTGGCCGGAAAGATGTCGGGGTCGTTGAGGATGGTGAGGACTGGCGGCAAGATACTGCTCTGGAGGACAATCATTGCCATGTTCAGGTCCGAGGGAATGGCTTGGTTCCACCAGTTGATCTCGGTAGTTGTGACTAGACAACCGTAGGTAAGGGAGCGCGTCAGTAGGGGATAATTTCACAACATAGGTAGGTAAACAACTCGAGCGGGGTGTGTGGCTGGCTGACTTACCGGGTGGGATTGTGAGAATAGTGGTCTCGGTGACGATGGTAAGCACGACCTCAGACGTCACGTACTCCAGGTCCCCGGCTGAAACAGTGTAGGTAGTCTCTCCGGTCACACATCCGACTTCCAACGTCGTGGTAAAGAGAGGGAAGTGGATCGTCGTGGTGCTGCCAAGGGGAGCTGCCAAGGGGGGAAGACCAGCGTGCAGGGCGGGAAGCACTGGATGGAGGGGTTGGGCGATTGCCAGGTATCCGGGTCGCCATACATGATAAACGATCCAGTTTCGGCATTGCCCTTGTAGCTGCAGGCGCCTTCTGGGCAGTACCCACGGCTACAAGCAAAGTCGCACAGGTCGTCGTACAGGAACGAATCCAGCCCGGGGGCAGCTTTCCCGCTCACGCCATCGGCCGGAGGAGGGAGATTCAAGGGCCCTTGCGAAGTACATGTGCACTAAACCAAACTTTCTGTCAGCTTTATCGGTATGAACCTTATAGGGTTGACTCAGCCGCCGTGCCAGCAGCCCCAGCAGCGAGCACAGAGTCAAGTACGGGATCATACGACATCCACGTGTGTACGGACAGGTATTGGTGGTAACTGGAAACTTACCAAGTGGAGGGGCCAAAAGCCAAAGTTGCAAGCAAACGAACAAAGACCGCCCAGGTTGTCCTGCCCGGTGCCGCTTGTACAAGTGTAGGGCAGGAAAGGCGACACTGTTGGAACCACCAGGGGGTACTCGGCGGTCCCGCAGACGCCAGCGGGACAATGCCCGTAGTTGCAGTCAAAGTAGCAGAGGCCGCTGTAGCTCACACTGAGGCCCCCAGCAGGGAAGCCGATGGTGCCGTAGCCGGGCGTAGTGGCATCAGGCTTCGTGACCTCGGGTCCCATGGCGGTGTAGGTGCACGCTCCGATCGGGCAGTAGCCGTAGTGGCAGCTGAACGAACAGAGCCCAGCAAAGTTGTTTGCCCCAGTGCCCCTGACGCAAACCTGGTGCGAAAGGGACAGGGCTTGTGCGTTGACAGTCGGGCCTGCATAGCTCCCAACCCACGCGTTCCAGTTGGCCAGGCCGTTCTGTCCAGTGACCCGGTTGCACCCCGTTGTGATGGGCTCGCCTGTGAAAACCATGGAGCCCACGGTGACGACAACCGCGCCAGTGTTGGACCCATAGTCGACGCTGCCGTGGTAGATGCCGACACCGCCAGCGGGCGTGCTGCTCCATTCGGCATTGAGGTTAACGCCGCCGATCGTTACTGTCACTACCTGGGCAGAGCTCAGCAGAGCCGAGAAGAAGACTTGTCCTGGACGACGTCACCTGGAGCGAACTCAAGTTGCAGCTCTAAATAGGAATGCAAAGAACCAGTCATGTCAGCAATTTTCTCCCTTTCTCTGTTCTTTTTCTTTTTTTTTTCTCTTGGTGAGAGGAGAAGAGGAGAGGCCACGTTGTGAAGAAAACGGAAGTCCGATTTGACGTACGAGTGTGGGTGTTGCCCACCGTGTTGCCATCCGCACAGGCAGCCTTGGGACTGAGCCGGTACCAGGCCACGATGCCTTCCTGAGTGACCACACCCTGGGACGGGGCCGTGGAATGTGGAGAGCTCGGCGTTGAGGATCCGGAAACAGCGCGTCAAAATCCGGACTCGTTCGCCTAGGTACTTCGCAATGGCCATGTGGTATTACCAGAAAGGCTTTACTGATTTCAGCTCGCTCACGGCGCAGCCCATCGAATGAGAAGCCATGGATCTGGATAAAGTTGTATGGGTGCCGCAGTGGGATTGTTGCCAATTGTACCTGATACTGCTATGGTTACGAACGAAACCTTTCGCCCCAGTCCACATACCTGACCTTGTAAATCGCGCCCTCATCAGACCTAAGTGGGTTCTCCCCATACTCTTGCTTGCGTGAATCCGATCAAGATCGCCGATACGCGAACTCAACGAGGTCTACATGCTCCTCCATGGCCCTGACGGCCCCGATTTCACGTAGCTCGTCGTCCCAGCTCAACGTCAACCCCGCCTCACGGAATACCGCCTTCCTAGCTTCTTCTGCCTCTTTGCTCAACCACCTTACGTAGAAGACGCCATCCTGAGTCCTGGCTATACCCCCTGGCTCTGGTTGTTCCTGACTCCAGCCATACTGAAACGGCCGGGTACGGGTCGATTCAGGGAGGTCCCCCAACTCACATATCTCCTCTGGATCACAATCCTTGCTCCGGTTGTAATGAGGACCTTGCAGTTGACGAAACATATCCCGCTGGGCGTCTGAAACTGGGGACGCCAGGGTGACGGTGAAAAATGACAACCAGCCGCATAAGCTCAAAGGGCCTGCAGATCCCAGGAGGTCGAATCTGACTACCTGCATCGTGCTCGACAATGACGATGCGCCGTCCGTAGTAGAGGGTTCAACTTCAGCCGAATCGAGGAGGCCGAGAGAACTGAGAAACAGGGGATAGTTTGGGGACGCTCGGAATTCGCTTAGGGACTCTTGAGAATACCATACTAGAGATCTTGGTCAGGAGAAGAGAGGATGGTGGTGAGGACTTAGGTAGCTTAGGTACAGCATACCTATGACAAAGAGAACAGTTTCGGGGTACTCGGCAATCCGGCTGCGGGAGGCAAATACGAAACCAGGAGCGCTTTGGAGGGCATCAACCAAGTCTTTCCATTTGCCCGGTGGAGGGGGAACCGACTTGGGCGGTGGGAGGGGCTGGTCAAGGGAAACGTGGGCCCTGACGAGCATCACAGGACGAGAAGGATAAATTATCTTGGGACGTCCCATGGTGGGTCGCTACGACACTGGGGGCAGAAAGAAGACGGCGAGGAGTGAAAGCGATGCTGCCTGGGCGGCTGTTTGGCTTTTGAGTTGCCAGCTGCCGACTTATATAGGTGCTTTGTGCAAGGTTTTAGCGAACTTACTCCCTACAACCCTCGTTCGGCTGCTATTTGACGTTAGGGACTCCGCTAGTGTACTGTAACTATCCGGAGGTACTTCGTATGTATATGTATTCTATGCAAAGGTCCCGACCTGCCTGTACCAGCACGTTGCACCCCAACCCTGGTTAGGTTGTGTTAGCTCGTGAACCGGGCCTAGTCGAATTGCAAACTTCACAACAAAACAACGTATTTAGATACCAAAATAAAGGGATAAAAAGTAGTATCTTCAAAGACTCAACTATCTTCTTCCTTTCCATACGTTGGAGCTGGATTTCTAGCTGCTGAGCTCGGGGCTCGTTTATGGACCCCTGTCGGAAGATCTGTTGTGCATACTAGTACATACCCCCTGATCCCAGATGCAGACATAGGAGGGCCTGGTCTCGGTTGCCCGCGGGACGCGTTCTGGGGGGTGTCATTACACGTGCACATGTAGTGACCCCGTACTTCTGGATTCCCCAGTTTCTACATAACTCACACCATCCGTCGCCGGCCCCAAGAATCTCGAGGTCACCATCACCCGCAATGTCATCTTGTGCGGCCCGAGCTTGACTGTCACACCCGCACCTATATCAACCAAGGTTTCTCACTTCTCAGCGACCACAAGCTTCAAAAACCATCCTGCCACCGTGTCCACTAGTGCCAAACACCAGATCAGCCATATCGTGCCATAACGAGTGCCCAAGCACGCTTCAACAGCCGAGGATATTAGGGTGTTGGGCACTTGCGAGACTGGACTTCAAGCTGGCTTGCTCATGTCATCGCTTACCCACGACTTTAACCACAGAGAAAGAAGGCAGATGAAGGATATAAAACACGAGGGGTGTGTTGAAGTGCGAGCACGACCAATATTAGTAACTGTACACGTGTATGTTCGATCTGAATTCGTGGCATATGCATGTGCCCATTAGCCGTGGTTCGAGAGACCACGGTACTTAGGTACCCTCGAATGAAGCCGAATAGGTAGGTACCTATGTGCACGTCACCCAGGATCGGACGTAACCTGGACGTGATGTATGGCACGGGCTGGCAGCGGGAGGATGGAGGTGTTGGTGGAGGGCATTCGGAGTTTCGTCTCGCTGATAGGTGTTTGCCTTTATTTCTCTGCCGGCTTGGGTGAGTAAATCGAGTGGTTGAGGGCTCGAGGTGTTGGGAATGTCTTGGGTGCTTCCTTTCTTATTAGTTCATAGTGTAGTTAGTATGTAACTCCGTACATACAATGAGTGTGCTGGCTGGCTGGATTGGAGTTGGGTGTTTCGTTGCGGTGGATTACAGCAGAACACGAGTGTTGTTGTCGGGAGTCTCCGAAGGTTCTGGTCGGATGGAGGAAGTGACGTCAAAAATGATGGCCGCTCAGGAACGGGTCATGAGGTGGGGTTGTGGGTTGTGGGTTGTGGTCTGTGAAGGTGTGATCTTGTATTGTACGCTTCGGTACAGTTACTTTCTCGTATCGTGTCTGAAATGAAACACTCAACAAACTCGCCATTCCGGGCTGGTTGAGTGTATTGTATTTTGAGGAGGTAAAATCATGGCTTTTTCTGGCTCGCCACCTTCTCCAAGGGCAGACTAGAGTGCCAGAATACCCCGAACGATGCTCAATCAGCACGCTTTCTCATGGTGATGCTCCGATGCTGGGTAACGTCCGTAAGTTACCGCTCACCCTTCCTCCGCTTCCTCCACCGTGCCGTGTAAGTGACCGGCGCCGGGGGCTGGGAAAAGTGGGGCACATCCCGGACGGACATCGTCACTTATGACGTAGACGTCGAAGCTCGCGACCTCAACCTGTCTGGGAGGAGTGGCCATTGCGGTTTATTTATGAGCGATGGCGAGCAAGAGTAAACGAGTTCAAATGATCTAACCCGCACATACCACACCTTCCAAATCATACGAGAATTCCTCCCTTGCACCAAGCAAAAACTTGCTTCTCCTTCCTCCTGTAAACTTCCTACACACCAACACTTACACACAGCACTTCCTGACTCTACTCACTTACACAACTCCCACCTCCTACAACCACCACCACAAAGCCAAGCGTAATCCCACCAACCCGCCCACTCTCACCAGACCCGATCCCGATCCGGTCTCCCTCCCTGAACCCAACAACAACAACCAACACAACCCCCCAAAACCAAAACACAGCGAAAATGGCCCGCGGAGACGTCACCCACGTCAAGGTCCACTACAAGGGCAACGACGAGGACTTCCTGGTGCTGGTGGACAGCGTTGACGACTACCAGAAGTGGCTGGGCGACAAGAGCGTGCCGCTGGCGCAGGTCGTGTCGTCGTTCAAGGTTTTTACTACGCACAAGTACGTTTTTTTTTTACTCCCTCTCTTTTCCATCTCTCTTTCTTTCCCCGGGTTTGGGGTGTTGGGTGTGTCTGAGGGCTCAGGGGTTGTCCAACGGGGATGGGGAGTGTATGACGCAATGGATGGGAAACCCTCAAAAAAGAATACGGGATCTTGAGAAAAGATAGAGATGGGCTGACACGCGGAGGACTACAGGCACGGCGCGCAGGGCATGCTGGAGGGTGCGTCAAAGGCCATTCTCGAGAACGAGTTCGGCACGTCCAACGAGGACGACGTGGTGCTCAAGATTCTCCAGAGGGGCAGCCTGCAGGAGTTTGAGGTATGTTTTCTTCCTTGCTTTTCTTTTTTTTTTTTCTTTTCCGTCCTCACCCTGCTTTTGTCCTTCGGCCATACCTCCCCCCAATCCCTCGCGAGTGTCCGGTTACAGGGTTGCAGTTGCAAGTTGCTGTGCCGTCCTGGCCCGTCCTCGGTGAGAGCTATGGCATGAACAAAAAAAGCGCGCGCGGTTCGTGAAACGCGGCCTGCGGCTGTTGCTGAGCCTCACGGCAATTTTTGGCCCAAGGGCGGCCGCGTCGGGCGGCCTGAGTGAGCCAAGCGCGAGCGGCCGTTGCACATCCGATTCATTAGATCTCGGGGCCGTGAGAGGGACGGGTGGTGACTGGTACACGACTGCGGCACTTGCTTTGCCTTAGTTGGGCGGCCTCGATTTTGCGAAACCATCTACACCTCGACTGCTACTTGAAAAAAAATAAGAAAAAATAGCTGACTGGATGTGACGCACAGATGTCGGAGCGTCAAGGCCGCAAGAACGACGCCAACGGCTCGTTTGGTGCCAATCGCTAGAGGTGGCACCGTCAGAACCAGACGCGGCTTCGCCCTTCGGTCTCGGCCACCCATCCTCGCTTGCCCAGGCTGATCAGGAGGGAGCCGGGCTCTATCCTCTGGCCGTCGATTGTGAAACAGAAACGGTGATGAGGGGGAGATGGGATTGGATTAGCCGTGGTTTGGGGAGGAGGAGTGGTGGATTGGAGTTTGGTGGTCGGAGCGCAATGAAGGTGGACAGACAGCGGTGAAATATTACGTCCTTTTTTTTTTTGTTACGATGCCCTGGTTTTCTTTTGTTGTTACGGAGAGAAGAACTCTTCTGGTTGATCTGCCTGGTCTGGTGATTTTGATCTGCGCACTTGCGACTTGACTGCAGGACCTAGCACCGCAACGGAGTGCTTCTGCGACGATGAACCTCTTTGCTTTTCGAACCCGGATCTCCTTCTCTGAATCTGCATCTTGTCGTTGTGGTCATACATCCTGGATGATGCAGTGACACACCAGCGGGTCAAAGTTTGCTCCGTTGGTGCGTGCCCCCAAAAAAGAGAGACAGAAAGAAAGAAACAGGAGGAAGAAAAGAAAAGCGTTGGTGATACGGAATACGGCATGATCTGCTCGTGCGCGTTGGACGGTCGGGTATTGTAGTACTTGAGTACCTACCCGTGAATGGACACGTTGGGAACTTGAGTGGGATTTGGGGTTGTCGTTGTCTCGGACAAATCGGGTGGTCCATGTGTATGTGTAGTACGTGTGCTGTTAGTAGTAGGTGTGGAGGAGAAGGTGTAACGTTAAAGTTGGAAGCTGTGCCTTGCTTGGCAACCGTCGTCATGCTCGAGTTGGAGTGGCTATGTAGGGCGGGCGAGGTTTCGTTAAGCGCCGGAAAGTGTCGTTGGGGTAGGATTTTGGGATGTAGGCGGATGACACGTGATTTGACTTTAGACGAAGACACCATAGATGGTTTTATCAAGGTTAGCGAGTGTGGTTGGGTGGCTGTGTTGGATAGTGGTTGATGTGAGGTCAGGAGGTCAGGTCAACAGGTGTTTTGAGGTTTCGAGACTCCTCTTCCACTGGGCTAGATTGTCGTTTTGTTGGTTGAGGTTGAGGTGAGGGGGATTGGTTGGCGCTTGGGTGTTTCTGGGGGTTTCATTCAACCATTTAGGGTTGGGGTTGGGGTTGATTCCCTCCCTGAGGAAGCAGTGGGAGGTGGAAGGGGGTTTGTTTTTTCATAGTATTTTTTTTCTGTTCCTCTCCCCCCTTTTTTTGTGTTCTAGAATCTTTTGGATCTTGGGTTTGAGTCTTGTGCGAGTCAGGGCTGCCGGTTATGGAACGATGGGGATGGGACGAGCGATGAGATGAGATGAGATGAGAATGGTGTTTTGAGTCGGGCTTAGAGTGTGGTTTCGAGACAAATGGGGCGTGGCGGTAACCTTAAGGTACCTTGCCCTGCAAGAGTTTTTGCCTCCTTGCTCTGAGGGAGCATATTTGGGTCAGAAATACAGAATACCATATATTTACGTTGTCTATCCTTTATCGCATAGGTAGTTAACTGAGGTACGCAAGGTAACGTGGGAAGGCAGTGAAAGTTAAAAGAGGGTGATGGGAGAAGACCCTGTGTGACTGTCTTCTTTTGTATCCTGGTGATCATGAGACGAGAGACATGCTTGGTCCTTGAAGATACAAGTCATGGACTGACTTGGCATCGCTGCACATGGCAAGATGATCAGATGTCTTTTTTCCCCTTTTTTTATCCTGCTCTGGCGATGCTGTCTTGTCTTGGCGGTTTTGCACATGCGTCGGGGTTGTCTGCTCTAAGACTGGAGTATGGTTTCAAGTGTTGTTTTGCATTTTGACAGGGTTGCCCGTCAAAACCACCCCCTGATTTCTAGGCGCATGTGTATCGCAGGATACGAGACACGGGGGCAATGAGAAATGGACAAGCCTGTCATGTGAATCATTGAATCTTCATTTCATCATCTGCAAAGCATTGCTGCTCGCCGCGGCGTGAGAGGTAACTGGAGCTGTGATTCTCTCTCAACCCAGCTTGCCAGGGCCCAGGGCCAATCACACCACAACAGAGTGGTATATCCCACATTCCAAACAAACACCGCCTCCCTTGGCCCTGCCCGCGTGTATTCCATCGCTTCGTCATGTCCATTGAGGACAAGCAGCCCCCTGATTTTGGTGGCCTGGTCCGTCACCCTTTCCTCCCACAGCTTCCCCAAATAGACACAACGCCTTGTTCGCCAATGCTTGCTTGCTTGCCACCACATCCCCCGCTCTCATCTCACCTGCTCACCAGAGCGGCAGGCTGAGAGGTCTGACCATGAAAAAGAACAGAATATAAAATGAATAAATAAAAAACGGGCGGAACGAGAATATAATCGGTTGTTGGTGCCATATGTACGGTTCTCTCATCTCCTCCATCCACGCAGGACCAAAGCCTCCTCTTTCTAAGCCCAGTAGAATTTCCCTTTGCTTCCACCACTGGATGCTGTGACTGGTTTATTGAAAGGTGGCGGAGTTACCAACGAAGTGGCTATTCGAGGTGGCATGGCGAGGTCGTGAAAGCGAGGAGCGAGAGAGAGCCTGGCGGCAGTTTGTATTTACACCGCAGGTGGATATCGACAGTTGGTATGTGTGTATGCGTCCCCTCTAGACACCGGCCCCTCGCGGGGTCCGTTGCGGCAGGGTCCATGGCTTCGCGCAGATCATCTGTTTCTGGCGAGTCAGCATCAATGCAAACCGGGTACAAATACATGGGGGGACCGAGACGCACCTCTCCTTCACTGTAGGCCCAGAAGTAGACTCCCAGCCCGATCACCTGGTAGATGGCGGCGTTTGTGCCCTGATATATGAGCGCCGCGGCGAGGGCGCTGAGCGGGAGGAAGGCGAGGCGCGCTTCGAGGCTCCGGTGAAGGCTGGATCCGGCGAGGAAACCCAGTGGCCACTCCCATGCGAGGAGAATGAAGCCAAAGACTAGATTGATGGTCTGAAGGATCGGTATCGGTTTGACGGCCGGATCGAGCGTCTTTGTCGCAAAGTCCCAAAATATCTTTGGCCAGAAATACCCCTCCACAGCGGCAGCGATCTGGTCTGCATGTTTTGTTAGCCATACTTCGGTTCCTGCAACCTTCGTCCTCCAAGATGCCCGGGGGATCACCTACAAGTTCCCGCGGCCAAGATGATGAGCCTCGCCCAGTGGTTCTTGATAAGCCTGCCCATTGCTTCTGGCTAGCACGCGATGGTCGGATCCAGATGGTTTCCCAACGTTCTCCTTGTCCGTCCACAAATTCCTGTCTCTTGCCGTGTCCACGAAAACACGCTACTATTCTTCTCGCTCCCAAGATTAATGCCGACTTTCTCCTTGACCTAACAAACGATCCCAAGGCGCCAAAGAGGAAAAAGGATGCGATAGGTCGAAACCAAACAATAATACAGCGTAAAGTCGAAGGAAGGTAAACCGAGGTTCCGGACCTGCGGGTGGACTGGCGGCCTGATGGACCAGGATCCAAGAAGAGAACGTCGATATGAAAGAGGGCTATCGACCAGCGGCGGCTGCAAAGAGAGAAAGGGAAGAGCAGAAGAGGCGGAGGGAATCCCGAGACGGCCACGACCGGCGGGGCGGTGCTGGGTTGATATTGGGTCCCTCGCCTCGGCCGGGGGATGAGCCCGGGCGACGACGGGAGTTGGCACTCGCCCTGAAAGGGCTTGCGCCGGAGTCCGGGAGCTCGTGTGTCAGAGCGAGCAGCCGGGGGTTTGCTGTGTCTCGGGTCACAGGCCTAATGCTGGTACGGGTTCGTGCGAGATCCAAGTTCGGGCGATCTGATCTATCTCGACAGCAGGCATATGGGCGAGCATTGATTGAGGTCTCTTCCAAGACAAGGTGGGCCGCTTCTTGCTTCGGATCGAAGTCTATGCGGCCATGGGTATGCCGGAGGTGGACGGGGGGGTTGAATCAGATGGCGTCTCTCATGAGGCTCTGGGCTGCCGGTGGGGTGTCTCGTCTGTCAGAGACTGGCAGGTCCTCGCATGGAGTCGTGAGGGAGATCAGACGGGCTTGTAGTTACCAAGGGGCAGGTTTGAGGCGGAAGGGGGCGTTTGGGCATGTATGTAGTGGGAGACGGGTGCTTGATCGACCGACATGCGGGACCCTGCGGGTTTAAGAAGCGACAGGGTCTGTTTGCAGACTGGTCTGGTCGAGGTGCCTGGCAGCTCGGGGACGAGCCCAGTCCCGAGAGGGACCCTGCGCGGGCGTGTAAGTCGAGGTGGAGTCCCAGCGGAACTTTTCGACGCCCCCTTGTCGCAAGGGGGTGTGAGCGTACTGGGGGTGGGGAACCACACGACACGGGCACGGCGACAAGCCTATTGTTGGCGAACGAGAAGAGCATGGACCAAGAAACAAGGGAAAAAGAAAAGCAGGATGGCCCAGGCGAAAAGAACAGGCAATGGAGCGAGGTGCCGCGTCATGGGCAGAGCCAGCCACGGCCGAGACCACCCTCTGCGTCTCCTCGCGGAGGGCTGCGAGCCAGTCCCCGTCGGTCGCATGGCAGCAGTCGATGTTGGGACGAAGCTGGGGGGGTTGCCGGGGCGGCTCGCGAAGCAGAGAAGAAACCAGGGTGTGGCCCCCCACCCCACCCCCATCACACATGCATGCCTCAGCAATTGCCCAGCAGCAGCAGCCCAGGACAGAGGTGGGCAGCACCCGATCTGGCTGCGGTGGCTGTCTGTCTGATGGACGGCTGCTGGCACAAAGACTAGCTCGGCCGCTGCCCAGAGGGTGCAGGCGGTAAGATGCGGGTTGCGTAACCCTCGCTTCGGGTTGCCGGCCGCGGGTGACAGGCTGCGGCCACCTGCTTATTTTCTCTTCCATTTTCCCGTTTTCTGCCATTGGCGTTGCTCATCCTGTCGCTCTGCAACACGAAAGGCCAGCGGCCGAAATATTATTTTTGTCTCTCATCATTTCCACCGGGACCGACCGTCAAGGCTTGTCTTGTCCTGGCGTTGATGAGCGAGAACCATGAGGGGCGATGTGTGGGCAGGTCGGCTCGTTCGTCCTTGGTCGTCCGGTGCATGCGTTGCCCAGCGAGAGGGGAATGAGGAATGAGAGAGCAAAGAGGTGGTTTGCTGGTGTGATTGGGCATGCCGAGGGCGGCTACAGCACCAGCTCGGCCAATCAGCTTCTCTCCCGCAGCGTCTCTGCATCAGCAGCCAGGGCCCCATGCCACCCTCCACACAGCAACCCCTCCCCGCCAAGAAGCATGTACCGACCTGTAACCCCTCTGCGGTCACCTGCACTGAGTGACAATGAAAGCTCGCCTGAGATGACCGTTGCCCTGCCCAACCGCGAGAGGGCTGGCTGGGAGGTCAAAAGTTGGAGCACCATCATCACGGCTGGAAGTGACATTATTGGGCGAAACGAACGGCACTATCGGCGCCGCTGCTGCCGGACGCTGCAAGCCATGAATGCGAGGCGACAGAGCTTTCCCGAATACCGGGCGCCTTCCTACTCGCTCCATGAGAGTTGCTGATTTTTTCGTGTGTTGTGCTGCCCTGATAAGATCGAGTAACATGGACTGCCTCGTACCTTCCAGTTTCCTTCGTACACGGAACACTCAATGCAGTCACATGGAGGGCGCTTCTAAAACCGGGGCCCGCTCTTCTGGCGGCCTGATGAGGCACAAGCCGTTTGAGAGGGCTGGGAAAAGCTCTGTCAGACAGGGTCCGCAACCCTGACAGGGCTGGTGCAGGGGTGCTGGGAAAGATGCCCCGAGTGGCGGCGGGGTTCTTGCTGACTTTGTTCCAGTCACCTCACCTCACCCATGCTCCCGTGGACCGGAATCCGGACGCAGCAAGTCAAGTTAACCTTAAACTTGCTGGTGCCAATTGATCAGATCAGACGGGATGGTGATGATGTTGGCTTTTGTTCCGGCGGCGCAGGCTCAGCTTATTGATGAGCTTTTTTGGTGCTCAACTCTCGTCTCGGCCGGTGTTGGGCCAGTTCTCGGACCGAAATAGGAAACAACAGGCCAATTGCATTCTCGACCTCAACCTGACAGTCGAGAATCTAGCAACCTCAAAGTCAGCAGATGTTCTGCCCCACCAGCTGCCCAGGCGGTTATCGGGTTCGCTTTTCAAATGGTTCCACCGCAACGGAGCTCACAAGACAGTCCAATACAAAGTTGCAGAGTGCCTCTACCCAAGGGATTTTTGATACTTCACCAGATGGCTCGGGTCAATAAGTCGAACTCCACGAGCAACTGAACATCTTCACATCACGTCAGCTATTTTCCAGCTCGTCCATCGCTGCCGCTGCAGCCGCTCATCTCCCGTCCAGAGCAGAGGAGCATTGGCATTAGCCGGCCCGCTCCCAGCCCCTCCGCGTTGCGTGCATATGCACATCGAGCTTCCTGCGGCGTGGCTCAATATCGATCTCGTGGAGTGCGCAACCAATCCTTGCCAGCGGCTGGTCTCTGCCCGCCATTGGCCGGTTCTTACCCCGGACAAGAGGCTCACCCAATTAGATGCCGTGACGGGTCTCTCCTCTTGCCCAATGGGGTTCGGGGTCTCGGCTGGCCCCCTTGTTCACACTGTCCAGTCTTCACCTCTTGACCTTGTCTGGGTTCAAGCAGTTAACTTCTCACTGTTCCCCGCTCGGGTCAGTTATTTTTGGCCTTCGACGGCCCAAAACCCCTCTCTCGAAACCCACTCTCTCACCGCACCAAGACTCCATATCATGAGCCAAGATTCCCTTGTTGAGGTGGAAAGAGGATCCTTCACCGTCCGTTTGTCCCCTCTCTGGTCGGGGCACTGGCTATCTGTGATGCCAATACCACCATCATCTCCTCGGGGCCTCGGCATGCAGGTTGCTATCCAATAACTGGCTACCAGTTAACTTTAGCTAACCCCGACCGACAGCGCGTTGATCTCTTCGCTCAGATTTGACATCTCGCCTGTGCTGGGCCGCATCTCCGTTGATGAGCGACATCTTGACCGCCCGTGTTGCGGGAAGAAGCCCTGGAGATGGTTCAGTCAAAACTACCTTACCTAATCTTGACTCAACCCTTGCAGGTTTGTTTGCTTGATCGAATCCCTTCACCGCTGCCGCTCCTGCGCCGCCGCCGTTCACCCCGCACTTCTCGGCAAGCTGCGTGCTGACCGCCGCCACACCCGCCTCTCACCACGGTGGCACTGGCCAGGCCGGGCGGCCGCATCGACCGGGACGCATCTTCGTGGTTGGTGGCGTGCTGGCGTGACGGATAGCTTTCCGGAACGGGATAGCTAACTGACTTGATCACATCGCTGCGAAGTGCACTAAAGATTGTTGTCAGGGCTTCATCACGGCCTAAAATGGCGTGGATTCCCACTCGACGATGCGACACGTGAATGGCGTGGAATTGTGATGCGGTCGCAAGCTCCAATCTCTGGCCAGAAATGACATGAACATTGCCAGCCAATCACGGGAGTCACTGGCCTCTCTCAAACCCAACTTGAACAAGTTTAGACAACTGAGCCATCACTGTTGGCCATATGGTATGAACCTATTTTTGCATACTACAATATTCCCTCCAAACATACGCATGGTCTCAGAAACTGGTTGAGCTGCCAATTTAAATACCACACAGCAACGTCAAGTCTAAGGGCCCAACAGTAACCTTATTTTCATGACGACGGCATGTGGGCAAGACGGAAGGATCAAACCTAGTCCATAATCGGTATATAATTAGCAGCCCTCAAGATCCCGTGCTGCCATTGGGCCTCCCGCACAGACGGGCTGCATATGCGATCCCATCACGTCTGGATTGGTGGGCACGCAGATACTATTTGCAGCCTCATTATTCCTTCAGCTCAAACTTGGGTGTCGTCACTCACAAGACCTTCGACAACCCCTGGGCTCGTGGCGAGATCGACTCTTATTTTGGTTCGGCTTGCCTTCGAGAGCAACCCGTTGGTTACGGCCCAGCTACCAAACATATCCTTCACCCAGGAGCTTCTGTCCGAGGTCGTGCCCAGCGACTCTTTACAGTAGATCAGATGGTTCTGAAGACGATGTTCACACCACACCTTTGGTTCCAGGCCTCAAGCTTCGTCACCTCATCACATGTCACCAACTCGACCATTTCCATCATCTCCAACCCCCACGCCATAGCTCGCATCCCCCATTCAGCAACGACATCCCGTACCCCATAGCCTTGACCCATCACCACCCATCACCACCCATTACAAACCAAGCAACCAGCCCCTCTCAGCAGTTACCAACATACACACAAACAAAGAAACAACCGAACGCCCCCATCCCACCACCTCAACTCAAGACGTAGCAAACTCAAACGTCCAAAACGCCTTCACCCCTTCCTCTTCACCCCCCTCCCCTTCACCCCCCTCCTCGAGGAAGCACTGGCCAGAAACCCCCTCAAGAAGAAGCTCTCTAAAACTCAAAAACCTCCTGCTCAACATCTCCCCTCCCTCCTCCATGTCATGCGCTATGGGGATGGGTAATCGTGTCGAGGGTATGTTGCCGTAGGCATGAATGTCCGCGCTGCTCTGACCACCATTGCTTATTTCCCATGTCCCGCCACTGCCACTTCCACCGCTACCGCCATTGCTGCTGCTGCTGTTATTGCCGCCTTTTCCTGCGCTTCCCGCGCCAAGGGTATTGCCATGATTGCTATCACTGGTGCTGGTATTGGCAGTGATATTAGTATTGGCATGTATACCGCCGACGGTGCAGTACGGCAGCAAGTCCCGCGGCGCGTCAACCGGCCAGTGCGGGCTCGCCAGGGAGGTTGTGAAGGCGGACTGGAAGGTTTGGACGGTTGCTGGGAGGTCGGAGGGCGTCGGGAGGGGGATGATTATCGGGAGGGGGTTGGAGGTCGGGGTGTGGTGGGTTTGGAGTCTTTTTCCCCCAAGGGGTTGTAACGTTAGTATGAATATGTTGGGCTTTGGGCAGTGGGGGAGTGAGGGTGCGGGTTTGGCGTGACGGACTGGATGTGCAGGTCCATGAAGGGGTGCATGGCGCTTTGGTGGGGGCTGCTGCCTTGATTGAGGAGGAAGACGAGGGCCGTGTTGTGGATGTGGGTGAGGTGCTGGAGGTGTTGGATTCGGGGGAGGGTTTGGGGGTTGTCCATGTCCTCTGGCGACAGGAGTAGTACGTGGATGGTCTGGTAGGTGTCACTGTATGGGTCTGGGATGGTTAGGGCGAGGTCGTGCGTGCCCAAGTGTGTTTCTGTCTTTTGGTTAGTCTTGTCGTCTGGGTAGCCCTTCGCTTTCTCTGGTGACGGTACCCCTCCACCGTCTGCCATCGCTTTGAAAGAGATGAGCAGCGGCCGATGCCCACACTGGGTGCTGCCTTAGGCTGGAGCACACAAGATTCGGCGGGATGAAGTGCTCGTGAGAGTAGTCCATAGATACAGGCCCAGATAGCAAGAAACAATAAAATTTGAGAGGCGTTGAGATCTATCAGGACCTGGAGAGGGTATCGCTTCTATCCTAGTTTTTCCCAGTTTTTCTTTCGTCAGGTAGGAGGAGAGTTTGCTCGCCCACCACATTCATCGGAGCTCCCGTCGCGCCTTCCCCATCAACGCGGAACTTACATCTCAAACCGCCAGGCAGCATGCCGCTAAACATGAAAATTTTACATGCAATCCATGCCGTCGCACAGATCGACCTGGGCAGACAGCAAGGCCCTCATGCTGCCGCTGTTGCTGTCGCTGTCACTGGCGCTGTCACTGGCGCTGTCGGGGTCGCTAATAGGGGCTTCTTCGTCTTGGGGTCTTTGAATGCCCGCAACGCCTCCTCAATCAGCTGCACCCGTTCGTGCTGCCTCCGCTCCACCTCTTCCAGCTCCTCCTCTTTTATCCTCAACTCCTCCATCCGCCGTTGAAGCTCCTCGATCATCTCTTTGTTCTTGTCGGGCTTCTGCGAGGACTTGTAGTACTCGTACACCACCAGCCCACCCGCCACCGTGAGGATAAAGGCATCGCCAATGACGTCGGCAAACAGGTCGACCGCCTTGGCCTCGGGCAGCGGCCTGAACCTGCGCCTCCATACGCTCCTGGGCGCATCCTTGGTGGGATGAGACTCCCGTGCCGTTGTGCCGTACTTTGCCAGCAGCTCCTCCTCCTTCTTGATTTGCTCCTCCGTTTTTACTGTTGGCGCCTCGGCCTTCTCTTTTGCTCGCAGCTCGGCGTCGGGATTTCGCAGGAGGGCGACCGACAACCGCATGTTCAGCTGGTGTATTACCTGGCCATAGCGCGCGGCGAACACTCGGAATCGTGGGTGCTCATGCGCACGGTGTTTGATGTGGTTCTGTAGGAGAGATGGTATCAGCGGGGTGCAAAGCTCGGCTTCTGATGCGGGAGCAGACGAACCGCGCCGTATTTGGAGACGTGTCGCACGAAGAGCGCCCCAAGCTTGAACAGCGGCAACGCCACCATGGTGTTGGAACCCCTTGGCTTCTCGATAAGCCTGCTGCCGAGCTATCACGGAGAGATCTGGTGGTGGGACGCGCGGTTGAAACTGTGTGCCCGGCTCGTATTCTGGATTGGTGGTGGTGATATCGGATGCGCTGACTGTTGTTGAGGGTGTGTGGTTGAGGTCGGATATGATTCGAGGTAAATGGCTTTCAATCAAGTCTCCAATTCACACCAGGTAAGATGATTCGTCATGGGCATGGAACTGATTCGACTTTCAAGGCAGCGCCCGTCGTGAGATGGAGTCATTTCGGCATTGGCGGGGCCAATGGTGTTGCGGCAAGTCCCGGTTCCTGGCGGGTCGCCGAAGCTTATTTGGACCCCTGTCGGTCTGGCGGGCTTTGAGCCTGGCTCTTGTTGCCCTGGCGACCGTCAGGGTGGGCACGCACAACAATCCACATCGCGCACCCAATTCCTGGTCCACTTGCAGCTTTTGGACAGAGCAAAGACACGCGACACGCCTGACGGACCGCCACCACCCATCGGCCGACGGGATTCATCGCCAACTCCTCACCAACTAGCAGCTGTCCCCAGTTGTACATCAGGAATTGTTCAGCAGCAAGCAGCCTCCTGACGTGCATCTTGTTGATGTTGGCCGCAGGTTGCTCGTTTCTGCACCGTCAAGCTGTTATTGTAAGTCGATGCATTCCCTGTTATTCCGTGCACGCCTTTTGTCTGTCGGCTCCTTTTGGATTTTCTTTCAAACCGCGTTGCACACATGCGTAGCCCTTCCCCTATTCCATGTCGATCACCCCAACACAAACACAGACATTGACCAGCTAGTAATCAGACCAGCTCGACGCGGAGAATCTAGCTCGACGTCGCCACACAGGACCAACATACTTAGTCTCGCAAGCATCGATCCATTTTGCGGCCCGCGGGCATGAAGGGTATCGACATGGAGGCGTTGTCCCCCCGGGATGCTAACGCCCAACGGCTCCCTCGAGCGCACGAGCTGAAGACAAAGGCGGCCGCCCAACTCAAGAGTGCCAAGGACAAGGAGCACCCCCCGCCGCCGCCCAACAATGTCGTCGAGCCCCCAAGTTCCGACCGCAAAGATGGTGTGGTGTACCAAGTCGGCAAGATGCTGGGCAAGGGCGGCTTCGCCATCTGCTACGAAGGCAAGGCTGCAGGCGCTTCGAAGCGCGTGGCCCTGAAGATTGTCAAGAGCCAGATGCCAACCAAGATGGAGCAGAAGGTAGGTCTCTTCGGTCAAGTCAAACGGAGGCACCGGACCATTCACTAACAGACACAACTCTAGTTCCAAACTGAGCTGCAGATCCACTCCAAGATGCGCCACCAGAACATCGTCCAGTTCCACCGCGCCTTTACCTTTGAGAGCTGTACCTACCTGGTGCTGGAGCTGTGCCCGAATGGTTCTCTGATGGACATGGTCAAGCGGCGCAAGGGCCTGACGGAAGCCGAAGTTCGCTTCTATACGGTGCAGATTGCAGGAGCCATCAAGTACATGCACGCAAAGGGCATCATCCACCGCGATCTCAAGATGGGCAACATCTTCCTCGACAAATACATGAACGCAAAGATTGGCGACTTTGGCCTCGCCGCGTTGCTCTTGACGGGCAAGGACATGCAGGTCATGCGGCGCACAACGCTCTGTGGAACACCCAACTACATTGCCCCTGAGATCCTCGAGAAGGGCAAGAAGGGCCATGACCACATGGTTGACATCTGGAGTTTGGGCATCATCGTGTAAGACTTTTTCTCATCGTTGATCTTATCTGACAGACCAGGACTGATGTGGACCAGATTTGCCATGCTCACGTCGAAGCCCCCTTTCCAATCATCGACGACCGACGAGATCTATCGCCGCGCAAAGGACCGCGACTACGAATGGCCCACATCCGAGACTTCGCAAAAGTACATTAGCCAGGAGGCTAAAGACCTTGTTGCCACCATGCTTCAAGACGCCGACAGGAGACCAGAACCCGACACGATTGTCTCCCACCCTTTCTTCACTTCTGGATACATGCCCGTTGCTACTGATATCAACTATAAACTGCGGGAACTTGCGCCTGAGAATCCCGCCTTCTACGAACCCCTCAGCTCGCAGGCTCACTCAACCAACCTCCGAAACGTGCAGGAGATGTGCCGCGAATGTGGCGTCGGGCCTTGGTGCCAGTCGCAGTTGGTCTTCAGGAATATCTGGAGGGAAATGGCCGAGGAGGAGCAAAACGGGTTGACTCCTATCATTCCCCTGGCCGAGGGCATTGTCTACCGGCCGTTTGATGAGATCAAGAATGAGCAGAAGCTCCAGGCTCGCCTTGCGGCACAGCAATCGCTTAAGCAGTCGTCCCAGGTTCCCGACAGGGCCGAGGAAGAACGGTCGAGTCTGAAGGAGAGCACGCAACCCCAGAAAGTATCATCTGGTCTCCTCCGGGCGCCGCCCCAAAGCTTCGCGGCCCAGCAACGAGCGCAACACAGGCCCAGCGCTACTGCTACCGCCACGACCACAGGCGTCTTACGGTCCAAGACTGTTACGGAAGTGGGTTCGCGAACCATGGCTCTGCGGCCGCGCTCGACACGGGAGGCATCTGTCCCACTCCAACAGGGCTCAGATGAGGCGGTTCCGACAACAAGGACAACCCGCAGCCTCCGCAGCCAACTGACTGCGACCAGAAGCCAGCCTGTTGTGGGCTCCGAAGACGCGGCCCCCGCACCGCGCCGGTCGGCCTCGACCAGGGAAAGGCGGCAAGAGGAGAAGCTCTCACTCTTTAGCCCGTCCGAATACCAAGAAGCGGTCCCCAGGACTCGGCCAGATGTCGTGCTGGAGCGCCTCCAGAAGCTGCAGGCCGAGCTTGAGCGGGCACTTAATGCTCGCACAATGGCGCTTGTGTCTCCGAGGGACAAGACGCCGGCCCCTCCGCACATTGTGGTGAAGTGGGTGGACTACACGAACAAGTTTGGCCTGGGTTACGTCCTCAACGACGGCAGCGTCGGGTGTATTCTCCGCAGCATCGCGACGCCGGAAGGGACCGCCCCTGGCATGCTCCCGCCGGCCTGTCTGCTCGTCCACGACGCGGAACGGCACTGCATGCGCAAGGACGACCCGACATACAGCGCTCGGCACCAGATTGTGCCCATGAAGGAAGGCATTTACTTCTACGAGAACAACGGCGAGAGCGGCATCTCGCGCGTCCGGGTGTCGCCAGAGAACTTTGTCCTGCCCGTGAACGCCGACGGAACGGTGGGGAAGCTTTCGGCAGGGAAGGACATTTACGACCACCGCAAGCGGGAGCGGATCGTGCTGTGGAAGAAGTTTGCCAACTACATGATCGCATACGGGCGAGAGATGGAGAGCCCGGCCCAGACGGAGGAGGCAGCCATCCGCGTGCCCACCATCACGGATCCCACGGCCGCGCCCCCAGACGTGGTCACCTTCTACCAGCGCTTCGGCGACGTCGGCTGCTGGATGTTCTCCGACGGCCACATGCAGGTAAGCAACGAATTCTCCCCCTTTTCCACTCACCACCAAAAACCCACAACTAACCCAACACTTTCTTCACCACAGTTCAACTTCCCCGACCACACCAAAATCGTCATCGACGCAACAGGCACCTTCTGCCACTTCTGGCACCTCCCGCAAGCCGCCGCCCAAACCCTGCAAGAAACCGGCTCCCTCGCCGAATCCGCCCTCGACGACCGCGCCGTCCTCTCCTACCCCCTCCAAACCCTCCTCAACTTCTCCAAACCCTCCTCGTCCTCCTCCCTCTCCTCCTCCACCTCCTCCACCTCCTCAACAACCTCGACCAGCAGCAGCACCGCCCGCCGCCGCCCCTCAATCCCCCCCACCCTCCGTGACATCCCAGCAGCGAACCAATTCCGCAAAAAAATCGAATTCGTGCGCGACATCGTCCGCGAGTGGACCGCCAACGGCGGGCTGGGGAATAGTGATCTGAGCAGGGAGGGCAGGCTGCGCTGGATGGGCGTCAGAGAGACGAAGGGCGTGCAGATCCCTGCTAAGCATGTCTGGGTTACGATTGGGGCTAGGAAGGGGGATGAGAGGGTTGCTGCTATGGTTGATCCCAGACGGCCGGGGGGGTTTGTGGGGGGGGATGTTGATGAGAGGAGGTAGGGTGTTTTTTTGTTTTGCGTGGTGTGGTGTGGTGTGGTGTGGTGTGGTGTGTGAAAAAGGGGGAGGGGGGTAGATTGCTCTGTCCCACCCAGACACGCATGCGGTGTTGTGTGGTTTTGGGGGAGGGGTATTTGTGTGGGTGTTTGTTGTTGTTGGCTTGGGCACGACGGGCGTTGGGTAAAGGCGCATGGGTGGTGTCTTCTTCTCTTCTTGTCTTTCGTTCTTCTCTTTCTCTCTCTCACTTTCTTTGTGTGTGGACCTGTCTGTCTGTCTGTCTGTCTGTTTGTTTGGATGGGTCAAGTTAATACAGTTTGTGTTACGACGTCACGACTCTCCTCTCTCGTTCTCTCATTTTTCCTAATTTTCTGCCTTCCTTGTCTTGTTGTCTCTGTCGGCGTTAACATCTTGCGTTGGGGGTGGTGTGTGGTAGTAGAGGGAGGAGTTGAGACCATGTCCATACAGTCGCTACATTACCTAGGTACATATACATACAATTTGCCTCGCCAGGAGGGGGTGAACCAGTCGACAAAACGTGTCAGAGCGAGATTCAGGGACTGCCATGTTTATGCCGTAGAAAGTTGCTACCACTTATTAATAGTATCTACCGATGAGTGGTCACCCATTTCAACTATCCATGACCCCCTCCTGTCTGACGCCGTCAGCGCGACTCGGCCTCCCACTTCTCAAACGCAGCAGTAGCGTGGGCAATCTCGTCGTGGTCAAAGTTGTACGCCTCAAACTCGCGCACTTTTGTTTTGTTCATCAGTCAGTCAGCCCACCAATCTCACCAAACCCCCCTTCTCAAGAGAAACAGAGGCCGAGAAAACTCAGAGAGGGAGACTTACTGTCGACGACGGGCTTGCCGTCCACCCAGTTCTGCCCCGCCAGGCGCGAGTACTCCTGGATCTTGTGGGCTCTCTCAGAGCGGATCGTCTCATACAGCTTGAGGCGCTGCGGCACGGCGTCCGGGGTGGTACCGTGGGGCAGGACGGCGGCGAGGGCGGCCGCGTCTTCGATTGCTTGGGCGCCGCCTTGGGCTTGGTCTGTTTTTGGGGGAAGTTGTGAGGTTGGTTGGGTGAGTGACTATTTTGGGCTTTGGAGTTGCGTGCTGACATGGGTATTGAGGATGTACGAGTGGTGATGGGGGTGACTTACAGGGAAGACAGGGATGTGCGGCGTCGCCGAGGAGGGCCACTTTTCCTGACGTCCAGGCGGGCAGCGTTTCCATGTCCAAGAACTGGAAGACCTTGATGGAGGACGGGTCGGCTTTGGTGAAAAGGGCTTTGAGGTCGGCGTCAAAGTCTTTGAATACGCGCAGGACCTGGTCGAGGGATGCCGCTTTGTTCCACTCTGGATAGGAGCGGCATAGAGTCAGCAACGGGGTGCGAGGAGAGTGAGGAAACAGCGCCTTCGGGCGTCTCACCAGTGCTCGGAGTCGCGTGGGACTCGGTGTCGGGGTGGATGCACACGAAGTTCAGCAACTCGTTGTTGTTACACGGATACATAACCACCCGCCGGTCGTCGGCGAACCAGAGGGTGAAGGTGTCCTTCGGGCTGAGGTCTGTCTCGCCCACTGACCTGGGCATGACAAACCGGAATGCCGCTTTCCCGGTGGGCAGGAGGTGTACTTCTTTGATGGCTTGCCTGGTTGTTGACTGCAGCCGGACAGACAGACGGCAAGACACAGAAGGTCAGCATGTTAGGAGTCGGGGTGTCGGGGTGGAAAAGGGGCAAGGGGTAGCAAGTGGCAGACTTGACCACTACCTACTAAGATACCATCAGCTCCGAGAATGACATCGGCTGTCAGCTGGGTTCCGTTGTCAAGAGTGACGCCACGCTGCGGATCGACCTGGACGACGCGATGGCCCGGAAGCAGCTGCACGGGGAGGCCCAGCCCTTCTTCCGCCGTGGCCACTCTCTGGAGCTCCTGGTGAAGGGAAGCGCGGCGGACAAGATGCCATGGGTGTGGCCACCGCTTGTTGGCCTCGGTCAGGTCGATATCCTTGAGCGTCTTGCCATCGTAGGTGTGCTCGATAAAACGAGACATGAGAGATGCTCCAAAGGTCTCGCCATAGATGCCCCATTGGCGCAGGACGCCGCTGGCGTTGGGGCAGAGGTGGATTGCGGCTCCCGTTTCACTGTCGAGGCCGGCTTTGTCCAAGACCTAGATAGGGGCAGTCAGCCAAGTGTGCTTCTTAGAGGCGACCGAGTCAGGTTGGGCTTGATCAGGAGGTTGAGGTTCGGAGAAGGTTCACACCAGAACGCGATGCCCGTTCCGTCTTAGGGCAATGGCAGCGGCGAGCCCACCAATCCCGCCGCCGACAACGAGAACTGATAGAGTCCCCGGTTGTCTGGCTGTGTGGTGATCGGAGAAGGACGTGTTCATGTTGTCGACCCTGGGCATAGATAAGGACAAGGAAGTACCAAGATGTCTGCGACTCGAGAATGGCGGCCCTGAGAGCAACTGGACGACTTGAATTTATCTTGCGCAGCCACAATTAGTCCGTGTCAGCAGAGGGGTATTCCAACTCCGGGTGGGAGGGAAGGAAGGAGGCGGCATTGGCGTGGCACGATGGGTTACACAGAAGGTAAGCTGCAATGCGACCTTGGGCTCCAATGGCCCATGGGGTAACTGCAGCTCGCTGCTGCATGGGGAGTGTGGAAACAGAATCATGTTAAGAGGCGGAAAAGACTGTTCCCAAGGATGCCAGTTCCACCCCAGGAGAAGAACTCACCAAGTGCACACGACACCGAAGTCATGTCTTCCAGACGCAAAGCCTGACAATTCGGCGTCGTGCCATGTAGCCGTAGTACTTCTTCTCAGTCTCAAAGTACTGAATCTGCTCCCTGATCTTTCTCTCCAGAAAGGCGCGACGCTCTTCGGATGCCTCGATGAAGGCAACAATTCGCGGGACAGTCTCAGTTTGGTGGCGGCAATCGTCCTCTTCCTTGGTGGCAAGACGTGTTCTCGGCACAAGCTCTCTAAAGACGAGGTCCCAATATACCTGGTGGGCTTGCTCGGGATAGTTGAGCGCAATGACAATGGCGGAATGACACCAGGTCTCCAGGGGTGCCCACTCGGTCGACAGGATCGGTGGCAGGCCAAGCGCGCTCTCGCGTTGCTGGATGGCGGCACGGAGGTTGCGGACTTGGGCGTTGTACCGGTCTTGAACAAGCAGCACGAAGGCCAGCTGAGAGTCGACAAGCCAGACCGGGGGTACCAGCTGCTGGACCGGGACAGCGCGGCTCCATTCCCAGTCGACAATTCCGACGAGGTTGTAGTTGTCATCAAATAGAAGATTGTTCATAATATGATCCATGTCTCCGTGCACTAGAAAGCAGCGACAGTGTCAGGGGCAAACAAATATCAACCGCAAATCTTGGGTCTAAGAGAAACCCTATTCAACGAATATTTCTGGGGGCTGCGCGGCTGGCTAAGGCGGGATATGTCAGCCTCGTCGAGGGCGGCGATCCACCGGTCCCGCTCGTCCTCCATCTGCTCCATCTTGATCTCGTCGCGCATCTCGACTGGCAGTCAAATGTTACACAGTTTGGAAATGATGTATTGAATCGGTCTGTTGGCGCGTTCCTTCGGGGAAGTTACAACACAGGTCGGGTCGGCGGGCCTTCTCGTTGCTTGCTTGGTGGACTGGGGATGTGGGATGTAAGTGTAAGAGCTGAAATAACGCCCCTGCAGCGGCCGACTTCGACTTCCTCAGCTGCTGGGTTGCCTGCATCTCATTGGCGGGACCACAGCGGCATGTTGCTGGCTTCCGTGTTGTTTGTGACACATTGGCAACAAAGAGAATTGTATCTAACATGGGAGGGACACGGGTTTGTTTGTCTTCAGGGAGCTAAGTAAGGTTCGAAGTAGCATCTTAGGTAGCACACACTATTGTAAGGCTGCGGCGTCCAACTCCTTCTACACAGTCCAGATGACGACGCGCCCGTCCACTCCGCTCGCTGTATCTGGTTAGCACACCTCGAATCCTTTCACAATTAAAGGGACGACTTACAGCTAAACTTCCTCAAGCCATCTCCCGACGTCTCATACGGCCGGATCATTGTGATGGTGTTCTGATGGACCGTCTTGAGCTGCGTGTCGTCCTTGGCCTTGCCCCTCAGGTCCATCTGCTTGAACATGTTGCGGGCCGACTCCTCGCGCTGGTCGCCCAGTCCGGGACGGCCCTTGGCCTCGACGGCGCCGCTCAGCTGCCAGCCGTCGATGCCGCCGCGGAAGCGGAAGGCCTCGCAGTCGTAGCCGGCGGCGATGATCTCGGCCTCGCCGTTCCATATCAGGCTCATGAAGGGGAGCAGCTGCGTGTTGATGCTGATGACAGCCTTGGGCGGCTGCTCCGGGGCGCTCGGGTAGACGACGGTGATGCTGCTGTCGTGGGCAGCATAGGCCAGGGCGTCGCCGCTAGGGGAGAAAGCGACCGAGTGGACCCAGCCGGCCGAGTTGTTCATGTACTCGCCGCAGACGGTGTTGAAGGGCAGGCGCTCACCCCAGGCGGTGGGCTCGGGGCGGGCGTCGACGCCCTTGATGAAGCTCGAGAAGACGCGGGCGTGGGCGTCGGTCGAGCCGGCGGCGAGCAGGACCGAGTTGGGATGCCAGGCGACGGTGGTGACGGTGCTGCGGATGGGCTTCTTCAGGTGCTTCGAGACCCACCAGTCGTTCTCCTCCTCAAAGTAGCACACGGCGATCAGGCGGTCGCCGGAGCCGACGGCGAACTTGGTCTCGGACGGCGACCAGCGGACAAAGGTGGCGGCGCGGTTGATGCGCAGTAGGACGAGGGTGGGCTTGTAGCCCTGTGGGGTGGGCTCCCAGACGAGGGCGTTGCGGTCCTGCGAGCACGACACGATGCGACCCGAGTGGGGGGCGATGTCGATGCTGGTCACCGTCTTGTCGTGGCCCTTCAGCTCATCCTGCAGCTTGAAGGAAGTGGCGCCCTTGGCGTAAAGCTCGACCGTGGTGTCGCGGGCAATGGCGAGGGTCCTGCGGTCGGCCGAGAACGAGTGGTCGGCGATGGGGTTGTGGAACAGGTGGTGCACCTCGGGAGCTGCCATCTTGCCGTCGTCGTCGTTGTTATCGTTGTCGTCGTGATACTCGTTTGCGATAGGAGGAGCTCTCGACTATCGCCGCCAGCTTCCAATTGATGGAGAGTGTGGTTTTGGATTTGGTGTGGTGGGTTAGGGAAATCGAGAGCTCAGGGGAGGTTGCGGGGAGCTGGTTTCCGGGTTGGGTGACGTTCACAGTGGGGGTGGGGCATCAGCCAAGGCAGCCGGCCCCTGCCCCCGCTAGCGTTAACACTCGCTGCCCGCTATGTTGACGCCGTGGGGTTTGCGTGAACTGCCCAAGCAGGCCGTCGCCAGCCTCGACGTCCAATTTTCAGCTTCAGCACGTATCCATCCACTCAACACGGCACGCGACTTTGCCATCGACCACCACCGAGCTACCACTCAATCACCGACGACGAGAATAACGACGACCAGTAAACTGTCTGCGCATTGTATTTCAACGCGCACCAATTACACGTCCGCCAATTCGGCACTCACAGCGCCCCAGAGCCTGCTCAGCGACAATGGCCTCGCGCGCGCCTCCGCCCAGTCTCCCAGCAAAGGTCGCCTCGGTGCCGCCGAACCAGACCCTCTACGTCACCAACCTCCCCTCGGCCAAGATCCAGAAGGAAGACCTGCGGACTGCTCTTTACATGCTCTTTGCCACGTACGGCGCGGTGCTGGATGTCGTGGCCCTCAAGACGATGCAGATGCGCGGCCAGGCCCATATCGTATACAAGGACGTCCAGACGGCAACACAGGCAATGCGCTCATTAGACGGGTTTGAGTTCTTTGGGCGGCCCATGGTGAGCCTTGAATGCCTTCGATACCTCTGGGCCAAGCTTGCTAACCGACGCAGAAAATCTCGTACGCCAAATCCAAGTCCAACATCATCGCCAAGCTCGACGGCACCTTCAAGATTTCCACCGCCTCGACCGCCGCCCGGGTCGAGGTCACCGACCTCCAGCAGAGCATCTTCAACGCGCCCGTGCCCGGTGCGCCAGCCGCCGCGGCACGCGGTCAACCACCCAAGCCATCCGCCGACCACGTCATGACGGACGCGGGTACGCCTGAAGCCCGTGGCGTGAAGCGGCCGAGAGAGGAGGAGGAGGCGCCGGAGGCGGAGTCGGAGGAGGAGAGCGACCAGGACGTGGCGATGGAGGAGGAGAGCGACGAAGAATGATACCCCCACAAAACGGCAACAAGAAATATGCGTGACGGACTCCTGCCTGCCCAAGAAGTTATTTCGGGCCCGGCCTACGACTGGAGCGCCATCGCCGCGGGCACCCACAGCCCCACACAACCCCCGACCAGGCCGAGCCACACCATGAGGTAGTTCTCCTTGGTACAATTAAACCTCGCCATGGCCTCGCCGAGGAGGCATGGGTGGACAAAGAAGGAAGGGACCCCTGTAAGCGGGTGGTGCTGCGAGGAGAAAAGAAGATGGTTTGTGTTAGTCTAGATCTGTTCAGATATGCAGAGCCGCTCTGTTGACCAAGCATCTCTCTAGCGCCCAAAATAAAGCAGAGTTCAAATGATGAAAACGGAGGAGCAGGGGAAGAAAAGTGAACGGAAGGGAAACATACGTCGACCGAGATCCCACCAATCCCCCCTATGCTGCCGCGCAATCCTGCCTTGTACTGGTCCGGCACCAGCCGTCTAAAAACCGTGTCGATGTTCAGCGCCTGCTCGTCGGCAGGCAGGTCGTGGAGGCTGAACCACAGACACGGCGCCTGGTATGTCGGGTGGAGGTGGATCTCATATTGGACATAGCCAGCAGTCCCGCTTGTGGGCGGCAGAGCCAAAACGGCCTGGAACGGGAAGACGGGTCACCAATCGTAAGCTTTTTTACTCTCTTTTCTCTCATCACACCGAGACAACCCAAAAAGGAGCCCAAGAAACAGAAAGTTGGTGGTGAAACTGTAAATTGTGTACGCACTTGATGCCGCAAATCCGCCTCCTCCGCCTCCATCATCTCCCTATCTCCATCCCCACCCCCACCCACACCATCACCACCATCACGAAACGAAAACCCCTCCAACCCAGCCACCAACCCCCCGTCATCCACTCCACCGTCGCCGTCCACCAGCGGCCGGATAATCTGCACGTAGGTGCTGTACTCAGGCCCAGAGGTGAAGGAAGCGACGTTGAGGGCCGTGCTGACGCGCAGCTTCCATTGTCGACGGACAGGGCCGAGGGTGGCTTGGCAGTAGCGGCGGTCGAGGTGGTGGCAGACTTGGAAGAACTCGGTTGGGGTTAGGTTGGGGTAGGCGCGGAATTCTAGGGAGGGGTGTGGTTGTGTCATCGTTTTTATTTCCTTTTTTTGGTGTATTTTTGGTTTGTTTTGTCCTCTTTCGTCCCGAGAGTTTGAAGTCGAGGGTGTTGAGGAGAGGTGGGTGGAGAATTTATTTCTTTGGTGGGGAGTTTGGGCTGGTTTGGTGACTTGTAGTGAGAGTAAATGGAATTCAAATGGGAGAAGGAGTCACGGGTTCGGTTTGTGAACAAGAGTTGAGGCGGTTCGGAGTTGGTAGTGGAATTAATCAAGGCAACGAAACGGACGAGCGCTTGTCTCATCTCATGAATCCCCCTTTGGGTCATTTTGATGCCTGATAGTTTTACGTGCTTACGTAAATATTCAAGTTCCTTTCTCGGCCAATCAGAACCGCCACAGGCGAGTGAGAACACCAGAAACGGGAGGCAGGCGGTCATTGAAATGGAATAAAACAGAGTGGAGAGAAGAGGAAGAACAACAAGTCCTACGTGAACACAAAGAGGATACCGTGAAGGTGAAGAGTCTTTTAATTGTCTACGTTACGTTAACTTAATCCATAAGGTATCTCGGTGTACATACTCCGTACGGAACACTGTCACTTCTTGCAGTCAAATAACTCCCCGTATGGCCCGTGCACCCCCGCATGGCAGCTTGGCGCATGGCAGCTTGGATTCCGCATTCATCCAGATTTGGACAGATTTTGGATTTCGGGGATCCAGACGTCGACTTAGCGTAGTCTTTGCACATATACATCTTCTCCCCAACCGGGGCATTCGACCCTCCAACTCTCCCAATTGCTGACCGACGGTGGCTGCTACCGCCATGTCTCTCCGGCCGGCCGCACCCTTATAATTTTGACTCGCCAATAGCCAATGAACGTCCGCGACCCCTTCAACATCCGCACCTCGAGCCTGAACCGCCCGCCGATCGCCACCTGGAAGAGCACGAGCAACAAGACCTACCAGAACAACAACCTCAACCTCCACAGCACTCCCTCCCCGCTACAACACATCATCCGCACCGCCGCGACCGCCACCCACCTCGCAGCCACCGACGCCCTCCACGCCCTCCAAGCCGCGCAGCGATCCCTCGCCGCCGCCGGGCCCAGCACCAACACCGACACCAACACCACACCAACCCTCCCAACCGAAAACAACAACCCCCCTCCAAACAACCCCCAAAAAGAAAAGGACATGTCGTTCCAAGTCCCCAAAAACGTCCCCTCCTTCAGCAACCCCCAACGCCACCTCGAAGACCGCCTCTGGGCAGCATCCACCTCCTCCTCCTCCTCTTCACGACAACGCACCACCGGCGCCGCTGCATCCTCCGTCCTCAGCGACCTATTCGGCGGCAGCAACAGCGCGCTGCCGATGTACAAAGACAAGCCGTACGCGTACCCGCCCGGTTCAGGCCGGAGCACACGGCGGAGGAAGAGGCGGACGTGTGGGTTGCTTGTAGTGGTGGTTGTGGTTGGGTGGGTGGTGGTTTGGTGGACGGGGTTGTTTGCTGGGGAGAGGAAGAGAGCGGTGGGGAGGTTGGGGGAGTGGAAGGCTGGGTGGTGGTTGGTGGAGGATTCCGAGGGGGGTGGGAGTGGTAATGGGGGGAGGGGGTGGGGGAAGAAGAAGAAGGCGGTGGATTGGGGGGTGAGGAGGCAGAGGGTTGTGGAGGCGGCCGAGTTGAGTTGGGATGCGTATGAGCGGTATGCGTGGGGGCATGATGAGTTTTATCCGGAGACGAGGAAGGGAAGGAAGATGGCGCCGAAGGGGCTGGGGTGGATTATTGTGGATTCGTTGGATACGCTGATGTTGATGAACTTGACGAGCCGGCTGACGCATGCGAGGGAGTGGTTGGCGAAGGAGTTGACGTGGGACCAGGACCAGGATGTGAATACGTTCGAGACGACGATCAGGATGCTGGGCGGGTTGCTGTCGGCGCATTATTTGTCGACTGAGTTCCCCGAGCTGGCGCCCATACCGGATGATGACCCGAACACGCCCGGGGAGGATCTGTACCTGGAGAAGGCCAAGGACCTGGCGGACCGGCTGATGGCGGCGTTTGACTCGCCATCGGGGGTCCCGTATGCGAGCGTCAACCTGGCGCAGTACAAGGGGCTGATCTCGCATGCCGACATGGGGGCGTCGTCGACGGCCGAGACGACGACGCTGCAGCTCGAGTTCAAGTACCTCGCCAAGCTGACGGGCGAGAAGGACTTCTGGGACAAGGCGGAGAGGGTCATGAAGCTGGTGGACGACAACGGCGCCCAGGACGGGCTGCTGCCCATCTTCATCTTTGCCACGACGGGCAAGTTTTACGGCGAGAACATCCGGCTCGGCAGCCGCGGGGATTCGTACTACGAGTACCTCATCAAGCAGTACCTGCAGACCAACAAGAAGGAGCCCGTCTACCAGGAGATGTGGCGCGAGGCGCTGCAGGGCGTCAGGAAGCACCTCGTCACGTACACGGAGCCCTCCCAGTTCACCATCATCGGCGAGCGGCCCAGTGGCCTGCACGGCGAGCTCTCGCCCAAGATGGACCACCTGGTCTGCTTCATGCCGGGCACCATCGCGCTGGGGGCCACGGGCGGCCTCACGGAGCAGGAGGCCAGGAAGCTGCCGACCTGGACCAAGCAGGACGAGGCCGACATGCAGCTCGCGCGCGAGCTGATGCAGACGTGCTGGGGCATGTACAAGTGGATGGCGACGGGGCTGGCGGCCGAGATCACCTACTTCAACATCGGCACGCCGCCGCTCCCCGAGTCGGCGCCGCACCAGGCGCCGGCCGAGTTCGACCCCGCGCCCGACGCCGAGTGGCGCAAGGCATTCGACGTCAAGCCCATGGACACGCACAACCTGCAGCGGCCCGAGACGGTCGAGAGCCTCTTCTACATGTGGCGCATCACGGGCGAGACCAAGTACCGCGACTGGGGGTGGGACATGTTCAAGAGCTTCATGAACTACACGGCCGTGGCCGAGGGCGGCGGGTTCACTAGCCTGTCCAACGCCAACACGGTGCCGCCGGTGACGCGGAACAACATGGAGAGCTTTTGGATGGCCGAGACGCTCAAGTATTTTTACCTGCTGTTCTCGCCCAACGACCTGCTGCCGCTGGACAAGGTGGTGCTCAACACCGAGGCGCATCCGCTGCCGCGGTTTGATATGGGCCCGTTGTTCTCGACGGGGTGGAAGAGGAAGCCGAGGGATGCGGAGGGCAAGGTTGTGGAGTGAGAGGGGGATGGGGGTGTGATGATGGGATGTGTTTTATGTGTTTTTGAAACGAGTACATAGTTCGTCTTTTGGCGCTGTACAAACTGTGAATACGGGAATATTTTACATACAGACATCAGTGGCGTTCCGGAGGGTCTCGCTGAGTGTGTTGAAACAGGGGCTCGTTCTCGTTCTTTGTCCGTGATGGGATGGTGATCTGAGGCACGATTCCGGTCCGAGCCGTGAGTGCTTGTACTCGCCCACGTGGGGATGGGGTTCCATTTCCCGCATCTTTGTCTCCGTTGCTGCGTGGTGCTCTTGGATATGGATACGAGATATTCTGTTCGTCCGATGAACTGTGTAACAGCTGCACGTGGGCAGGTTGGATCTGTACTTCCCGAGAGTCGGAAAGCCTGAAGTTGCTTCTCAGGCCCAAGTCAGGGTTAACCCAAGGAGAGCTGAGGCGGGAGTGGAACTAGGACCCCACAATGACGTTAGTTCTGGCGGGTGACCTGCCAAGCGTTTTTTCCCTCTCAAACCCTGGTCCAAAACTCTTACCACTGGAACCACACACTGGAGACAACCTAGGCGCTGGGAGTGGCCCACACAATCCCCGAATCCCGCTGTTCCGGCCATTGCACTGGTGGATGCCAATGAGGTTGGAGAAGCCTACCAGATTGGCGGAAGGGTACGGGTGTGTGGCAGGGCGGCGTCGGCTGATACCCAACCCAACAACATATGCTTATCTGAGTCAAGTAATTAACACCGACGTTAACCTTTTGGTGTTCCGTATTCACATTGTGCATGCCCATACCCCCCCCCCCACAGCGATCCCTGACACGACTCATCCAATCTCTCAGTCTCGAGTCTCAGTCTCAGTTCGAGTCCGACCTGGTTCATGTCCATCTCAGGATGAGACGTCGGGGTGGAGGCAAACTGCCGCAGCCACCGCCGTGTCACCGAGCCACCGGGTCGATGCTCTGCCCATGATCGGTTCCGAACTCAGATCGAATACAATTAGAAAAACACACCACCGAGGACAGCCACAATGCGCCTGTCCCGCGGCGATGTCGAGGTGGCCGACTGCCGCCCCAAGGAGGACTCGTTTGCCCAGGGCAGCATCCTCAGCATGCGGGGCACGCCGTCGTCCTCACGCAACCAGCACCCCTCTATTGACTACCACCACCACCGCCGCCACCATCAAGACCAACACCAGACTCACACCCACCCCGTCCGCCGATGGCTGGACTCGTTCCGCCGCGACCCTGGCCTCCATGTGACACCCCCATCCGCCGCCAATGCTGCCGGGCCCGGGCACAGGGCGTCTACCATACGGGGGTCCACCGACGGAGACGGGGAGAGAGACCACGGCATCCACTACTTTGACCTCCATGCCGCCAATGTCGGGACCGCCAACTCGCTGCTGTCCCGCGAGCTGAAGGGCCGCCATCTGCAGATGATTGCCATTGGGGGTTCCATAGGTACGCTTGTCACAAGACTAGCACATATCATTCCAGGCCAAAGGGAAACAGAGCGACTAACACACGCACACACAAAGGCACCGGACTCTTCGTGGCGTCAGGAAAGGCACTGTATACCGGCGGCCCGGCCGCCCTGCTGATCGCCTACCTCTTTGTGGGCTGCATGCTGTACTGCACCATCCAGGCCCTAGGCGAGCTTGCCGTCACCTTCCCAGTTGCGGGCTCCTTCTCGGCATACTCGACCCGTTTCCTGGACCCGGCATGGGGTTTCACCATGGGCTGGAAGTGAGTAGACTACCGACCCCTGAGACTTGTGTGTATTTCAGAGGATTAATATTGACACCCCCAGTTACGCCCTGCAATGGCTGGTCGTGCTGCCGCTTGAGGTCATTGCCGGCTCCATCACCGTCGGCTACTGGAACAGCGGCCTTGATCGGTCCATCTTCATCACCATCTTCTTGTTCACCATCGTTGTCATCAACCTCTTCGGCGTCAAAGGGTACGGCGAGGCCGAGTTTGTCTTCGCCATCATCAAAATAACCGCCATCATCGGCTTCATGTAAGCAACCAACCTCCCCCCTCTCCCCACCCAAAACCAAGACCCTCCTTTCTCACAAACCCCACCCAACCACAAAGCCTCCTCGGCATAGTAATCAACATCGGCGGCTTCCCCAACGACGGCTACATCGGCGGGCGCTTCTGGCACAACCCCGGCGCCTTCAACAATGGCTTCAAAGGCATCTCCGCCGTCTTCGTCACCGCGGCCTTCGCCTTCACCGGCACCGAACTCGTCGGCCTCGCCGCCGCCGAAACCCAAAACCCGCGCAAGTCCCTCCCCACCGCCATCAAACAAGTCTTCTGGCGCATCACCCTCTTCTACCTCCTCTCCCTGACCCTCATCGGCCTGCTAGTCCCGCACACCCACCCGCAACTCCTCGGCGCCAAGTCCGCAGCCGACGCCTCCGCCTCCCCCTTCGTCATCGCCATCGAATCCGCGGGCATCGACGTCCTCCCGGGCGTGATGAACGCCGTGGTATTAGTAGCAGTCCTCTCCGTAGGAAACTCGGCTGTCTTCGGCTCCTCCCGCACCCTGGCCGCCCTCGCCGACCAGCGCCAGGCGCCCCGCATCCTGGGCTACGTCGACCGCCGCGGACGGCCGCTGGTCGCCATCCTCGTCGCGGCCGCCGCGGGACTGCTGGGGTATCTTGCCGACCTGGACCGCCAGGCGGATGTGCTCAACTGGTTGCTTGCCGTGAGCGGGTTGTCGTCGGTTTTCACGTGGGCGTCGATCTGTCTGGCGCATATCCGGTTTCGCAAGGCGTGGGCTGCGAAGGGGAGGAGCGTGGGGGAGTTGGCGTTTGCGTCGCAGGTTGGGGTGGGGGGGTCGTGGGTGGGGTTGGGGCTGAATGTGCTTGTGCTGGCGGCGCAGTTTTGGACGGCGGCGTGGCCGATTCCGCATCCGCTTTCTGCTTCGTCGCCGTTCTCGTCGACGCCGCCTGATACGGGACGGGTGACGGGCGGTGGTGGTGGTGGTGGTGGTGGGGCGGGCCACGGACACGAGATCATGGCCACGGGCGGTGGTGGGACGGCGAGCGTGGTGATCGCGACGCCGGCGGACGCGGCGCGGAATTTCTTTTTGCAGTACCTGTGCGCGCCTATCGTGCTGGTGTGTTATGTCGGGTATAAGCTGTGGTACCGCACGCGCGTGGTGCGCGTTGATGAGATGGATGTTGACACGGGCCGGCGCGAGTTTAATCTGCCGCTGCTGGTGGCGAGGGAGGGACGGGAGAGGAGGGGGATGCCCAGGTGGAAGCGGGTTTATAAGTTTTTGTGTTAGACTGGCTACTGGATGGTGTTTCTTTTTCGTTGCTTCACTGTGTGGCTCAGTTCGTGTTCATATAGCGGCCAAAGGGGTATGTATAGAACAGCCTGTATATTGGCTTGTCAAAAACTAAAACATAAATGCATAAATCAACAACAGCTGTGGTTGCTGCTGCCAGCAGTAAGAAAGCCTGGCATCCGAATGCGCCCTCTGGGGAATCCCAACTCAAAACACAAAAAAGAGCAACTTGTTGTGCATACAACTGCCAGTCCAACACACTGAGAAGTTGTCCGCCAACCTAAAAAAACTCTACAACCCCCTCAGAAACTCTGCCTTTGCCTTGACAGAAACAAACCCCCCACAACAGGCGGGGGTTATGCGTGTGGTGTGTTCTCCTCTCTCATACACATGGAAAATAAAAACATCAAATTATCAGACGGACGGCTCTTGACGTTCCACGCCGCTTTCCACTCTCCCCCGGCCTATGGGCAACAGTCTCAAAAATCCCAAAAGTTGTCCGACTTGGTCGGCGGCCCCCGGATGCCCTTCTTGGGTGGCGGCAGCGCCTGGTCGTCGTCATCGCCATGCAGCCAGCCGCGCGAGGTGCCCTTCTTTCCACCCATGCCGTCGCCGGCGATGGTGATGCCGCGCTCGTCCTTCGGCTTGGCGTTAGGGTGGCCGTTCTCCTTGCGCGAGACGGGCGACGAGTCGTACGCCGTCCAATTGCTCTCCATCATGCGAATCGCCTTCTGGCGGTCCTCGGGCACCTTGGCCGGCTCGTCAGCGTCGCTGCCGTGGTGCGGCGACTGGTCCGCCATGTCAAAGTGCGGGTCGAAGTCCTTGTGGCGGTCCTTCAGGTTGGTGATGTTGGCCAGCGCCGGCAGACCGGGGGAAGAGGCGCTGCCGTCTTCCGTCTGCACTCTGTTGTCGTAGAGGTGCAAGCCCTCGTTGTGCAGAGTGCCGCGCGGCGCCCCGGCGTTGCGCGGCTCCTCGCTCTCCGGGCCGTCGTCCATCATCTCGAAGTGGGCCTCGGCATCGCGGCGCGGCTTGGGCACCGCCGCGTTCGGGGCGGGCGTGTTCGCGAGAAGCTCGTTGTCTGGACCCCAGTGGCGGATGTCACGGGCTTTATGCAGGCCACGCGAGGCCACGGGCTTCTGGGGCGTCACAAAGTCGTCAAACGACCAGTTGCTGCCGTGCTTGCTCTTCTTCTCGGCCGCCGGTTTCGGTGCTGGCTTGGGGGTGGGCGGCGCTTCTGCTTCTTGATCCTGGGAGCCGGCGTCGAGCGTAAAGTGCTGGTACTTCTTGGGATTCGGGCGCACCACACGGTCCGCCGCCAGCCTCCGCTCGTGCGTCTCGACAACAGCGTCCGTCTCGTCCACGTCAAAGAGACGCATGGGCTGGAAGTTCTTTGCGCCAGCCTTGGGCGCAACCGCCTTGCTAGGGGACTTCGAGCGCTCACGGCCGCTGCTGGGCGACGCGGGCTCGTCGGGCTGGTCGCCCAGCACCTCGGTGAAGGACCGCTGCTGAGGCCGCCGGCCAGCATAGGGTGAAACAACCGCCTTGCTGGGGGACTGCGAGCGCTCACGGCCGCTGCTGGGCGACGCGGGCTCGTCGTGCTGGTCGCCCAGCACATCGGTGAAGGACCGCTGCTGAGGCCGGCGGCCAGCGTAGGGTGAGATGACAGCCTCGGGCTCCTCCTCGCGCTCGTCGCGCGACGCAAACAGATCAAGCGACGCATGCGGGTCGCGCATGGCATTGGTCGAGCTGCCGCGCGAGCGCATGGGAAGGCTCGCGGACGGCGAAGGTGCCACGCTGTCGCCCTTGGCGCATTTCGCTATGAGGCTGATTTGGTCTTTGGCGTCGCGGATGGGCCAGTTCTGGCCGGATCTGCCAATCACCTCGACCTGCTTGAGCAGCGAGCCTTGATCCCAGCTTTGCCGGATCTGTGTGATCTTGCCGTCGGCGTCGAATGTCACGATGTGGGTCTGGGGAAAGCCAAGCCCTGTCAGTAGGTAGAGAGGGAGAGGGGCCAGTGACCAGTGTGCGACTTACCACGGCGAGGTGGACTGTGCGATCGGAAAGGAAGTTGTCGTCCATGCCGGGGAGGTATGGCCCGCCGCTGCTGACGAACTCGAGCGTGGTGTCGACCTCGAGGGCAAGCGCATGGCGGTTCTCAATGGCGAAGAGGGCGTCTTCCTTCTTCTTCTTGACCTTGTTGCGCACCGAGGCCAGGTGCTTGATGATGTCGGTTGCGCCGGCGAAGCTCGAAGTGGTCGTGACGTAGTGCAGAGACGCGTTCTCGTCGAGGGCCGACGAGTTCGGGGCAGCGAGAAACTGCTTGTACGCGGCCTGCAGCGCCATGGTCGCGATGCGATGTCAGGGACTCCTTGGGGCTGCAAGAACAGAAAATAAAGTCGGCTGCCAGGCCAGAACCAGAAGAAATAGAGTCAGAGTCGGTCTTGGAAGAAACGGGAGGGGGAGAGAAGGAAAGGCACGACGAAGAATGGAAGTGGAAGTGAAAGTGGAAGTCGAGAAAGCGCGAGCGGGTCCCCCAAGCTTCGATGCGCCTGCGACGGAGTGGAAGAGCCGGGATGACAGGATCAACGAGAATGCAGAAATGCATGGGGAAGGGGTAAACACAAGCACCAGTGGCTCCCCTGGCTTGGCAGGGCCGCCCGGTGTTGCTTGCCCCTTCGGGCGTGTTAACAAACAGAGCGTTTCCATGGATGCCCTGTTACATTGTTACACGGACGCGCAGGCAGCAGCTTCATGCTTGGGCCAGATAATTACGCCCAAGAAAGTTGTGATGGTAGTTTTCAGAGGTACGGGGTATGCTTCGAGGTGAAGAGTTCTCCCATTGTAGGTTTGTAACTCGGGTCTTCCGAGTATATAATCCCCATCCCCATCCCGTATTCCGTGCTCCAAGTCACGTCCCCGCGTACAGCATTTGTCGCATTTCTTGACTGAGCAACGGCGCAGCGCAGACGTCACATCGACCCCGCCAAACAGGGTCGGCATCTTGTATGTAACATTATTCTGTATTCTCGTCGCCAGCAAGAAACAAAACAAAACAAACGAGCCCAGAGCTTTGGGAAGCAGGAAAGGTTGCAAGCAAGCGTCGAGCTGGCACAAACGGGCCAGCTGAGCCAAGTGTCAAAGCGACACAGGGAAGCTGCGCAAGGAAGCAAGGAAGCAGTCCAAGGCAAGCTGGAACTGCATGCAGGGCAATGCAGGTGGGGCCCTTTTGCATTGCGGATCGTGGCCCCGCAAACCGTTCTGTTTCAGGGTGAACAAATCCCACTTTTTCGACAGGGGCCTTGTTTTCCGAATCTGCCCTAATCCTATTCTGGACGACCCCCTGCTCTTGACCTCGAATTGGAAAGCCTCGACCTCATCTCTTGACTTCCCTTCCCTACCTCAAAGACCTCAACAACAACCACGAGATATTACGGTATACGTCTTTCGCATATGACGATGGAATTGGAAACAGCCCAGGGAAAGTACCGCGGGGGAGCCCCCTCTCGGGCTTGAGAAGGCGATTCCTCTGACATGCTCAGAGACTCGGCCTTGCAAACTCCTAGTTCAGGCTCCTAGTTCAGGCAACAGGATTTCCTCTCGACCAACGCGAACGAGACTCGACGGTCCTGTCGCCTTCTACGAGTTTGGACTTGGCAGCAATCGACGACGGCAGGAACTCGAACAGCCAGAATATGCACCTGTTTTGCCAGGCATCGTGTGCCAGCAATGGCATGCATTATGTCGGCAATCTTGTTTCAGGTGGCCAGCCACCCACGCGTCTGGGTCCGCGTCTGCTTCTGTCCGTGTCGTCGCAGTTTTACGTCCGTCATGTCATCATGTCAATTAGAACCCACCGAGCACCCAGAGCGAATGAACTGCCGCGCCGACCGCCTCGGGCCGTCGAGATGCGTCGAACGTCGAGTCAGCCCTACCGCCTTGTTTTGATCTACCACCCCTACACCCGCATGTGAAACCCGTGTTGATCTGCCGCCCTACAAGGCCACTCCGGGCGCCCGTGTTTCTCCAGCCCCTTGTGACTTGCAATACGATACGGGGCACTTGCATCCATATCTGCCCTTGCTGCCGCATCTTTGCTTCGTGATAGCCTCATTCCAGAGTCAGGCGACGAACTCGCCACCACACCACATCTCAAACAAGACTCAAACCAACTCGCCGAACCACCAGCTCGTGTTTCAATTCTTCTCATTCCATCTCTGAGCACACTTATAAGCTCCTCACAACCCATACCAACAGCTACTTCACCACAGCCCACGTCTAACTTGACTCCCACAAAAGAGATTCCTCAAATTCCGGACAACGAAGGGGAAAAAGCAAAAAAGGAAAAAGAAAAAAAAAAGAAATGCTCATCCCCATCCCCCACCCAACACATCCTCCTTTTCCTCCACCAAAACCACAACTCCACACCCGCAAAAACCACGACACGTACAACGGCACCCTCCACCTCCCGCTGGCCACCCACACCCACACGACCACCTCCCACGATCGTTATCTCATCACGCTATATTACCCGCACAACCGGTCCTGCACCCTCTCCCGCTCGCCCGCCGACGTTGCCTTGTTTTGTCGGAGTCTCGCTGCTGGTGCTGGTGCTACTGGTGGTGCTACTGCTCCTGGCGCCATCGGCTGCTGTTGTTATTGTTGTTATTGTTACCGCCGTACTCATCCCGATGGTCCTGCCAACAACCAAAAACGAGCCATCAACATCAACACGGACGGAGACACCAACATCGACATGAGCGGAGATGGCAGCAGCGGCAGCGGCAGCGGCACAGCTCACTCAGCACACGAATTGGATCACCTCCTCGCATTGGCCTTGAGCAAGGTCAGGGCGGGGGACATGATGGGAAGCGGGGTGAGGGTGCCGGTGGAATGGTTTCTAAGGAGGCGGGTTGGAGATTGTTGTGGGGGGTGATGTCTTATTTTCATTTCTTCTTTTCTCGATCTCTCTTTCTCGATTCTTGGTTTTTTGTTGTTTTTGTTTCCTTTTTTGTTTGGGTGGCTCTCTAAGGAGGTCGTTTTTTACAGGGGTCCAGTTGGGCTTTTTAACGGCTGAGGAGGGTTGGATCACTGGGTGGGTTGAACGATGGTGAGATATTGTTGCCAAAGGCTGGCTGGGATCGAGATGTTGGCTGTAGATGGGCTTATTGTAAGCTAATATAATGTAATGTATACTCACATCGTCAGGCGGAAAGTGGTTGCTGCGTTCATCAACAAGCGGGCTACACCCCTGAGGCCCGGAGAGAAAAGAAGTCTCAATACAAGGGCAGCAAGATAGAAACGGTCAGGTACTGGGTATTCACCAAATCAACACCTAATACATAACACTCTCAAATTCCCCGGCCCAACCCCAACTCCAACCACCCTACCCCATCCCCACCACCCACGCGGCCTCCCCCAACTGCCTCAACACCCCAATAACATTCTCACTCAACGGCGGCAAGCTCTCCCACACGCCCACAAAATTCGCCCGTAGTATCTCCTGCGCAACCTCCATACACGCCCGCGGATCCTCCAGCAAGCACACTACCCCCACCACCTCCCTCCGGCCAGCACCACCAGCACCCCCAACAACTCCTCGCATAGCTGGCCTGCCCCGACCATCCTCAACCCACGCCCTCACCGCCGCCGTCTCCTCCCCATCCAAATACACCACCTCCTCCCCCTCCTCCCTGTCCACTGCCCCACCACCACCACCAACAACAACCCCCCACCCCCAAATCCCCAACCCAGCATGACAAACCGCCACACTCCAAAAATCCTTAAGATGCCCCCTCGGAAACAATCTCCCCATCCTCAAAATCTGCGCAGCATGCCACAGCGCATGTCTCGCATCATTTTGAATCGCGCGGCCGGGAGCGTGCGTGTCCGCCGCCCACCGCTGCAGCGCCGGGTAGACGGCGCGGGCCTGGTCCTCGCCTTCTTTTCCCGAGAGGAGGTGCAGGTCTGGGAGGGAGACGTGGAGGTTGAGGAAGAGGAGGTGGAGGAGGAGGGATTCTTGGGGGGAGAGTATGGGGCCGGTGGCGGTGGTGGGCCAGGAGTGGGCGAGGCGGTGAAAGGTGGTTAGGTGGGTGATGAGGTCTGTGTGGCGGGAGGTTAGGAGGGGGAGGGTGGTTGTGTTGGTGTTGTTGATGTTACTGTTGGTGGAATGGATGGAGGAGAGTTGGCGATGTTCCCAGATGAGGGACCAGAAGCCGTGGAGATAAATGGAAATGGAAAACTGCATGTCGAGGTGGTGGTGGTGTGATGAGAGGATGTTGATGTCGCGGAACAGGTCGCCGAGAGAGGGAAGGCGTACAGTGTCGCCGGCGTTGCGTTCGAGGTAGCGGGTTTTGAACTCTTCGGCGGTGCGGGCGAACCAGAGTTCTTTGGAGTAGGGGAGCGGGAGGGTCAGTTCGGCATACGACATGGAGGGGTTGTTGAGCTGCGTCATGGAGACTTGGGCGTCGCGGAGATAGGCGTGGAAAACGAGTCTGGTGAGAAGGTCAGAGGAGCGGGGTGGATGGGTTGAGACTATACACACCTCTTCCAAGATTCGAGCTGGCACCACGTCTTCCACTTCTCTTCCAAGACCTTGCCCTCGTCGGACGGGGAGATCACAATGTCCGGATAGGCTGACCGAGAGAACTTGCCTCTGTAGCGCATCATCTGCGGGAGTCAGGAGAGTTCACAAGAATATTCGGCGTCAACCTTACCGCAATGGGTATTGACAAGTCTGTTGAGGTGTTAGCAAAACCGACAATAGCTTGATATGAACGGGCACTCTTACGGCATTCAGCGATCTCCATCTTTCGCCTGTTACCGCTCCATAGCCCGATGTCCTGGACGAGCACCAGGGCTTGGACCTTGCCAATCTCACCGATGGTTCTGTTGTTTTCCTCAAACTTGCAAACGCCGTTAGCCGTGCCCTACATTTGATAGAGACGATCAAGTTGCAACTCACTCGCTCAGGGATGGCAATGCCTATTGACATACGATCAGCGACATCCGGTCAGAGAACGCCCACAGAATCACTTACGAACTGCCTCTTGCAGGGCAAACCCAAACTTGCGAAATGCCGGGACCGGAGTCAGGATAGCGCCCGCGGCGGAGGTTATGGCAAGCCATTCCGGGCACTGGCTGTTGAGTGAGAAGAAACCGTAGTGAATCCATGACGAGACCTGGCACGAGTGCGCCGCCAGAAAGATATTGATCCACGAGTCCATCGTGTCAGCAGACGGAAAGGAAGACGCCACGCGGTCCGCCATGCGGCTGTCGCGGCAGGTGCCTAGCACGATGGCGAGAATCTGGTCCCGGGATGCGGGGTGGAGTGTTTCCTGGGTCACTCGGCCTGCAGCTGGTGAGCTGTCTTGGGCGGGAGAACCCTGTGTGTGGTGGGAGGGTAGGGGAAGATTGGATTGTTCGGTGTAGCAGTTGTCAGCTTTCCCAGGCGTCCACCTCCATGGACACTCGGCCCATATCTTGACCAATGATACGTGCATGGCTGTCATGTCGACGGGATCCTCGGCGCTGGGTATCTGGTCGGCTGTGTTCTGGACTGATTCAAAAGTCCAGTTGTCAAGGAGACCGAAATCAAACCCGTGAAAGTCCATGTTGGCGTCATCGTAGAAATCTGGCACAGGCGATGCTTGTGCTTCGGGCGGTTTGGCGGGGCTGCCCAACGGCTGGTCGTACACAACATCACGTAAAAACTCGGGAAAATTGAGTCTCCCTTGATTGTGGCCGGCGTAATCTGCATTGGTACTGGGGTAGAGCGGAAAGTTGTGTGTGTGATTTTGGTCCACAGAAACCGCTGATGCGCCTGGAGTGCGCAGGTGGTCCTCGTCCACGTACGGATGGTATGTCGGAGTCATGATGCCCTCCTTGGTATCCTCGGGGCTAGCAGATTCCGTAAACGGCAAAGTGAGCGGGTTTAGAGATTGTGCTGCAGCGGAGAATTGCGAGTAACTTGAGTCAGGAGTAGACTCATGTGTCGTGCCACTCCCCGAGGGACGGACAAAGTACGTGGCTCCGTCTTCGGAGGGAGCAACTTTGCAGGCCTGCCCGCGGTTTTTGCAGCGTGTGCATCTGATGTGGATATGGTCAGCAGAGTCCCGGGTAAAGAATTGGATGGGCAAAGGTGTAACGTGCGGTTTGATTTCCTCGCATTTCACCCGAGCCCTGGAGCATGCGATGCATGCCTGTGCCACGCGGCTCGCGGAGGGGACAGTATTGAAGCGCCTGCGCTTGTTGGTATTGTCGTCCTGGTGGTTGGCGCGATGGCGTTTGAGGAGATCAGCCCGCGCGAAGGCCTTGGAGCAGACCTGGAGTTCCGTGTAAGTGGCGAGCCCCTGTTGTTGACATTGTTCAGGGGTTGAGAGATGACCCACATCACAGGTAAAGCGCTTCCCAAGTGTGTGGGCTGCAATGTGCCTCTGGATATCTGTCAGCCAGAACATACAGTATTTGGAGCATAGGTAATGTTCGGTTTGTCTTGAAGTATGCAGCGTACCTGAAGATGCTCGGGGCGGGAGTAGCGGCCTGTGATTCGAAATAGTCAACAGCTGGCTACCCGCAACTTACAGTTCTTTGATTGGCTGCTGATTGGCAGGCTAGCTTACGCAGACAGTCGGCGCATTGGTATAACGACTGTGATGTCCTGGCATGATTCCCAGGAGGCGTAGCGGATGCACTCGGGTGCTCCGGGCCGGGGAGGGCCAGGGACGTCGGTGCCGAAGCCGGGCCGCGTGCAGGTATGGAGAACCCCGGTGTGGAGATGGTAGCGAGTGGGGTACGGGACCCGGCAGCCGGATGCGCCGGAGCGTTGATGGCCGCAATGTTCGCAGCTGATGTCGGGTCCGGATGGATGAGATAGCCGGTAGGGCTGGACATGGCTGTGTCGAATTCGATATTTTATGGCGTCCGGTCCGAAGCTGCCTCGAGAGAGACCCGACACCCGACGGCAGGTCGGCCGGCAGCTGTCTGCGGTCCCGTCCCGTTCACGCTTCGCTTGGTGATTGGAAATGCAGGTTCTAGCGTGTGCCTAGCACATCGGGCTGCTGGTTTAGTGTTTAGTGGCTTGGTCAAAAAGCTTATCACCCCACGACGGGATTGTCGGATTCCAGATTTTCAAGAAAGGAAAGTCGACAGGAACTTTTGAGAACGAATGGATGCCTCAGCCCAATCGTCCCTGCCCTGAGTGGCCCCAAGGTGATGGTTGTCATGGCAGGCGGGACGAGAGACCCCCCACAGCACCCCTGTAGGCTTGCGCAATCCCCTGGCTTGGCACGCCAAAAGCCCCTGGGGGTCCATCTGTTGGCGTTGTTCACGGGCCTCGACTTCGTCAGCGTCTTGATCCATTCTCAACCTCCCACAGGAGATCTCACAGGGGGTTTAAGGGCGGCATGAGGGACGATAGAAGTTGGTGCACACCGTGACTAAGTTACCGCGGCACTATTATGACGCCTTCTATCATTCATGCTGTTCACTATTTCGTCTGGGAACCGCGAACTTTGGAAGCTTCTCCATGCCATGAACCATGAGGGGAGCCACCGATGAGGGGAGCTGACGCCTCGATGCTTCATGATCCAAGCGAGGTGCGGCAAGCGAACGGGACGTAAAATCGCAGATTGCGTCACCTCTTCTCCGGAGACCGGCATCCATCGAGCGTGGAAGTTGTGATAATGACGGTTGGAGTTGGAGGTCTGGTTGTCGGCGGAGTTTCCATTTTATCTGTTTCACTATGTGTTGTCAACTTGAACAACATAGATGCAGTTGTGCGAGTCGAAACTTTAGCGCATTTTCTGGTCAATTTTGTGAATAGATAGGTATCGCGGTCAATATATGGAGGGTTGATTGCCATTTTCAGGAGTCATATTAATAAAGTAAACAAGCTCGAATGCAAGACAGCAGGGGATGGATGGAGTAGGGAAAAAAGTCAAAAAGCTCGCCGACTAGCCCCATTCCCGCGCCGGTCGAATGGAGGTAGCCGGGTACAAAAACCCTGTGTTTGGATTTTGCTTCTCGAGCGGGGAGTCGAACCCACGGCCTCTTTCGGTTGGCGTTCCACCCGGTCGAGTGCCCTCCCCGCAAAGCCGCTTGACCACTCAAGTGGTCCGATGATTTTCGGGAGGGCCGGTGGTAGTGTTGCTGCGGGAACTTCTATATATACTGCGGGATGGGCGAAGGAAGGTACGTCGAGGGCGGTGAGGGCGGTGAGGGCGGCGTGTGCCAGAGGCGGCAGTTCGAGAATCCCGGATGGAAGACGGTTGTTTCCTCCACCGCCACCTCTCCGAGTGCCTAGGCATCTTCAACTTTTATGGCAATGATCTTCCTGGTCATTGTTGACTTTCCGAGAAGCTGGCTTTCCCCCCTGATCGTAGATCATAGAGACAGGGCTGTCGAGAGAGGCCAGGGCAGGACACACCAAGCAACGTCCGTTTTGGTCACAGTGAGACACAATAAATCCTTCATTGACAGCTAGAAGCGCAGAAGTCTAGGAGCCGAGTAGTGGTAGTGGAAACAGGCAGTTTCTCATCCATCCATCCAAGCTATGACTAGGTAAAGACCCTACGGCTGACTCGTCCCCTTAAAGCCGACGGCCGTGCTCGCCTGCCCCGCCGCCTTCTTGTCGAGGTTGATGTTGTTGGTCAGCTTCTTTTGCTCAGCGGCGAGCTTGGCAGCGTTGTCCTTGCCCTGCGCGGCCTCGACCTGCAGCGCCAGCACCTCCAGCTGCAGCTTGAGCACTTTGTTCTTGATCTTGCCGTTCTGCAGCGCCTTGCCCTTCTCTGTGTTCTTGCCCCCAGCCGCGGCGATGGCCTCGTTGAAGCCCCCCGCGTCCGTCTCGGCGGCTTCGGCCGTCACGCGGGCCGCCTTGAGGATCGCGAGGTCGTTGGCGTCGACAGTGGCCAGTTTGGTTGCGTCAATCTGCTTCGGTGTGAGTCATGACGAGACATGATTGTGTGTGTGGTGGATGGTGGGTGCATACGGGGAACTTGGCCTGGACCTCGGCGAGGGCATTGCCTGCAACACCGCCGGAGACTTGGAACTGGGAGTAGTTCTGGACCGTGAGGATGCCTCTTTTGTTGACCTTGTGGTCTCCGTCGGGGGTTGGGAGAGCGAATGACGAGGCGAGGAGGGAGAAGAGGACGGTGGCCTTGAGATACATGGTGATTGTGGCTTGGGTATAATCGAGCAAGATTTGAGAATGACAAAACAATTAACGACAGTGAAGTGAAAACAGCGCTGCTGTTGGCAAGAAATTAAAGAACCGAGACAAGGAAAACTGAAGAGATGATGCAGGTTGATGAGATGGGACGAGAACAGATGAGAGTTCTGGCTGGCGAGAGCACCGCCTTAAATATCGAGAGCCTCTCTTCCAGTGTTGATTATTTGGGAAACAGGAGGTGCAAGGCTAGCCGACCACATCAACCAGGCTTGCCCTGTCTCATCTGCCCCGGGTTGTTGACGTCTAACGTTAACGCCAACAACCTCGAGCGTTTACCAAGACCCTGGTGCTCGGCACCAGTTGATCCAAGGAGAATCAGTCGATCGGGGAGGGATCACAAACAAGGAGCTGCAACGATGCCAGCCGGGGTTTGTTGAATCCAAAAGTAGAAGCCATAGCTAGCAAGCGCCGTTTGGGAGGTGTCGCAGTCGGTAGCGCTCTCGATCCGATGTGCTTCATACCCCTGCCCTGACCCCTGAGGCTCGGCTCCTCCTGGTCTCAGCAGCTTGGGCCTCGTTTTTGACCTGCAAACACGGAGCAACTCAAATCCACCTATTGAGGAGGTAGAAATGGTTCATGTAAAGATATGAGACTCTGGAGGCGTTCATGGAGACATGAACAAGAGCCTTAATCGATACTGTTAGGCTGCGCATTGAGGGCGCTGACCACCACCGAACCAAGCGAGCATGAATACCTTACCTGGGTGAGTTGAGAGCAGGTAAGTTCATGTCAACGTTAATCAGATCCCTGGTATAATAAATTTAGGTTTTCACTTTTTTTTAACATATTTATCAGCGGGGACCTGGATGAGCAACAAGGTTGGGTTTTGATGTCATGAACTTGAGACAGAGGGGAGAGTGGGGACGAGGTTCAAGGAAGAGTTGTGAAGTTGACAGCGCTGAAGTTGAAGCAAGGCGAGAGCTCCTGGCGCTGGGATCGCGCTTTCCCCAGTCCATTCTAGCGCCTCGGCCCCTGCATGTCACCTGACGGCTCCCCGCATTCTCGGCGCCGGAGCGCGGTGGAGAGCCGGAGTGGGGCCGATGCTAGCCCAGCAGCCTGGCAACCTGTCGCTGACATACACGACCCGAGAAACCATGGAAAATGGAGAGCCGATGCCAGCCATTGCCCGCCGAACTGCAGAATGCACTTGTCAGACTCGGGCAGGTTGACCTTGGCCGGCGGTGGTCATGGACGACTCGCCTTGTGCAATGGCCGACATCCATGAACGGGGCCATTGTTGGCGGTGCAACTTACAACTCATGTCGGCAACTTGATCACTAACACCCATTAACACCCATTACACACACTTCACACTCAACCACGACTGCCCACAATGCCGTACTCGTCCACCTTCCCACCTCTCGAAATTCCCGCGGGAGTCGATCTCTGGACACTCCTGCTGGGTCACAGGCAGCGAGACTTCCCCGAGACCAAGGAGATCCTGACATGCGGCGAGACAGGCCGCTCCTACAGCTGGGCCGAACTGCGCAGCGCCTCCATTGAGTTTGGCCAGGGACTGCAGGCAGTCTGGGGATGGAAAAAAGGCGACGTGCTGGCCTTTTACACGCCCAATTCCATCGACGTCTGTGATCCCCACCTCCATCATCGCTCTCAGAGCCAGGGGAATACGCATCACTAACACTCACCTGCAGACGCCAATCCTCACCCTCGGCGCCCTCTGGGCAGGTGGTGTCGTATCCCCCGCCAACCCGGTCTACACGGTCGATGAACTGGCTTTCCAGCTCACCAACTCCGGCGCCAAAGGCCTCGTCACCCAAGCCGCCAACCTCCCCACCGCCATGCTCGCTGCCCAAAAAGCCCGCCTCCCCCTCGACCGCATCATCCTCCTCGGCACCGCGCCCGACCCAGCCAGCCGCGTCCGCCACTACTCCACCATCCTTACCGCCGCCCCCAACTCCACCACCAGCCACAACCACCACACCAAACCGGCCATCACCCCCCACCACGACCTCGCCTTCCTCGTCTACAGCTCCGGCACCACGGGCCTCCCCAAAGGCGTCTGCCTAACCCACCACAACATGGTCTCCAACATCCTGCAAGCAAGCTACGTCGAAGGCAGCCAGTGGCGCAGCTCGGGCGGCGCCGACGGCCGTGGCGACAAGCAGCTGGGTATACTGCCCTTCTTCCACATCTACGGCCTGACCTGCGGCGTGCTGATGTCGGTCCACGAGGGCTGGCAGCTGGTCGTGCTGGAGCGGTTCGATATGGAAAAGGCGCTGCGCGCCATCGAGCGGTATCGCGTTACGTTCGCTTATGTTCCGCCGCCGGTGGTGCTGGCGTTTAGCAAACACCCCGCTGTGGAGGGGTTTGATTTGACGTCGTTGAAGGTGCTGCATTCTGGGGCGGCGCCGTTGACGAGGGAGCTGACTGAGGCTGTGTGGAAGCGTCTGAGGGTGCCGGTGAAGCAGGGGTTTGGGCTGTCTGAGACGAGCGCGGTGGTGTGTTGCCAGGTGGTGGATGAGTGGGGGAAGTTTATGGGGTCGGTGGGGAAGTTGATGCCGAATATGAAGGCGAGGATTGTTGGGGAGGATGGGGTGGATGTGAGGGAGGGCGAGGTACATCTCTTTTGAATCGTCCCCCAACCTCTTTTTCTCAAATGAAGAGCGAACTAACCCGCCAGTAGTCTGGCGAGCTCTGGCTCAAAGGCCCCAACGTCTTCCCGGGTTACTTCAACAATCCCGAGCGGACCAAGGAAGCCTTCTCCTCCGATGGCTTCTTCCGAACGGGAGACGTCTTCAAACGCGACAAGCACGGCAACTTCTACTGCGTCGACCGGCTCAAAGAGCTGATCAAGTACAGTAAGACGTGACGAGTGCCCCCATCATTCTCCGGTTTTGTGCACTAACCCAACATTCCAGACGGATACCCCGTCCCGCCTGCCGAGTTGGAAGGCGTCTTGATAGGCCACCAGGATGTGGCAGACGCGTGCGTGATTGGCATCGAGGACCAGGCGAACGCGACCGAGGTGCCGCGGGCGTACGTCGTCCTCCGCGAGGGTGTGGAACGCAGCGAGGCCAAGGCGCAGCAGCTCGCAGAGTGGGTGGCCACGCAGGTCGCGCCGCACAAGAAGCTGCGCGGCGGGGTGCACTTTGTGGACCAGGTCCCCAAGTCGCCCAGCGGCAAGGTGCTGAGGAGGGTGATGCGGGAGCGGGCAAAGAAAGAACAGCGGGCGGGAGGGGCGAAGCTGTAGCTTTTCTGTTCTTGTTCTGTCTCGAGAGGCCGCCGCCACCCCGTAGAAGCCCCTGCTATCGGGGAAACCGTAATAAGACATTTTTAGTCAAAGTAATCTATCCTCTAGTTCCTCATACATCTTGATATCTATTGTCTCCCCTCACATCCTACAATCCCACACACCACCCAAGCCTCCCCCATATCCTACAGTTGACACTGTACTCGAACCCCTCCACATGATTCCCATTCCCATATCCGTACATCTTCCCCCTTCTCCCAATCCACCCCCTCACAAAACAAAAAGCCTACCCCATCCTCTCCGCCTCCTCCATCAACCTCTCCACACTAAACCTCCCATCCCCCCTCCCAAACCACTCCAACAACCGCCTCCTCTCCTCCGCCCTCTCCCTACCCGCCTCCCCCTCCCCAACCTCCCACCCCCCATAAAACCGCTGCAAACACATAACCAACCACCGCGCATCATCCACCTTCACCCCGCGATCCTGAACCACGCTCCCCTGCATCAGCACAACCCCCTTCTCCCCCGCCAGCTCCTTGTAGTGCGTCACGGTCGTGTGCGGCGCCGCGTACTCCCCGCGCGCCTTGTACTCGGCCAGCTGCGTGAAGAGCACCGTGGCGGATTTGGTGGTTGCGTCCCAGGTCCATTGCAGGAAGTGCATCTCGGCGCCTTGGGAGGGGTGCGGGACGGGGAGGACGAATTGCGGGTTGCTGCGGGCGAGGGTTTCCATGGCTGAGAAGGTTGAGTTGGGGATTACTGCGCAGAGGGAGTGTGGGTTGGCGGCGTGGTGGAGGCGCCAGATGGCGGAGAGTTCGGGGACGGGGAGGGTTTGGGCCTTGGGGAGGTTGAGGATTTCGGAGAGGGGTTTGATGCCTGTTGGGGAGGCGGTTTTCGGGAGTTGCTGCTGCGGGGAGGGGGGTGGTGGTGATGGTGTGTCGGTGGTGTTGGCTGCTGTGGAATCTAATGTCGGCTCCGTGGATGGCAGGGGCGGGTTTAAGGCCGAGTCGGTTTCCTTGCGCAGGGCGTGGATCTTGTCGGAGTAGGCCGACTTGAGCGAGTCGATGTCGCCGTGCCCCTCCTCGCGGGCCTTGCGGTCGAGCTTGTCGCGATACTTTTCGAGGACGTTGCGCGGCTGCTGCGTGGTCGCGAGGAAGCGCACGTCGTGGACTTGGGCCCAGCGCCGCTGGTGCGACGCACGCAGGGCGCGCGTCTGGCAGGTCAGAAGGTGCCGCAGCACGGGTGCTCGCACGGCAGCCATTGTGGGCGAGATGGCTCGTTCTAGCTCGTTCTGGCAGTGATGGTCGTGGTGGTGAGAGGTGAGTGACAGGAAACCAGAGACGCTTTGAGACAATTCTGAAGTCGATAAGATACCGATGTCCCGCGACGCGTACAACCCTAACCCTCAGATCTACTCTTCCTCTTCCTCTTCGTGATCAAGAACGCATGCATCTAAACCACCATTTCGGTTTCACAAGACAAGGTGAGCAGACCTGGCAAAAAGAGAGAAATAAAATACCTACCTGAACGGCAGAAGACAGTCTTTGCCAAGTCTCTCACATCATACCTATCCTTCCACGTACACAGATGCCCGTTCCTCCAATACTCAACGCAGCTAACTGACAGGGATCGCACACAGAGCAAGCTCCAGCTTCCCAGGTCCGAAAATGCGGGGAACCTTGACAGCTTGGGGAACGAACGGCAGATGCAGCCGAAGGGGAGACGAGCCCGGAATCCGACTCAAGCGACGATCGCCAACCAGCAGTGTCCCCCTTATTAAGAGGGGACACACACTCCTCTAACTGCCGCCCATCACTTCCCCGCGTTTCACTCCCTCCTCTCCCACAACCCCCTCTCCTCCGCTCTTCCTCACATTCCGTCATTCCTCACACCTTGAACCTAGATGGACCAACAGTATCTTCTTCGAATAACCCTCTATTCACCACAATCTTTTTTACAAGCCGATCTGCTAGAGACACAAGAAAACGCTGAAGAAGCCATGTAATACATCGGCAGCGACTGGCCGCGCTGGCCCGCACAAATGCGCAGGTGGGATATCAGTCCCCCCTTCCACGGAGCACCAGGGACGCATCGCCGAAACCCATTCGGTAGTCGACATCAATCGCCCCCCTACCCTCCTCTCTCCTTCCCCATGACGACCCCCAAAAGAGGCCCTCGTCACCACCCCCACCATCCCCTCACGGGACCGGTCCGCACCATTTAAGCATTGACGGGCTTGAAGACCCACTTCTCGGCGCTCTCGGTGAAGGGCACGCCCAGCTCAAACAGCTTGACGACGACGGCCGAGAAGTCCTTGAAGAAGAGGTCGTTGTCGGCGGCGTACTTCTGCACGTACTCCTTGAACTTCTTGTCCTGGATGAGCGCCATGTCGGCCGGCAGCATCATGAGGGACTTGGTCTTCTTGTCCTCGTACTGTTTTACCGTTTGTGTCAGCAACCGTTCGAGAGGAGCCGTCCGGTACTAAAAGGTCGGGGCGGGTTGGGTTTGGGGGCTTCGCCTGCTTACCTGCTTAGGGCCGTTCCACTTCTTCCACTGCCACTTCTCGTCGAGGAGGAGCTTGTAGTAGTCGTTGGTCAGGACGGTGGGGGAGAAGGTCCAGGGGCCGTCGTAGCCGGAGCGGTCGGTGTGGCAGCGGCCGAGGGCGTGGGCGCCGGCCAGGGCGACGATCTCCTGGTCGTTGAAGCCCATGCGGTAGAAGATGTTGCGGAGGTGGTCCTGGGCCTGGGCGGCGTCGGGGAGGCGGCCGTCGGGGGTGCAGCCGGCGACGTCCCGGTCCTGGCGGCCGGCGCGGTACGGGACCACGGGGCCGAGCATCTCCTGAATGGCGCAGACGCCGCCGAGGATCCAGAGATCAGAGTAAGTGATCCAGGGGAACTTGGCTGTTTGCAGTCGTCAGTGGGTGTCCCGGTTACATTTTCCAAAAGCAACGGGGACGCAAAGAACTCACCCTTCACAGGCTCGAGGAAGTCGCGAGCAGCCTTGAGGCCGGCGTTGGCGCCGTGGTCGCTCTCAGGAGCGAAACGCATGGTGGCGCCGTTGCTGCCGCCGGTGCCCGTCTCCTGGTCGAAGGTGCCGCTGGCGTGCCAGGCAAGGCGCAGGAGCACGGGGCCGTAGCTGCCATCGTCATAGTCGTCCTTCTCCTCCAGACGGTTCGCAATCTCGTTGTACACGGCCTGGTAGTCCTCGAACTTGGGGGTGAAGACCTTGGGCGTGGCCGGGGCCTGGCTGTTCAGGTAGAACCAGCCAGCACCACCGACGGCAGCGGCACCGGCAACCCAGAGCAGGGCCGAAGAGCCGCTCTTCGCGGCGGGCTCCGACGAGTAGTAGCGGCGGCCGCCCTGGCGGAAAGCGACACGGGGAGCGGCGGCGAAAGTGGGCCGGGCCGAGGTGCGCAGAGCGCGGGTGAAGGTACGAGTCGCGGTCGCCATCTGTGGTGGTTGGGAACGCAAAGTCAGAACCAGCTTCTTCAGGGGTTTTGTGGTGTTGCAGTGTGTGGGGGGACGCGGCAGAGCTCTGGAGATAGAGCTCTGATATGGCGCGATTTCGGGTCGCTGATAAGGAACGGAGCGACGATGAAGAGACGCAGAGAGGGAAGTTCGAATCTCGAACAATGCGTAAAGCTTACCTTGTCTGGAGGGGTACTGAAGGAGAGTCTGACAGACACGAAAGAAGAAAGAAACAGAACAAGAGATCACCAGCAGATATGCGTGATGGCAGGAGGGAAGTGCGTAATCAAGAGGGAAGCTGGCGGGACGGGATGCGGGTTCGGCTGTTGCCCACGGCGCGGGTGGAACAGTGGAATCGGGTCGAAAAAAATGTTATACGTGAATGATGAGTGGTTGATTGAGCAGTGGAGAGAATCCACCTGTGGGGTCATGCCACTGTGCAGTTACAGTGTGAGACGTCAGGGTTCCCAAGGCAATCCCCCGTCTGCCCCCCGTTTGCCCCGTCTATCCGGGGCCTCTTCCACTTGTCGGATCCATTATCCCGCGTGCAACGGGTTGAAATTGGTGGACCCCCGAGAGAGCCCAGAACACAGTGACGGACCCGAGTGTTCTCCGAGCAGCGCCGAGCAGAAATCTCTATATACTTGGCAAGTCCGAAGAAGGAGGTTGGTTGATGTCGGATTTGAGCCTCAGACACAAAAGTACCAATCCGTCCACTTTTGCCCTTTGCGGGAAGTGGGACTCTACCCGATAGGCTGATGAGTCAAAAGCTCGGCATCAGAGCATGTGAGAGGAAAAGCTCCGGAGATAGCACCAACACGAGTCAACTCACCCTGTCTGTTGCGCAATGCCAAGGGGCTTCCCATGCAATTTACTAATGCCACAGCAGAGTAGTGTAATGTTAACTAATTCATGTTGCAATTGGCCCTCGAGTGGCAACGACAAGTCACAGATTGGATATGTCAGCAATGACCTGACACGGAACTCGCGGACCCGGCGCCGGAACGCCTCCGGTTTAGGGAGCTCCATCTCTTTGGGACCCACCCGGAAACGACCCGGAAACGAGACCGACCACACGGCACGGCGGTTTCCGTCTTGACCAGCGAAGCCATGAGTAAGCGCTCTGCACGTCATGTATGTTACACCTAACTGCTCGGTACGATGAGCAACTGCTTCATGAAAGTGCGGGTAGTGCTACATTAATCCATACAATACTTCCATATACCCTAGTTCAGACTACCTTGTATTGCCTTCAAAGCCTTGCGTCGCGCCCTGTTGGAAACGTGAAAAAACTCACAGAACCTGTCCAAATAGCTCTCAAAAAGCCGCCAGGATTCCCGTTGCGCCTCCTCCCACTAATCGAAGCTAGCTGTCCCATGAGCATTCGGGTCCGGGTCCATGTTGAGTTCGTAGTACTTGTAGAACCGCTTCTCCGCCTTAAGGCGGGTTGCGTCGTCAAGCTCGGGAGTCCCGGCGGCGTCCTTGTCTTGTTTTGCCTTGGCGATGAACGAGACTGACTGGGGGCTGTGGTTGCAATTAGCATCATGTACTTTTTTTGCCTCGCGGTGGCCATGACAACGTACCCAAATAGCTCTCGATCCATGAGCAGGAACTCCTTCATGGCCTGCTTGCCTCCACGCTTCTGCAGGTAGTTCATATACACGAGGCCCAACTCCTGCTTGATGGCGGGCGAAAGGCGGCTCTTGTTGCGCATGTCCGTGAGGACACCCTTAACCCGCGTCTCGAGTTCCGCGTTGGTCGGCTGCTCCAATTCAAACTCGAGCCACTTCCGCCAAAAGCAACGGCTGTCGGCATACCACTCCGCGTTGTTGGCGAAGGCAGCCCGAGCTTCGTCCACGGAGCCCTTGACCTTCCAAAGCAAGAAGGCCCACTCCGTTACCAACGCGGCCTTGGTGAAGATATCCACGGCGGCGGAGTCGATCTGCGCCTTGTACACCTCGATTGCCGCATCCAGACCGTCCTGGCGGCGTTGCAGGTCTGCCCACAAGACTATCGCCTCGACACAGTCGGGCAGCTTCGTGAGGATGGCCGCGTGGATGTCTCGGGCGACGTCGAGACGGCCGCACATCTCCTCGAAATAAGCAAACTGCAGCCGGATGCCCGGCCTGCTGATGGGAACAAAAAGCGTGGCCGCCCGCAGATAGATGTTGCGGACCTCCTCCTCCTTGTTCTCCTGCGCCGACATCCACCGCGCATAGCGAAGCCACATCTCGTCATAGAGGGCGCACGTGACGAGGCACCTCTCGTACAGGCAGACGATCCGCTGGTAGTCGCCCTCTGCCTCCTCGAAATCCAGGTACTTGCGCCAGTTGATCAGCTGATGGTGTTCGAGCGCCGTGACGTGGAAATATGGTCGCTTGATCTCAGCCTCGTACGTCCACCGCTTGTTGGTCTCGGTCTGCGTGTGCTGGAAGACCTCGTAGAAGGAGGCGTCGATCTTGGCCCGGATATCCCGCTCTACCTCGAGCTCGGGCTTTTGCACGCCAAACATGGCGGCTTCGGACTCGACCTCGGCGCGGTACTGAGCCACCATATCGGCCGAGATGAGCTCCGTCAGAGGACGGGTGTGCGACAGCTGCCGAAAGCGTTCAAAGTACCGAGCATACTGGTGCATCGGAATGTGGATGACGCGGTTGAGGATGGCAAAGATCTTATCCTGCGCCTCCTGACGGGTTTCGTACTCGAGGTACTTGTCCCAGAACGGGTGGGAGAGAAAGTCCAGGCCGATGTGGGAAGCGGCACGCTCAAAAAGCCTAGACAGCGAGTTAGCAGCCAGCAAAGGTGGCGGGGAGGGGGGTGGAGCGGGTTGGGAAGGGTGCGTAAATACAAGAGGGGACTTGGTGCAGGCGACGCGATCCATTCCAGGACGCCAAACTACATCTCCGGGGTAGGTGCGAACGGGAAATTGAGTGAGAGGCCACAAGCACACGACATGCGATCTGCTGAGCCCAGCAGAGCCTGGTTAGATATTGTGAGAGAATGATCCCAGCAAAGGGAGGCGGGCTGCCTTTGGTATCTCTCACCAGGTCCTGGTACGGTTGTATGTTCGGACGGTTGATGTCTTTGCGCTTCGTCGGGCGGCAGGGGCCAGCCCTCGCAGGGTTGCTGCGCGTGAGGATGTCATGGGGCAGGGAATGAAATGGTCCGCCTATACTTACTCTCTCACAAGGTGGGGAGTGTGAGTGGTTTCCATCTTGAAGGAACAGTACTCCGTCCACAAGTCGACCGAGTTCGTGATGCTGGCGCAGCCTCTCTCGTAGACCTAGACATTGACATTGCGTCAGCCCGACCTGATTGGCCCGGGGGAAGAAAGAGAAGCACAAGGCGCGCATACCATTTCGGCCGACTCGGGGCCGGAGATGTTGAACTCGAGGTCGGCATACTTCTTCCAGTAGCCGAAGAGGAGCGGGAACTTTAAGAGGAAGCGGTCGTACGAGTCGCGAAGAGTCGTCAAGGCCTGTGGGCTGGAATTGCGATTGAGACCGCCCTCTAGGGACTCGCAGGCGCGAATCAATTTCTCCCAGTTCTCGAAGTTATCGGGGTCGGCTTCCTAGGCGCGGGATGCAAGGTCAGCATTTGGAGATGATGCTTTCGGGCGCCTCGTAGCAACTTACAACATCGGAATTGAGGCGCTTGAGCTCGGCATTTTCCTCATCGGTGCCTCCGAAGTTAACGAAGTCGCCCATGGTTGATGGTTGCACGTGCTGGATGATTGATGGACGGATTGCTACCACAGTAAGGCTGCGGACGATGATTGACTGCGACTGAGAAATGCGCCGGCGTCAGGGCGGAACTGCACGCGTGAAGAAATATCGCCGTGTCGCTCTTTGGTGTTGATACAGGGATCAGGGTCGAGCTGCTTTCCAAAACGGCAGAGCTCTCTGTCGGCAAGGTGCAGGATGGGAAGAACTTGGGATTTGTCCAGAGAGCAAGAGACCTGCGAGGCGCGACGTTGAATGCGAAAAAAGGGCCGCTGCGTGGTTGGGGACCCACTTATTATGATGCGTGCCAAAGCTTGGACGCTGCAGATCGCCCTGCGCCAACAAATTAGGTCGAGCTGAGAACCGTCGAGCGGGACTGGTTGGTTTAAGTGGGTCAACTTATGTAATCACAAGCACCATTTAACTAACTTTTTTTTGAGCAATCTCTGCGTTTCTTTCTTTTCTTCCACAGGCTGATGATGATTGAATCAAACACAAACATGATAGGAAGAGGCTGATTTTTCCAAATTTGGAAAGCATGATCTCACTGTTGATAATAAATCTGAAGCCATTGCCAGCTATAGGCCTGCCATCACGTTCTTGTCACTATGTAGACTCTCCGTTAGGTTGCCCAAGTTGCATCCGCTCAGGCATTGTCCGTCCTCGACCTCGCACGATCACAAGAGCCGGAGAAGGGCTGGGATTTCTTTGATAGTGGGGGACACACTTGACACAGTTGGCTGATCCCTATGCCATTGTGATTCCTTGTTCGAGTCTTGATCCAAAGGCGGAGAGGGCCAACAACTGCAATATTGGGCTCCAGCTTCCAGATTGGGCGGCAAGAATGTGTGGTTGTTTTTGCACACAGGAGGGCTGTATACACAGTATGTGCGTTGCTTGCGTTCAAGATGGCATGGAGCGTTGGTATAACCGCAGTCCTCTTGCCGTAAGAAGTTTGAGTCTGGAGCCAACACCCAACCGTTGTCAAGTCACTGCACAAACAGCAAAAGCAGAAGACTTTTGCACAGGGGGCTTTCAGGCTGCCCTCAGTTGTTGAAGTTGAAATAAGGACAGAAGCGCCAGATGTGCAGGGCAGACCGACCCCACAGCTGACCCCTTTGCCATTCATTCCAGGGCTGCTCCCCGCTGGCTGCTCAATCGGCTGCAGGGCTGAGGTGGTCCAGCTGGACAGCGCCCAGCCGGCAGGCACGTCAGGCTGCTGCCAACCCTTGTCTTCCACACAAGCCACGCCCCCCTCGGCCTCCTTCCAGGTTCCAACCCGACGTTGAACTCGCGTCGTACTGTAGTTCCGTATCTCGTCCAGGTTCCCGGTTGACCACGACAACCTCACCTAACCTACCTCAGCGGCGCAACCGTTTTGCAGACTCCCACGACTTGGCACCAATTGGTCAAGCGTGCGTGGTCTGCTAATGCTTTGCAAAACCGCCATGACCTTTGCGACGAACCTCGCGACCTGGCCTCATCTCTCGCAGAACGCTGCCCCTCTTTAAGACTCGCGACCCAAACGTTGACCAACCCACGACATGGATTCTGCCTTCCCCCCTCCCCCGACGACACCGTGGCCCGGCCAGCCGCCGTCTCCCGAGACGTCCAGTCAGATCCTCATCCGCGAATATCCCCATCGAGCCATTGCGATCGCATCGAACTCGCATGCCCTAATCCTCCGCCACAGCAACACAACCAGCGAGGCCATCGCCAATGGATTCCTTACGCCTATGTCGTCGGGCCGCCAGCGCTCGGCTGCCTCCGACAATGTCGCATCCAAGTGCATGGTCGAGTTTACTTCCACCTCCAACTCGTTGCTCGCCGACTACCGCCCCCTCACCCCGCGGCCCATCTACGGCACCCTCGGGCTTATATCCATCGCACGGGATGTGTTTCTCTGTGTTATTACCCAAGCCTCGCGTGTTGCGACCCTCCGACCGGGCGAGACGGTGGAAAAGATCGAAGCTGTCCAGTTTTTCTGCCTCAACTCCGCCGAGTACGATGACGTCGTTGCCCTGGACCCATACGATCTCGACCAGGACGCCGCGTCTGTTTACGGACAAGGGTTGGGTCGCCGAGATGTGCCAGTGGAACACCCTTGCCAGGAGTTACAAAAGCTATTGGGGAATGGAACATTTTATTACAGCACCGACTTTGACGTTACAAACCGCATGCAAAACAGGTAAGGACACTACCGCCCAGGGGATCGTGTTAATGGGGGATGGCGCCGCTAATATCACACAGGCCGGCCGATGCTGCGGAGTTCGATATAGATAACTTTGACGAATCTTTCCTGTGGAATTCGTACATGATCCGACCACTCGTCCTGTTCCGGTCTCGGTTACAAAAGCAAGAGCGGGATGCCCTGGATGCCTCGAGGATCTTGACCTCGGCAATCCGAGGCTTCTGCAGGAGTTGGGCGATACCACAAAACTCAGCACCGCTGAGCACTGGCAGAACCGGCCTGCCTTCTTACTTGACGGTCATATCGCGGTTGTCGTGCAAGAGAGCCGGAACGAGGTTCAACTCAAGAGGCATCGACGACGACGGGAACGTGGCCAATTTCGTGGAAACAGAGACGACATACTGGAGCCCGTCAGGGGTCGTCTTTTCGTACGCTCAGGTCCGAGGCTCCGTGCCCGTCTTCTGGGAACAGGCTGCTGGACTCCTGCCGAACCAGCAAAAGATCACCATCACTCGGTCTGCCGACGGAACACAGCCAGCCTTCGACAAACACTTTTCGCAGCTGGAACAGGCGTACGGCGCGGTGCATGTTGTCAACCTCCTCAGCGCCACAAAGCCAGGCGAGTACGAGCTCACCACTCTGTACCGACTCGGGGTCCAAAACTGTCCCCTCAGCCGGCCAGAGGGCAAACAATCTCGGGACCATGCGCTGCTGAGGGAAACGGAGTATGACTTCCACGCCGAAACCAAGGGTCCTCAGGGGTACGTGGCCGCCAACGGGATCCGGCGGTACATCGAGGACTCAGCGGACGGGTTTGCGTACTACCTCGCCCAGGAGTCGGATGATGGAGGCCAGCGAAATGGCAGCATGAACGGCCATAAGAAGCGCCGCTATGTTGTGGTCCTCCAGCAGGAAGGTGTCTTCAGGACCAACTGCCTTGACTGTCTAGACAGAACGAACCTGATTCAGACCATCGTCTCACAAATGGCCGTCGAATCTTTCCTCGGCCACCGAGGGGAGAGGGCGCCTTCTGACTTTTGGTCGCGGCATGCTAACTTGTGGGCCGACAATGGCGATTCCTTGTCTAAGATTTATGCGGGTACTGGTGCCCTGAAGTCCTCATTCACGCGCACCGGCAAGATGTCGTTTGCGGGAGCCATCGCCGATGTGCGAAAGTCGGCCACCCGACTATACTACAACAATTTTGCCGACAAAGCCCGACAAATCACAATTGATACGCTGCTCGGAAGGCTGGTTGGCCAGGCGCCGGTGGTTTTGTTCGACCCTATTAGCGATTATGTTGCCGGCGAGCTGCAGCGGCGGAGCGGCGAGTTCTCGACGGATGAGAAGATCCACATGTGTGTCTCGAGCATCTCGTGGTTTCCGTTTCGGACAGATGCTGACCTTTCAACAGCTTTGTGGGGACATTTAACCTGAATGGGAGAACAGACGGCATCACGGACGACTTATCCTCCTGGCTTTGGCCTTCAGAGCTGGGGTCGATTCAGCCAGAGATCATCGCCATTGGGTTTCAAGAAATAGTGGAACTCAATCCCCAGCAGATCATGAACAGCGACCCCACGAGAAAACGGATGTGGGAACAAGCCATCAAGAGGACCCTAGACCAACACTACAGTCGAGAAGGGGACGAAAAGTACGTCCTGCTGCGAAGTGGACAACTTGTCGGAGCTGCCCTATGCATCTTTGTGAAGGCTTCGGTGCTGCATAACATCAAGAATGTCGAAGGTAGTGTCAAGAAGACTGGCATGTCCGGCATGGCGGGCAACAAGGGGGCGGTTGCCATACGGCTCGACTACGCAAACACGCCCATCTGCTTTGTGACGGCTCACTTGGCAGCTGGATTTGCCAATTACGAAGAGAGAAATAGAGATTACGCCACGATTGACCAGGGGCTCTGGTTTCAGCGGAATAGAGGGATAGCTGACCACGGTAAGATGGCCTCTGTTGGCTGCGTGAAGCGGACCCTCAACTAACGCCCATCTCAGATTCAGTCATTTGGTTCGGTGATTTCAATTACCGGATTGGACTTGGCCTGGAAGCTGCTAAGGACGCCGTGAGAAGACGTGATCTTGAGCGGCTGTTCGAGAACGATCAGTTGAACCTCCAGATGGTTGCTGGACTGGCCTTCCGCTTCTACTCTGAGGCGCGGATCATGTTCATGCCGACCTACAAGTTCGATATCGGCACGGACGATTACGACAGCTCGTAAGTGGATTCTAAGAATTCGGAGGCGAGAGGTGCTGACATCGAGTCCAGTGAAAAGGCGCGTATCCCAGCCTGGACAGACCGCATTCTCCGGAAGGGATCAAATCTTCGGCAGCTGGCATACAACTCGGCACCGCTGCGTTTCTCTGACCACCGACCGGTCTACGCGGTCTTTGAATGCACTGTCAACATCGTCAACGAGAAGCTGCGGGATAAGATCAGCCGGGACGTCTACGAACGGCGTAAAGCTGAGGTCGGGGGCGATACGGCGAATCTGGGTGGGAACGAGTCAGAAGATGAGGACCTAATCGGGTATGATGCCATCGAGCCGGGCCTCCCGCCGGCCAGCTCAGACCGCCAGAAATGGTGGCTGGATAACGGCAAGATGGCCAAGTCGTCCATCAGCCCCCCGAAGCCCGACAACGCGGCATCACAGACCATCCTGAATCCGAAACGGCCGGCTAACCCCCACGTGTCAACCGACGAGCCGGATTGGGTCAGTGTGCCCAGGTCCGAGTCCCGCCTGTCGTCGTTCTCCAGCATGTCAACCTCGCCATACGAACATGTCAACCACTCAATGCTGCTCTCGTCCTCGGCGTCGAGCTCGGTGCCTAGAAAGCTACCGCCCCCATACGATCCGTCGGCTCTGCCCGCCAAGGTCGGGAGGCTGCAGATCAATGAAGAGAGGCACAGCCCACAGTCGCCTCCTCCACCCTTGCCCCGAAGGCAGACCGGTACAATTGCCGAGTCGCCAGCGACGAACTCCCCTACACCCTCGATTCAACAGAAGCGAAAGGTGGTTAGTAAGGCAGCGCCACCTGTTGGGCCAAAACCAGCCGCAGCCCAAGAGCCCCCAACAACAACAACAACAACAACAACAACAACAAAGCACAAGGCCGCGCCACCAGTCGCAAGGAAACCCGCCCACCTCACGGCCCCCGTCTCCCCAACAAGCAGCTTCACGTCAGACACAACCGCCCACGGCCCAGAAACATCCTTCCCAGACATCCCGCGGCGCTCAACATCCAGCCTACACACATCGCGGTCGTCACACCTGGCCGAGAGCATATCCTCCCTTCCGAGAAGGAGCGCAGACTCAGCACCGCCATTCCAACAACCCACGCGACGCAGCAACACGGGGAGCAGCAACACCAGCAACTACAACAACGCCGGCCACGTCACGACCCAGAGCCGGATCGCCGCGGCGGGGGGCATACCCCTCGTGGGGCTGGGCACGGGCACGCCGCTGGAACGGAAACCTCACCTGCCGGCGAGGAAACCGACTATTCCGATTGCTGCTGCTGCTCCGGTGCCGCAGAAGCAGGCGCAGCCTCCGCCGCCGCCGCCGCCGCCAAGGAGGACGCAGACGGTTGATTTGTTGGGGGATGATGGGGGGATGGAGATGGGGGGGTGGGAGGCTTTGAAGCCTTCTTAGGAGGAGGGGGGAAAAGAGGGGGAGGGGGGTGAGGAGGGGTATTATGATTATTGAAGCTGCTTTCTTGGTTTCTTTTGGTTCATCCCCAGCGGTTGAGAGGGGGAGAGGCGTTTGGTGAAGCGCTTGAAATGATGTCTCTTTTTTGGGAGTGGGTTTTATGGTTAACTAGAAAGGGGTGCGGATGGGTGGTGCCAAAAAGCGGCGGGGTGCCAAAACGGCCGGCGTTTACGGTATAGGAGTGTGATCTGGTGCATTGGTATGACATTCCATCGAGCTTCTGGATACTTATTATTAGTATGGAAGCTGGGTGAGCGGAAAGGCATGGGGAGGCTAGTGGACGCTTGGTATGTACCCGAGCGGATGGAACTACTGCATGGAGGAGCATGGCTGCATCAATGCGTGCATTGTCAGAACACACCGATATGCGCACGAATCATGAAATGTGTGTGGTCTTTGTTTGGCAATGTTGCGTTTGGATGTTTTTGGACAGTGGCCCGCTACGGCGTATCCGTACCCCTGAGTTGTTGGCCAGGGGCCAGGGGGTGCACCATCCGTTGTCGATCGTTTGCGAAGAGCAGAACTGGCGGACTTGGCAATCACCATTCCACCCCCACCAACAACCTGGAGCCTTTGCTCTCAGTGAGAATTGGCAGTTTCTGTAACACAAAAAACAGACACGATGTCCCTGATCTGATGTTCCTCGCCATGAGAGAAAATGCAAGGCTCTCTAGATACCCAATAAAAATTTAATCAATAACACGGCAATTGTGTGTCTCCCGTAAAACAGACCGGCCACCGGGGCGAGCAATTACGTCATAACACGAGGCCCGCATCGCCAAAGTTGTGGCATCCAATGCTGTTCTGTAACGATCCCGTAACATTCTATTCCGTAATCTGTACAGTGGTGGCTATGAAAAGATTTGAGTAGGCACGTGCGATCAAGAGACTGATGGATGGATGGAGCAGTCCTTGAAAGTCGCCAGTTCCTGGTTCGGTGGTCGAAGTGTTGATTGAGTGAGCGGATGAATGCTTAGTCGCGTGCAGCGTAGCGTACCATCCCCAGGACCCAGGAAAAAGAAACACTGCCAACTATTGTATTACAAAGTAGCACCATACTGTGCTAATGTGTTTTCGGTTTCGAGTTTCTGGTTTGGACTCTCAAACCAATCCTCCAGCAACTCACCATGTAACACTCTGAGTGGGCTCGCCACCGGACACGCCGTCTGCAGGCCCAGGAATGCCACCTGCAGAATCCCCACCTGCACTGCACAATTGCCCCAACCTGCAGCGACCCGAGTGCCGTGCACCTGAGGCACAAGCCGTACGCTAAGCCGTTCGCGGTCTGGCACATCGCCCTAACCAGTCACCAGGACCACCTTGCCAAGCGTCACCGGGGTGCCTGCCGGGAACCGGGGGGTCGGCTGCGGATGAAGCCCCAACCTGAATCCATCACGCCCAAAACCGAAGCCAAACCCCAAAACCCAAAACCACGCCGCAGGTGGTCGTGCCTATGCTCGCTCGTACCGTGCACAACCTAACGTTAACGTTAATAACCAATTTGTTGTTTCAACATCGACTCATTTTCTACTTTGAGATACAAACCGCCGTCCAAACACGACAAGTTCCCTGTCAACGTCGACCGCGTCTTTCCGGTCGCATTTGTTTTCCACCAGACTCAGAGTGTGTTGCACGAACCTCGGTTTTCAGGCTTCCTGCTGCTGGTGCCCCTGTGTTTTTTTTTCAGATCTTGGAGGGGGCATGGCCGCCGATAAACCTGTCGCTTTCCGGTGACACAGCGCAGTGTTCACGAAGTGGAACGCAGCACACACAGACACACAGACACAGAGACACACAGACACACTCGCACACACGCACTCGTCCTCCCTATCTCGCTCGAGAGTCGCAGGCCCTGCAGGTCCCTGCTTCTGCCTGCTTTCTCTGGCTCCTACCCGAGGCGGGTCAACGATACTTGCCCAGCTCTTGCTGTTGTCGTGATACAACCAGACATCGAGAGAGACTCGACAAGCCCAGGTGCAGATCTCTGTTCGCACCTTGCGCACCAGGCTCAGGTTCGTTCGCTTCCAACTTTTGTGCAAACGCTTCCTTGCCTTGGCCGGGGTCTGAAGTGTTTAAGCCTTTTCCCTTTTTGATCGCTAGCCTCTTGCGGTCTTTGCTGGTTGACACGCCCCAACACAGATTGAGCACCAGAGACATTCCCGTCCACAGAAGGGGGGCTTGAGACCCCAAACCCAGCTGTCGCACTCACCCCTCGTACCGTACCCCCGTAACCCCCCAACCACCCACTCTCCAAGAGGCCCTCGAACGAACCCAACAATGGATTTCTCGAGCAACGCGTCCCCGAGAAGCCTCCCCACGCCGCAGAGCCCGGCACCTCTCGCTCTGTCCGAGTTCATGGCCCAGACAACACCATGTTCCGACACCACAAACCCTTCCGAAAAACCACATGCTCCGGCCCAAGGCGAACCGAAGCCAGAGCCGAATCCCGAGCCGAAGCCACAGGTGGTCGAGGAGCCGAAGCAGATACCCACACTGGACGAATCGCCAGCCCCGTCCTCGCCATTACCTGAAGGGCTGCAGACACCGCCGTTAACAGAGGAAGACTCTCCGGCGCCCACTGACTGGCTGGCCACGCGACAGCAGCTCCTGCCGCGACGGAACCAAGGCAAGAAAGCGGACTGGATTCGCGGCTGGAGCCAAGCAGTTAGCAGCCACGGCGAAGAGACCTACTGCGCCTGCTCCGAGACCGTCGAGGCAACCGGCCGCGGCCGCAAGAGCCGGACCAGCGACATCGCCGACAATGTGCGTGCCATCCTCCAACGCACCAGCAGCCCGTCAAACAACAAGCCGACTGCCGCCACCCCGGAGCCCGAAGTATGCCGCAACTGCACCCGCCCAACCTCCCCGCCCGAAACCGCCCCTCACGCAGCCGCGACCGAGTCGACAAGCTCGCGGCCGCTGTCTCTGGGCACCAGGGGGCTCAGCAAGCGCGTCACCGAGCTGCTCATGCGCGTGCGCCCGTCGCGCCACGGCCGCAGCAAGAGCGCCCACAAGCGCGACGCCGAGATCCGCAAGATGGCCTGGCCCGAGGAGTGCCAGCCACGCTGGGCCACCACGGACCAAGGGCAAAAGCGCTTCCTCGTGCGCCCGCCGAGCCAGCCCGTCTCGGCCCCCACCGCCCCGGTCACGGCGCAAAAATCGCCCATCAGGGACTACTTCGGCGGGCCGTCCCATTCCAGAAAGCGGATATCCACCGGCGGTGTGATCGGCGGGCTAGGGCGCGGCGGTGCGGCGCTGCCGCCCTCGGACCTGGACGGCGCGACCGACTCGGAGGAGGTCATGCAACACCCGGGGTTGCAGAGGAGCATGTCGCGGCTGCAGAGGGCGGCGGCGTTGCTGCAGCGCGCGACGAGTCGGTCAAAAGACTAGGGAGCTCAGCTGGTTGAGTCGCTTGGGTATATTGCTGAGGGCGAAGCAGCTTGCGCTTTCGGGCGTCGTTGGGACCCGGCCCTGCGGGGGTTGTGTTAAGCAGCAGCAGCAGCAGCAGCAGCAGGAGCTGCAACCGCCGGTGGGGTGTCCCCGCCCCCAGAGACGGAGGGTGAAGCGAGGAGATGAGCCGAGCCGGGCCGATCATCACACAACCATTTGGTTATTTTTCTTTTACCGGCACGGCATCCGGGACATCGGTGTTAGACGCCAACGACATGATCTTGGAAATCTCCGGCCGCGGTATGGATACACATTTTACGCTCCAACGGGCCTCACACCACGGCATGTGCCCTCCAAGCGCTGGCTTCTGTCCAGTCCGCTCGCTCAAGCCTCGGGACCCGTACGCCTCGAGGGTCTCAGAACGCGATAAACCTCGCAATAAAAAGCAGACGCGCCAGACCCAACCAAGCCAGCGTGACATCCAGCTCGCATCCTATTCCGCCGTCCGCAACAAGCAGAAGATAGCCCTGGCTGGATCCGCCTGTGGGTGAGGCAAAGGGGCAACAAGACTCCCCCCCCCAGAGGCACACACACACCCACAACCCACATGCAGACACACATGCACATACAACTGAAAGGAGTCAGCAGCCAAGCACTTTTTATACCCACGGCGGAAAAATACCCGCGAATTGCTCTTTGGAACAGGGGGGAGAGAAGGGGACGAGAAGAGAAGAGGAAGGAACGGAATAGATACCAAGATAGATACCCCCTCCCCCTAACCCTTGCCCAGCTTTACCTCTACCTCAACCCCTTAAACCACCCATCACCTATACCCTACAATCATCACCGGCATCGGCTACCTACACACACAGGCTTGGCACCACAGGACAAGCGGGGGCTTTTTACATTACATTACCATACCAGATCAGACCAGGGCATACATCACCTCCATGCATACAACCGACAGGCAGGCAGGCAGGTAGGGAGGCGAGGGGGCAGAGGCATCAGACAGGCAAAAGTGCAAGAGAAAAGCTCGGTCGGGTCTGAGACGAGGGGTTGTGAGCCAGATTTGCTCGTTTTTGCTGGGGCTGGCTGCTTTTTAGGGGGGAGGAGGAGGGGAGGAAGCCTTCTGTCGCCTGCCGCCATCGGTGGGAGGGGTGTGCGCGCGGGCTTTTACTCCTGGTACTGCTGCTGCCTGTTGGTTGTCTGCTGTTGTTGGCGTTTGGTGTCGTTTATGTTTGGTGTTATCGTTGTCATTGCTGCTATTGTTGTTGTTGTGGACTCAAACTAGATTATAGAATAGTAGTAGTCGTAATGATATTGATAATGTATTACATACCGCCCATGTTGGCTAACTCTAGAGTGGGTTTTGAAGTCTGTGTGGAGAGAGAGAGCCTGTAGACGAGAAATCTAGGGGGGCTGGGTGGTAAGGTACCTAGGTACCTGAGGGTTTCTTACCTTCTTGGGGAGGTCAATGTCAAGCCCTTGGGAATAGCTGTCTCGTCTGGCTAGGCGAGGTGATGGAGGCGATTAGAGGAGAGGAGAGGAGAGAATAAAGTTTGAGGGAACGAAAAGGTGCGCCATTCCCATGAACCCTGGGCCAATCTTGATCGTTACGTCCTCTTGTGAAGTTTCTGCATGAGTGATGGACTTCTTTCAAAACAGTTTGTCTTTACAAGGACGAGACACAACATCACCGGCACCGGCAGCAAGCCTTTTAGACGTAGACGGTGTAGAGGCAAGGTAGATAGACATCTACCACCTGTGACTTTGTATATCTTATCGTAGGCTGTAGTAATAATAATAGCAAAAGCAAACGAAAACGAAAAGAAAAATACGTCCCTGCCACCATCACCGTCACCGCCCAGATACAGCCGCAATCCTGCCCTGCCCAACCGACCCTACCGATCTGCCGCCCACCCGTGCCCGTTGTAGGAGACCACGTTCTTAGAAATGGAGAAAAACAAGAAATCACAAAAAGGACAAGTCACCCCATGCCAAGACGCACACCCACTCACCCACACACCCACTCACTCTCTGGACAGACCACAACAGGGCAGGAAGGCTCAAAGTTCACCAAACACCAAACCAGAGCTTCACACAGACCAACCCGACCTTAACAAAGCGGGAAAAGAGAGAGTGTGTGAAACACATGCATGGGGAACAGGCGTTTGGCAGAGGAGCCTTGGGGTTTAGATGTGTATTTACCTCGCTTCCCTCTCCCTCTCCCTCTCTCAAGAGAAAGAGAGAGGAAAATAAGCAAGGGGTCTTCTGGATTTGTGTGGTTTCGGCCTCCCTTCCCCCTCTTCTGGACTGGGCCAGACAAACAAAAATAATCTGGCCCGAGAGGGAAGAGCAGCAAGTAGAGAGCAGAGCAAAACAGGAAAAAAGACACGAGGGGGGGTAAAAACAAAAAACAGAAAAGAGAGATAAGAGGGAAAAACAAAACAAGGAAAGCACCATGCCCTGCATTTTCAGTTCCCACCCTAACATCAGCCAACTCCCTTGCGCAAGTCCGGCCCCTTTGCCTTGACCCCACGTGCCGCCGCCGCACACAGCTCACACAAAGTGTCCGCCGGCCAGCCACCAGTTCACAAGACAGACAAAGACCAATTCCCCAACGATAAACAGGTCCTAATTGGAGCCGTCACGAAGCCTCGAGCCTGGCGGTGAGCCGCTCCCAAGCTTCTGGCCCCAAAATAGAGAGAGAGACAGAGAGGTTGCGCGACAGAGAAAAAAGTGGAGACAACAAGCACGCACGCAGCCAAGTTCCGCTTACTGCTGCTCGGGAGCGGGCTCGTCGGCCTTGCCGTCCGTCTCCTTTTCGGCGGGCTTCTCCTCCTTGGGGGCCTCGGGGGCGCCGGCCTCGGGCTCGGCGTTGTCGGACGAGGTCCAGAGAGTGAGGTTGTCGCGGAGGAGCTGCATGATGAGGGTGCTGTCGCGGTACGACTCCTCGGAAAGCGAGTCGAGCTCGGCGATGGCGTCATCGAACGCCTGCTTGGCCAGGTGGCACGCGCGGTCGGGGGAGTTCAGGATCTCGTAGTAGAAGACCGAGAAGTTGAGGGCCAGACCCAGGCGGATGGGGTGGGTGGGGGTCAGCTCGGTCTGGGCGACATCGGTGGCGCTCTGCCCATGTTGGAATCACTTGTCAGCTGCCGCAAGGCACGTGTGGGGGTTGTTCAAAAAAAATCTGGCGATCCTACCTTGTAGGCCTCGTGGGCAGCAGTGGCGGCAACCTTGCGCTTCTCGCCAGAGGCGAACTCGGCGAGGTAGCGGTGGTAGTCACCCTTCCTGTAAGTGGTCCGACGGGTCAGTAAATGCAGTTGAAGATGGGGTAGAGGCGGTCGCAGGACCAACGAAAATTAGGCAAAACGTACATCTTGTGGTAAAACACCTTGGACTCGCCGGTCGCGGCGTTGGGGATCAGGGCCTCGTCAAGGACGTCGAGAACATCCTGGCAGACCTTCTCCAGCTCGCTCTCAATCTTGTGGCGGTACTCGCCGATGGTGGCGACGTGCTTGTCAGAGCCCTTGGACTCCTCCTTCTGCTCGATGGACGAGATGATGCGCCAGCTGGCACGGCGGGTGCCGACCACGTTCTTGTAGGCGACCGAGAGCAGGTTGCGCTCGTCGACGGTGAGCTCGCCGCCGAGCTTGGCAACCTCCTTCATGTAGGTGACCATCTCATCGTAGCGCTCGGCCTGCTCGCACAGACGGGCGAGGAAAGTCTTGCTGTGATTTTGCGTGGTCGGTTAGTTTGGCGACAGCGATCGGGAGATCACAGCCGATAGAATAATAACACACCTTTCACGCTACATGGCAAAGTAGGTCGTCAGCATCTGGAACAAAGGCGAAAAAAAAATGCGGCGTGCAAACGGCTTGGAGTTGCGGACAGCGCCATCGCCCGCGTGATGCGAGAACATGCTACCACACGCCGAGAGGAGGGGAAAAGGCGGGTTCTGGCGGGTCTGCGACATACCTCGTTCGCCATTTTTGCTGTGTGTGGTACGGAAAATTCGTGGGTTGTTGGGTGAGAAAGAAGAAGGGCGGGGGTTAACAGGTCGCAGGGGAAATCGCTAGGGCAGGAAAGTGATTTGTTTTGTTGTTGTTTGGGGATGTTGGTCGAGGTTGAAGGTGGGTTCAAGCAGGTGTTGAGCAAAGGGACTTCGCAGCGCCGAGCAGGAGGGTCGCTGGCCTCCCTCCCCCTCACCACGCTAGTGGGTGCCAGCCGAAGCCTGGGGCCCCTGTTTTTCTCGCCAGGTCGAATGAAACCACGTCCTTCGCGTTAACACGTGACGCTGATCCTACCTTATTTCCCAGCGAAATGGGAGTGCCACCTTAACAAACGCCCTCCCGGCCTCTGACCCCACAATCGGAGACTGCCTGTTGCTGTTGACTGTCAAGCCAGCCGCGAAGTGGATGCTCGTCATTTCACGTTTACCAAGCCCAGATTACACCATGTTGTCTGTACGGAATACACTTGCTGCACACATTGGATGGTCTTGCTTTTGCTTCGGCACTCGGATGCGTCTAGATGGTTTTCCAAGGCAATTCCTTGGGATGTGCATACCGAAAGACAGTGGAGGATAGGTCAAGGGCATGAAATCAGCGGTGCAGAGCCCTGGAAGCCACGAGTTTCAAGACCAACCGTTCATTTCCAACCAAATCCAGATCGAAACCCAAATTCACCCCGCCATTGACGTCGGGTTTCGCTGCCTGCTTCCCTCCATCCAATCTCGCCAGCCAAACCAAATCGCACACAGCAGCCTGCCAGATGAGGGGCAGACTCTGCACGTCACACAACAAACGCAGCAGCCAGAGAAAGGGCCCTCCCATCGGATCGACAGTGCCCTGTGCCCTTTCCCTTATCACCGCCAACACCCACTCTGCCGCGCACCCTTGTGGCACATGGTGTCTCGTGCCAGGCTTTTATTTCCCACCGGCCTCCTCCCAGCTGGTCGTAGTGCAGTGAGCCACCCAGGGGAGGGCAGTCACGGGGCGAGGCTCCCGTGCCGGACCGAACCCCCCCCCCCTTTCCTCCCTGCCTCTGGCAGAACCTGGAACAGGCTGTTTGTGGTCGGCCATGGATTGATTCGCGCCAGCCTGAGATTGAGCAAGAGGTGTGGAGTGGGTCGGCTCAAGTCGGTCACACAGCAAAAACAGGAACCCCCCACCCTAAGTTGGTACGAAAATGGATCCCCTCATTATCAGGTGGGGCCCGCGAGCGACAGCTCACCATGGAAGCGGCTAGAATGCCGCGAGGCTCAGCGGGACGCTTTCCCCTCCTTTCCCAGCGCCAAATCAGACACCACCCAGCCAAGGGAGTTTGGCCAGTGCGCCCAAATCAAATCAAACCAACAAACGGGCTGATGTTGGTCGCTTGCCAACAGCAACCAACAGCAGAACCGACTTTTGGGCACCACCCAGCGCATTGGACGTGAGAAATCGGAGTGGGTTGTCTTAACATCGACCTGAGCGGGGTTCCATCGCCTGCACAGCCTCACTTGTTGGTCGCTGCTCAACCCGAGAATGAGGACGGCCCGACCTGCTGTTTGGCTTTTTTCTGGTCCCTGGCTCTGCTCGGACGTCCAAGTTCGACCCGATGGGCATCCAGCGTGGCCCTATACCCACTCATCTCCCGGGTTCCGTTCCCACCAGCCTTTCTCTCCCTACCAATCGGGGCTGGAAAGCTGAATCCCGGGCAGCGATGGCAGTCACGCGCCGTCCCATTTTGTCGTCGTCTATTCCGTACCTCGACTCTTCATAACTCTGTAACGGGGAAGGACGAGTTGGCGGAATAAGGATATGCATCTAAGGATCCGCTGAGGACCTCATCTCGGCGGTAAATTTCCTACATCTCGGTGAGCTGCAGTAGAGAGAACGAATGCTTCTTTATTGGATACCGAGATCGATGGACGTCATCTCCTAGGGTTCTGCCAGGACCATGAAACCGTGAACAACCACCCAAACCCAAACCCAAACCCAAACGCCGTGCGATGCTCCCAAATTCATTGCCCATCATACACCATGACAGTCAGGACCCTGCCAAACTGCCAAACCGCCTCGTACAGGAACTGGATCAGAGATCTCGCAGCTCGTAATCATCCTCCACGGGTGGCTCCTCCGCTGTCAAGTTGTACTTCTCCCTACCCCAGTCCGCTGGGTCTCCTCCCGGAAGACACAGTCCCAGCCTCCAAAAGTAGTCCCGATGCGCAAAGAAGAGCTGCCACAACTTGAGCCTGGCGGGAAACCATCGCCCCAGCACCACGGCGGTCTCTCCTTGCCGAGCCTTGCCCCGTGTCATCAATCCCAACATCCAGCCCAGCCAGTCTTCCGTCTCGGCCCCTGCCATGCACTCCGGGTCGTTGTCCCCATGGCACGACCTCAAGTCCTCGGGCGCCGGCGGCAGATCCGACTTGCTGATATAAATCTCGCCAGCGTGCGAGCGGTATCCCCACTCGCTCAACGGCAGCAGCGGCACCGGGTCTCCTACATGCGTAACCCTCCGGTAGGCCAGCCGCTCGCCGTCGCCCGTTTCCCTCTCCTCCACACCCAGCCCAAACGCCCGATCAATGTACTCGACCAGCTTCCCATTCCCCACCCTCGGCTCCCCAAACGTCGTGACGACCACATCTTGCCACCCCAACCCCAGCCTCAACTCCAGCGCCGCCAGCGCCGCCACGGCCCCGCCCAGGCTGTGCCCGACCAGATGCACCCGGTAATCCGGGTATTTTTCCCTGATGGCCAGCAGCGCGGGGATGACCAGCTCCCTGGCGTTCCGCCACGACGCCATGAAGCCCATGTGCACCGTGCAGTTGTCGCATCTCCCCGCTCTCCCATCGCCATCCCCATCGCCATCCCCATCCCCATCGCCATCCCCATCCCCATCGCCATCCCCATCCCCATCGCCATCCCCATCCCCATCCCCATCCTCCGACGAAGGCGGCGCCGGATACGGCACATAATCCTGCGGCACGGTGCTCAAATCGACAATCGTATTCGCGATGCTGTACGTCCCGCGGAACGCAACCACAATCTCCCTGCCCCTGCCATCCCCAGGCTCACCATCACCATCCTCCTCCACCCCCCCAACCCCATCCGCACCCCCCGCATCATCATCATCGCCATCCCCCCATAGCTGCTTCTCCCCACCTCGCCGCCCCCGTAGCCGACCCGCCCCGTGATCAACAGCGATATACCCACAGCTATCACTCAACAGCACACCCGTGTTCCAGGTGCGCACGAGGCGCAGGGAGGCAAGGTCCCGGTCCTTGCAGCGCGAGACACAGGAAAAGGGCGGGGTGATGCCTGTCGTGCCGACGCAGTAGGCGATGTCGACTAGGCGGGAGGTGCGTTCGAGGGATGTGAAGAGGGTGGGGGGTATCCCTTCTTGTTGTTCTCGGGGTTGTGATTGTGGTTGGGGTTGGGGGGGTCGTGGTTGTGGTTGTTGGGGTATTGGGGGGATGGGTTCGGCGAGGGCGAGGAGGGGGGCGAGGAACAAGGGGAGGGGGAGGGCTGGTAGGAGGCGCATGGTATTTTGTTTGGTGTATTTTGAAGGTGAGAGGAGGGGTTTAGAGATTATTAAGGGTGTAAAGGGATATGGAAGGCGAGAAGGTTGAAATTAGGTGTTTTGGATGATGATGGTGAACGATGGACAGGTTTACGAACAAAGTGGCCAAGCACGGCAACGGCAAGTCAGAGCGCCCTGCGTCGCGTGACCAAGGTCATCTGCCGCCTGCGGCGAGACCCTTTTTGCTTCAGTGAATTCAGCCTGCCTCGCGGACTCAGAAGGCGCAGATGGGAGTGCTGTTCCAACTTCCAGGATCTGTGATTAGCCAAACCATCCGAGTTTGGAAGGCCGATGTGAGATGAACCTCCGAAGTGTTGCAAGTTCGAAGTAAGCAGGATTTGAGGAGTTGGTGATGACGGCACAGAGCTCTTGGCAAGGGTCCGTCTGCCAAGACACACTCAAACACCCCACCAGAGCTTGGCGCTGCACAGTGCATGTAAAGAAGGTTCCCCCTCCCGATCTCTATTCTCTCCCTGATCCTCAACCACGACTTGAATGATTGACTCCCGGTTTGAAATCTCAAGATTCAGCATTCAGTACCCCGAGAAAATTGATTGCTCACTACTTTCGCCCCAACCTAACGGATCCGTCTGCTCATTGCGAGATCCACCTCTACAAAAAGAAACCACTGCGCCATGTCCTTGCCAGACTCTCGTCCCCGATTCACGTTCCAACCTCCTTTGCCCAACTCGAACATCCCAATCCGACGGCACACCCTGTTTCCATCACAGCTCCCATCACAGCTCCCATCACAGCTCCCATCACAGCTCCCATCACAGCTCCCATCACAGCTCCCTTTCAGCTCCCTCAGCTTGGCTCCTTCCCCGTGCTCGTGAAGACGGCAGCCAGGACCTTCGGCGTCGATGCGCACCCCGTGCCGGCACCAAACGAGCTGTCCTGCGAACTCGAGTAGCACGTAAGGTTGGGCGTGACCGAGCCTGTCGATTCCATCTTGTAGTCACTGTTGATAGGCAGGTACTTGTCAGCATTTCACCCAAGAGTTGTCGTCTTTCGAGCCATCATGGCTGCTGGCCAACTCACTGCTCCTCCGACGGACAGGTCTTCTCGTTCACCGTCAGCTTGCCGTCCTTCCAGTTGAAGTGCACCCAGCGGAGATCGCAGGCATATCTGGCCGAGGCACCCGCCGGGGCGACGTTGACCGAGCTTCCGTTGTAGTGGCACGTCGTCTGGACCTGGGTGGTGTCGTCCGAGTAGTCGAAGTTGATGACGCTTGAGTGGCTGTTGTCGGCGTTGGGCGTCCAGACCTGGAAGTTCCGGACCACGAACTCGTCGGGATAGACGCAGAAGCTGGTTGCTAGGATGGGCTTTCTGGCCAGAGGGATCTTGATGGATGGGAATGCCGTGGCGAGGTGGATCACGCCTGCGAGGGCGACGAGGAGAGAATTGCGCATCGTGATGACTGATGGGATGACCTCCAAAGTTGGCTGAACGACTGGATGGAGAGACACGGAATCTGGTGGCGATTCGAGGGACGACTGGCCGGTCCTTTAGTCTAAGGAGAATGGGGCGCCGTGCCGCGTGGCGGTTGAGGAATGCAGGACGTCGCCAATTACGGGTTGGGTATTTTGACCCCTTTCCCAGTGTTCCCGTTTCACATATATGCACAACACAACAAGGTATCTGCGAGAGCGCTACAACTCGCCATGTTCTTTGCGCTCCAGCAGCGGCAGCAGCAACAATACGTACATACCTGATTGCAACTTGCAAAGTGTCCGACTAGATGGAAACCACCACCGGTCCGGTGCGTCCGTGATGCATATCTCCGAAGCGCGAGGGAGATGTTGAGATCAGCAGGACAACTCCGACTCGGTTTGCCTTGCTTGGTCCAGCGCCGCACAACCTCGGATTTCGAAATGACCTCCCCGTGGTGTACACGAGTCGTCTCGCAAGGCTGCGGCCGAAGCCAGGTATGTAGCCCAAAGCGACCAAAGCTGACGACCAGCGGCACTCCAAGCCTGGTTTGAAGTTGCAAGGCGACTTTGTCCGCGACACAAACCCATGAGTTTTGCAGGGGCGGCACCATACTTCGAAGTTTGGACACACCGGACACGAAGCCTTGTATGCCCTCGAGATTCTGGGAGCGAGTATTTCCAAACCCATGCCTGTCACCAACCCAAGTACTTACCAAGCATGCGACCCGGACTTGGAAATACCTGGTGAGGCCTGTGGTCATGTTGGACAACAGAGTCCACATGATTCGCTTGTACTTCGCCTTCAGACGCTGGCATCGGAATTGCGCGTCTTCTGGGAGCGCGCAGTGGTAGAATAGGCTCTCGAGCTGTTGCTGGGAGAACGATCGAGGCAAAGTCTGAAACGGTGCAAAGGCAACAATCGAGGGAAACGGGGGAAGTCGGGGCAGTGTGCGGGATATCATGGCATAGCAGATGGAAAGACAGTCTAGGGAGCATGGGGACAGTGGCCTCCTTGGGGAATGATTCACGTTTCCGCTTTCCCGGCAGCAACAACAGCTTCTGGTCTTCGTGGTTGTTCAAGATGTGCTGTTTCTTGTCTTCATAGCTATTAGTTCTGGACCCTTTTGAGCAGACAGTGAACTTTAAAAGGCAGAATGTATCTCGAAATGTTGGTTGAAGATGAAGAGTGCCAGACAACGCCAAGCAATCCCGCAAGCCTCACTTCTCTGACTGCATACTGTGCGCCACACTCCCCAGCCACCCCCAGCCAAACATCAAACCCACAAACCCACAAATCCCGTTCCCCACAAACTTCGTCCCAAAACTCCACAGGGCACGAGCCACGCCGACGAGCTCGATAACGACGGATACGAACCCTTCCGATAACGACGAAACCATGGCCAAGGACACCCAAGAGAAGTCGGGTCTTGCTCAAGGCATCAACAAGGGCCACGTACGTTTTGATCTTTTTCCCCCGGTGTGCTGTACAACGGCTGCTGCGGTGGTGTCCCAAAGACCAATCTCATAGTTCTGCTGTTAAAATCGAACCAACCTCTCATCTTGTTCCCGTCTCCTGTTCCCTTCTCTCTTGCGTGTGAAGCCAGCCGTGTCCAATTGAATGAGAACCGCCCGCTGACCTTCCCCTGAACCATAAACGTTGGCATGGCAACAGAAGACTACCACCCGCACGTCCAAGCCCCGTCCGTCGCAGCGAAAGGGCAAGTCGAGCAAGCGCACCCAGTTTGTGCGGTCCATCGTTAAGGAGGTCGCTGGGTGAGTGGTGGTCTTGTTGTTTCCGGGGCGGAAGAAACCAAATTATCCCCCCCACATCATACAAAGACAAAAGATGGGAATGGTCTCTTGCTGAGGAGGTCGGGGGAACGAGTCGGGATACGACTGCAAGAAAGTCATCCGACCATGCTTGAGTTACTGCGTACCTGAGTTACTGCAGTGCTCTTGCGTGTGTGACAGGATGGGATGGGATAGGACGGGATGGCGAACACCTCCCAAACATCCACCCAGTTCCGACCAGTCCCCCCCCTTCGAGGAGACGAACAAACACACACAAAACAAACCGTCCTCACAGAGCCTGCCAACACAAACTAACACCCCCGCTCTCCCACAAAACAGCCTTGCCCCCTACGAGCGCCGCGTCATCGAACTGATCCGCAACGGCAAGGAGAAGCGTGCCCGCAAGTTCTCCAAGAGAAAGGTATGTACCGTGCAACCAACCGTCATCACTTTTTTTCTCCCCTATTCCCGTTGTTTATACGGCCGAGATTCCATCATTTTCTTCTACCTCTTTGTGTCCCGTCTGACTGACGTTTCCACTCCAAAATTGCAGCTCGGGACTTTCGGACGGGCCAAGGCCAAGGTCGAGGAGATGCAGCGCGTGATTACCGAGTCGAGGCGGGCTGGCCATTAGGTTGGATAATTGGATGGTCTCATGATGCACGGAGTATGAGTATGTACGCCGCGATGAGGTTATGATTGGTATGGTACTTTGAATGTATGTGTTGAGGCCGATATCTCCGTTGCTGCCTTGCTCGCCCACCACTCGGTGAAGTAAAGGTTTGGTAACTGACTTATTGGGGTGACTCCGGGGTCTCTGCTAGGACTGCTTGGGACAGATGGTGCATCAAAATGCTAGATGGATCGTTCTCAAAATGCAGGCAGTACACCCCAACGCCCACACCATCACACAACGTGTGAGAAAACCAGGAATCGTCATCCCGCCCAGTCACTAACTGTCCCACACCAAGCACCGTACATTGACACAACAAGCCCCCCAACCACCCCACCGCCACCCCATCGCCACCACAACCAACTCATTTCTTCCCCAGCCCCAAGAACTTACTCAGCTTCTTCTTAACAGCCTCCGAGTCCATGCCATTCCCGCCTCTGCCCCTCTCTTGCTGACCGGGCCTACCCGACGCCGCGGCCGACGACGACGGCCCCGCAGCCTCCTCCTCCCGCCCAACCATCTTCGAAACATCCAGCACGACCACCTCCCTCGCCTTACTCGCCACACTACCCTTGAGAAATGGCTCCCTGCGCGCAGCGGGCGCGACAGCGTCCTCCCACAGCAGGTGCAGCATCTCGCGGCCCTTGAGCCGGTACCCGGCGACCAGCTTCTTGGCGTCCTCGTGCACGACGACCGGCTTGGTACCGGGCAGGATCAGCCGGAACGGCTGGGCGGGGTGGGCCATAACGCCGCGGATGGCGTTGTAGAGGAAGGCGCCCGTCTCGTCGGGCGTGACGGTCCAGACGGCTGAGGTTTGGTCCGGGAAGCGGACTTTGACTTCGACTTTTGTGATTTTGGCGAGTTTGGCGGCTTCCTCGGCTGCGTCGGCGGCAAGTTCGGCGTCGGATTTGAGGCGGGTGTTTTGGGCCCGTTGGAGGAGTTGGTGTTGGCGGAGCTGGGCGTGGTGGATGGTTGGTTCGTAGACGGAGTCGTCCTCGCGCGTGCGCGTGGCGGCGGGTGTGGCGGACGACGGTGCGGAGAATACGCCGGTTGGTTCGAGGGGGTCTGTTGGGCTGGTGGTTGCCGTGGATGGTCCGTCGACGTCCATCGGCACGGTAGTTGTGCTTGGTTCTGCCGCCGGGCCTGGTGCTGGTTCCTCGGCGATTGTTGGGGCGAGCACTTCGGGTTTTGGTGTCTCTTCCATGATAATATCTGTGGTGGGTTGCTCAGCAACTGGAGGCGCGGTAGATACCGCCTGTTCCCCAGTGCGTGGCTGTTCTGGTTCAACCTCGTCGAGATACTGAGAAATCACCTGCATGGCGTCGTAGAGAGTCCTGTCGCTGAGTTTGAATGTGACTCTGAGCACGATACTCCCGGAGTTAACACCGCATTGCGACAGTGTCTTCTGGAGATCCTCGAGAGCCGAGTACTCTCTCCCCATGATGTTGACAATCGGGGCGTTGTGGTAGAGCTGGCCGCTAGTTGTGCCCACAGGCAGACCCCGCCCAGTGAGGTCGAGACCAGACTCTGTGCTCTCGAACTGGCGCATCACCTTCCATAGCGACATGTCGCTGGGAAGCTTCTTGGTGTATCGCTTGCCGTCAACATCGAGGGCGATGGACACCACCGAAGCGCTCTTTGACTTTTGTACGAGCTCGAGCTTTGCGCCAGGACTGAGACCCGATGTCCTGAACGGACCCGTCAGGTCGACAAGTTTTTGCTTATGTCTATGCCGGTTAGCCTATTGCTGCGCGAAGAAACAGATCGGGTCTGGTTTGGAGTCTTGGACCTACTTGAGCTCGTACTTGTCGCTCGTCAAGTTCAGCTTCCTGCATGCCTCACCCAGAACATCGACCAAGTAAGTCCCCGGCGAGACCTTGACTTTGGCTCGTCTGAGATCGGTCGAAACGACCTCGACGTGGGCAGACATGTTGGACAAGTTGTGGAATACAGATGGATATGATCAAGGACTCCGACTCTCTGAGCAGCTGCTGAGCAACTCGAGCTCCACTCTCCGCGGAATGAGCTGGAACGATCGGGCTGCTCCCGGCCAAACAAGCGGGTGAGCTCAGAGGTCGCAGGATGCTGTAGTTGCTTTGTTCCAACGGGATATATCTGTCGAGATTTGCTTGTTTGTTGAAGTGGTTGGATTCGACACCTAAGTAAACCGGACTGGTGACGGTGAGGTGACTTTTGTGTTGTAAGCAAATGGATGGAGCTCAAGGTCCCGCCACTGCCACTTCAGTCTGCAACTGTGCGGGCTGTGAGACGCAACCACTTATGCAATAAGAGCACGTCAAAATAGGTGCACAGAAATCAAGCTTCGTAATGCTGTCAGCGGTGAGTCGAGAGGTATCGAAATAGGTGGAATTTCAAGGACAGGTCGTGAGGTTGTCTCTTGTCAGTTGTTGTGGACAGGCAAGCAGGCAGGCAGCCATGGGTGATGGAGGGGCAATTCCACTTTGGGCCAGCTGCGATGCTCGAGCCGGAGGGGCGGACACTGCAGGGTGCCGCTGCCCATCGCCCTGCTTCCGGTTTAGCGCCGCCCAACACCGCCTTTCCCTGCCCAGGCAGACCCCGGTCGCTTCCAAGCCACGCCAGCTGCGTGCTGCCTTGCACGTCAACTCCAGCCAGCAGCGCAGGCCGTCAGCTGGAGCTCCAACCCGACCTGCCTGTTGATGCAACAAGCTCCAACGACAACCTCGAACGCCTCACCACCACCGAATCCGCAACCCCATCCGCAGCCGCATTTGGCAACGAAATTCCCACCACCTCGAATCTCGATTGATACTTTCTCCAGCTTCCCAATTATCTAACACGCCGAAACCCAAGTCGGTCCCATCCGCCGTTCTCGTCCCCCAGTACCGACACCAATCAAAGCCCCAACTAAAGAACACCTTCCACACACACGGCCAAGATGGTATGCACCGCCCACGTCTCCCGTCTTTCTCGTCGGCCACTTTACATTTACTAACCGCTCATGTTTCACAGTCGTCCCCCTTCTCAATAAGTACGCTCCTCCCCTCAACCGCTCCTCTCCACGCCATGGAACCCAACCTCCCAAACCAAAGAAAGACCAACAACATCTAACACCCACCCCCCCCCTCAAAACAGACGGCGGCGCCTGCGTAGCCATGGTCGGCAAAGACTGCGTAGCCATAGCCTGCGACCTCCGCCTGGGCCTGCAAGCCCTGACCGTATCCAACAACTTCCCCAAGGTCTTCCAGTACGGCGACAACGTGTTCCTGGGGCTGACGGGGCTGGCGACGGACGTGTCGACCGTGTCGGACCTGTTCCGGTACAAGGTCAACATGTACCGGCTGCGCGAGGAGCGGCAAATCGCGCCGCGCACCTTTGCCAACCTCGTCAGCAGCAGCCTGTACGAGCGCCGCTTCGGCCCCTACTTTGTCAGCCCTGTTGTGGCCGGGCTCGATCCCAAGACTGGCGCGCCGTTTATCTGCGGGTTTGATAGTATTGGGTGCATTGATTTTGCGCAGGACTTTATTGTCAGCGGGACGGCGACGGATCAGTTGTTTGGCATGTGCGAGAGTCTGTGGGAGCCGGGTTTGGTATGTTTTTTATATGCACTGGTCCCCTGCCCGACCGCGATGAGAGAGGATCGAGGTTGGGGTTTTCCCCTTGAGGAGAGGAGGGATTGGGTTTGTTTGCTGACTGATGTGATTGCCGTTTAGGGCCCGGATGAGCTGTTCGAGACCATCTCGCAGTCGCTTCTCAACGCCGTCGACCGCGATGCGCTTTCCGGTTGGGGCGCCCACGTCTACATCATCGAGAAGGACAAGGTGACCAAGAGGCTGCTGAAGGGGCGGCAGGATTAAGAGGGCGGTTGGGGAGAAGCTGCTGGACATGGCAGGATGGATGATGGATGGATGGATGGTAGTCAGTCTTTTCTGCGACTGAGCTGGGCATACAAGGGGCGTTGTGTAACACTAGGGGCATTTCGAGACACCGTGGTCAACATCGTAAGAAAGACCGCATAACGAACCAGTTCCGCGACATGTGCATGTGTATGTGTGAATATATTGCTTGCGTGGCCGTTTTTGATCTATCTGCTACTGTACAAATCTACGCGTGTATCTCCGCCTGCTCGCACTCTATTGCTCCTTCTTCCCCTTCGGCAACCTGCCGGTAGAGCTCTGAACGAAGAACGCCCGCTCCACAAGCTTGAGGCCCTCATCGAGGAGACTGCGACATGTTAGCAAATGATCAATCATCTCCAATAACGATGGGTAAAAGGACTACTCACATAACAGGCGCGCTGATGGCGAGCACTGCCTTCCATTCGGCCCAGTTGAGCGGCAGGATAGAGAACAGCGTCTGCAGGAAGGGCGTGTACAGCAGGGCAAAGTGCAGCGCCATAGACAGCGCAATAGCATACACCAGCATCATGTTCTCCCACACGGGGAGCGTCAGGAGCGACTCGCTCGACGACAGCGCGTTCATGGCGTTGAACATCTCGATGACGACCAGGATCGACAGCGACACGGTCGATCCGGCCTTGGCCATCTCGTTGCCAAACATCTGGCAGCCAATCTCGGGGAAGTCGGTGGAGCAGCGGTGGAAGTGCGACAGCTGGTAGAAGCTGATCTGGGGGCCCTCCGAGTAGAACATGAACCACCAGGCGTATCCGGCAACCGTGGCGAGACCGACGTAGGTGCCGATGACCAGGTAGCGGAAAAAGAGCCAGCCCCCGATCAGGGCCTCGTCGCGCTTCCTCGGCTGCCGCTTCATGATGTCGTGGTCAGGCGGGTTGAACGAGAGGGCGGTGGCCGGGAGACCGTCGGTAACCAGGTTGACCCAGAGAAGCTGGACGGGGATGAGAGCCTCGGGCATGCCCAGGGCAGCCGTCAAGAAGATGGAGACGACCTCGCCAATGTTGGACGAGATCAGGTAGCGGATGAACTGCTGGGTGTTGTTGTAGATGGACCGGCCCTCCTCGATGGCGACACCGATGGTGGCAAAGTTGTTGTCCGCCAGAACCATGTCGGCCGCAAGCTTGGACACGTCGGTGCCGGAGCCCATTGCCACGCCAATATCAGCCTTCTTGAGCGCGGGTGCGTCGTTCACACCGTCACCGGTCATGGCAACGACTTCGCCAAGCGACTGGAGCAGGTCCACGAGCTTGGACTTGTGAGCAGGCTCGACACGGGAAAACAGAGAGGCTGTCTTGGCCGCCTCCAGCTGTTCGCTGGGGCTGAGGTTGTCGAACTCGCGTCCAGTGAAGCTCTTGCCAGTCAGGTCCTCGTCGTGGCCAAACACGCCAATCTGGCGGCAGATGGTCTCGGCCGTGTTGCGGTTGTCGCCTGTGACAACGATGACGCGAATGCCGGCATCCTTGCAGTTCTGAATCGCAGCAGGGACCTCCGGGCGGGGGGGATCCAGCATGCCGACAAGGCCAAGAAGCGTGAGGTTCTGCTCCAACGCGGCATACTCGGAAGTGGACTTGGCCTTGTGGAGGAGGGGCTCATCCTGGACGCGGTCACGGCTGGCCAGCGCCATCACACGGAGACCCCGGTTGCCATAATCTACGACCTCCTTGAGAAGGAGGCCAGCGAGCTTGCGGTCCAGGGGAACCCTCTTGCCGTTACGTCCGAGAAGAACATGGGTGCAACGCTCGATAATGGATTCGGGCGCGCCCTTGACGAAGAGCTTCTGCTTGGGTCCATCCTCAACAAGAACCGACATGCTCTTGCGATCGCGGGAGAATTCATACGTCGCAAGGCGGTTGTACTGCTTCTCGTACCAGGAGCTGGCGTAGTGGACGCGGTCCTGGGGGTGGCTGCTAGACGGGGCGCATGGGCCAATCTTTTCGACCATAACGCGGAGAGCGCCCTCAGTGGGTTCACCAATGTTGGAGTAGGTTGCCGAGTGCGGGTGATAATCGAGCCGTGATTCGTTGCAGAGAGCGGCGACTTCAGTCATCTGAAGAACGGTGGAGGATTCCTGGGCGAGGTCCGAAACGGTCTGACCTTGGAACTTGATGGCGCCCTTGGGTTCGAAAGTAGTGCCCTCGACGTCGAGCTCCTCCAGGTCGGTTCCGTCATTGTTGATATAGACAATCTTGCTGACGCTCATCTGGTTCGTGGTGAGGGTGCCCGTCTTGTCGGAGCAGATGACGCTGCAGCTTCCGAGCGTCTCGACCGAGGGCAGGCTCCTGACTACTGCGTTTTTGGCAGCCATCTTGCGGGTGCCCAGTGCGAGACACGTGGTAATAACAACAGCGAGACCTTCAGGGATGGCGGCGACACCGAGAGAGACGGCGATCTTAAGGTAGTAGATGGCGCCCTTGGTCCAATTTCCGTGGCTGGGGTCGTTGAAGTGAGGGATGTTGATGAGCCAAACCAGAATGCAAATGACGGTGATGACCTTGGCGAGCTGGTCGCCAAAGTCGTTGAGCTTCTGCTTCAGGGGAGTAGGCTCGGAGATCTGGGCGGTGATGCTCTCGTGGATATCGCCAATCGCGGTGCGCGAGCCGGTCAGGACGACGACGGCCCGGGCGTGGCCGGTCACGACGGTGGTTCCCGAGAATAGCATGTTGGTCTGGTCCTGGAGGACCGCCTTCTCATCGTTGACGACGGCATGGCTGTCCTTGCCGACACTCTCGCTCTCTCCGGTCAGAATGGCCTGGTCGACGGCAAAGCTGTTGCTCTGGATCGCAATCAGGCGGCAGTCGGCGGGGATGCGGGCACCAACGGAGACGTCGACAATGTCGCCGGGGACAAGCTCCTCAGCCTTAATGCGGTGGACCTGGCCGTTGCGCACGACGTTGGCCTCATTGGCCGAGTATTCCTGGAGGGCGGCGATGGCCTTCTCGGCGCTGCTCTCCTGGGAGACGCCGACGACGGCATTGAGGATCAGGATGGTGAGAATGACGGCCGGGTCGACGAATGCGCTCCAACCCCCCTCTTCCTCGAATAGCGCCAGCACAAACGAGATAGCTGCGGAGCCGAGCAAGATGAGCACCAGCTGGTCTTTGAATTGTTCGAGAATGAGTTCCCAGAGCGGAGTCGGGGGCTCCTCGGCGATTGCTGTTGGGGAAGAGAGCTGTCAGTCACCACGAACGGAACGGGGGTCTCTGTCTCTCCGTGAAGTCGTCCAGTCACACTCACCATTCTTTCCATGCTTGGCTCGCGACGTCAAGACTTGGGCGTCAGTCAAGCCCGTTGACGGGCTCGCCCCGAGAGTGCCAAGCACCTCGTCGATCGGCTTTGCAAAGGCGTCATCCATGGTTGCCGGCGTGCCGGGCCCTGGCTGGCAGCGGGGCGTGTCTTAGGAAGAGCAACAGCCTCCAAGCCTCGAAACGGGAAATCGCAAATCGCAAAACCGAGAATGGAATTCCGCCGTCAAAGAGCAGGAAACGAAAACGAGAGCGCTTATACAAGCGTCATACGGCAAAGAGGGAAAAAAAATAAAGAGAGAGACAGAAAGTCAGCCTCCTCAAGCTAAAGATGCCAAAAGCGAGTGGAATGGAATCCGAAACAGGCTTGCTCTTCTTCTAACTTTAGTCCCGAATCCCATGTGCACGACGTGTCCAGTTCAAACAAGTCGCCGCTCGGCATCCTTTTCTGGGTGGAGTTCCAAGGTTGAATGCTGACAGGTCGCCCCTGTCGCGAATCCCCGGCCCTTGTTGGTTCAGGTACCACGCTGCGCCCCACAGCGTGGGCAAGGGCTGGGTCCGCCCCACGTTTGGCTTCGGCTCGCTCGCCTCCAGCAGCCGTTGGGAGAATCTCTTACCCAGCGCCAGGGCGGCCAATCACCGCCCTGTGAGCGAGCTGGAGAGGCGGTTGGTTGGTGGCTTTCTCCGATGGCTGCAACACTCGATAGTTACCTCCGAGTGAACAGCAACAATTCAACATGGAACCTGACTACAGTACTTGTGGACTTCAGTATTCCGTCGAGGAAGGTGCCCATCTTGGCATGGGGCCTAGATGGTCTCAGGTTGGTTGTTTTCTGTGGTTCCATTTCTCGGAAACGCGCCCTTCTCGATGTCCCAACAGGGATAAGAAAATAGACAAGGCCGCAGTGGAGGCCGAGAGGAACATTCTGGATGCCTGTGCCACGCTCGGGTCACGGCTGACCCATCTGCTCGAAACGAGGCCACGGATTGGCCTGCGCGAACTTCGGATCTTGAATGGCTGCAGGTTCCTCTCACACAAGCACCCCATGAGTTGCCATACAGAAATACGGAATACAACATATGTTACACTGTAAATGACAAGCCGCGTCTCGATTTCAGAACCAAGAGAAGAATACCCGCGGAACTGAGGATCCGACGGCATGCTTCACATGAAGATTTCTGGAAGTTAGGTAGTGTAGGCAGGCACTTGGTAGGCAGCGTGGAATGTCGAACCAGACAAGGCAGCCTGGAGAGCTCACCATGAATTCAAGCAGCCATGAGTGGACAGTGAGCGGCCAGCCAGAATTTTACCCCGCCAACCCCCGCGCCCCAAGTCAACAGTGGAACAAATAGCGTCAGGCAACAGAAAACAATCAAGACCTCGCAGGCACTCAGGCTCATATATCAGCAATCAACTGCCGGCCAGAAGAAACCTCAAAACCAACATCAACCTTCAGTGCATCGTCCATCTCTACAAACTCAAAAACAAAAAATGGCGCCCCCGACCCCGCTCGCCATCGCCACGCAGGCCGTCAACCGCCTCGTCAAGGAAGAGTCCTACTACCACAAGGAGCAAGCCAGCCAGGAGAAGCGCATCGCCAAGCTGGAGCAGGACATTGAGAACAACAGCCCCGATCTGGACAGCAACGCCGAGTACATCCTGAAGCAAGAGGTAACGGTCCCGGTTTATCTTTTCCGGCTCGGCCACAGTGTACAACCCTAACCCTGTATCTAGAAAACCGCCCTGGAGGAGACAAAGGCAGTGTTTGAGCCCCTGAGGCGGCGCATCACCGACGCCGTGGAGAAGCTCGAGGAGCAGATTGCTATCTCGGAGAGCGATGGGACTGGGTCGGAGGAGGAGCTGAAGAAGGCGAAGGACGCGCTGGAGGCGGGGCAGAAGGTTGGGAAGGAGGAGGAGCAGCAGGAGGGGGGTGATAAGGAGGAGTTGTAGGCCGTGGGACTGATTTGAATGAACGAGTTTATCATACTTCTTTTTTGTTGGGCAAGCAAGTGAGATTCATGGTTCAGTCATCGGGCATAGTGGTTGATGATTGATACTCCCTCTACTGGGCATTGCTGCCGCCGCGTTGCTGTAGCTGTCTATGTCGTGTCCATCGTATCTGCCTCCCCTCCGGCCTGCGGCGTGTCGTCCGCCGGAGGGGGACTCAACGGGCTGTCAGGCTCCGACTCATCATCCCTGGTCTCCCCCATCTCGACATCTTCGCCCTCCTCCGCATCGCCCTGGACCGATTTCGTTTCCGGCTCAGCCGACCCCTCGCGGCTTCCCATCCGGCTGCCAACCTGACTACCCATCTGGCTACCCATCTGGCTGCCCACCTGTGAGAAGCTCGCGCCCATATCAGTCGCACGCTTAGCCATAAAGGACTGGCTCGGAGCAGGACTATCCCGCGCCGGCGTCTGCCCACCAACCGACACAGGCCGCGGCGTGCCCGCCATATCACCACTCTCCACCCCATTCTTCGGCGCCAGCCCGCTCTCGGGCCTCGGCGAGCCCTCCCGACTCCCCAGCCCCGAAGGCCTCGGCGTGCCAGCAGCCTCATCATCATCCATCCCCTCCCTCCTCTCCACCTCCTCCTTCTCATCCCTGATCAGCCTCCGCAGCCTCATACTCTCCTCCATAATCCTCGCGAACTGCTCCCTCCTCTCATGCCACGTAACCCCATACGCCTCCCTCTCCGCCTCAAGCTCCGCAATCTCGTCCTCGAGCTTCTGCAAGTTCGCCGCCTGCTCGGAGCGCGTGCGCAGCGCCGGGTTGCTGGTGATGGCGTCGGCGAGGGCGTCGAACTCGCGGCGCTGGGCGAGCGTCGCCCGCGCCTCGTCCAGCTGCCCGCGCAGCCGCGCCGTGTTGTCCCGCACCGACTGCGACGCCGCCACGATCCGCTCCCGCTCCGCCGCGTACCGCTCACGCTCGCGCTCGTTGGCCGTCAGCAGGAATTGTAGGCGCGCGATGCTACTGTCGAAGGCTGCGAAGTCGAGCGTGACGTCTTCTTTGAGCTGGTGGAGGTCGAGCGCTGCTGCTGCGGCTGCGTCGCCCGGGGCTGGGGTGTCGTTGTCATCGCGCAGCTGGGGGGTGCTGTTGGGGAGGGGGGTGCCGTTGGTCGGCTCTGGTGGTGGCGTGGGAGCCTGCCGCGCGCGGGCGATTGTTAGGGTGTGGAGGGTGTTGAGACGCTTGGTGATGCGCTTGAAGGGTTTTTCTTCGACGTTGAGGAGACGCGATTTGTGAAGCTCGTTTTCCTCCTTGTCGTCGAGGAGGCCCCAGGTCGCCATCTTGCGATACGGTATGGGATGGTTTTGATGTTTGCAGGCTTGGTGGTTCTGTGAGATTATATTTGTATACCGAGCGAGAAAATCGACCAAATATGGTCCTCGAAATATCCGACGTGACTTTGTCAATGTTGGTTTATTACTCGGTTGTTGAACGCAGTTGCTGCAAACGCAGTTGACCTTGCTGGGCTTTGGAGTTGAGGATGGAGTGGAAAGAGCGAGCAGTGTGCTGATTGGCTGTGTTGGAGCATCTGCGCAACAGCAGTAAATCATACAGTGCGCAGCTGAGCTGTTTCAGTGCATCCTTGCAGGAGACATACATGACGGGAACGAACATCCTCAAGAGATCCGCAGGAAAACCCGAGTCATCTGACGCATCCTGTTTGTTTGTTTTGCAAAGTGACATATCCACATGTGTTGCGCGTTTAAAGTAAACCTATGACACAAAGTTTGAGTAGGGCGCTGTGCTGGAGACATGGCTCGCAGCAAGCAGTGGAGGCAACCTGCTGCGAGGCGGTTGCCTGCGAGGCAGGTGTCACAGTGCCCCCCATAAAGTTCGCCCACTGTCCAAGCCTCTGGGCTCGCCTGCTGTTTCGTTATTCGCCAGCCTCTGAGGAGAGCTGCGCCCGACAACTCACCTCGCCAATATCTGTGACAGCCAGCCCTATCTCATCAACTGTAGTTGGCCTTCACCTCGACCTCCCATAACTTTTCATTTTTTGACTTGACCATTTTGAGGCCAGTTACTCACAAGGTGATTCTACTCCAAATATCAAAAACACCAAATCACCAAAACTCGATCGGCCTGCATCGACTCGGCTTCCGAGTCCGTCTCTTCAACCCACTGCAGCCTTGACGCGGAGGACATAACAATGCTCGAAACCGTTCTGCAGCATCCTGCCAAGTCGGACTCGACTGCGTATCAGCACCACCTCCCGCCAGCATAGCATACTGCACCTCAACGGGCATCCGGGTGTCTCTCCAACTCCGTTCATCCCAACTCGCTGATAAACAATACCTTCCTACCTATATAACCCGGTTCCCCCGGCCAAGGATTGCCCATCATGTTTGAACCAACACAACCCAGACGCGGTCCTCTCTCTCTTGTTGATCTCTGTCTCAAGAAAGCTCTAGACCATATCGATTTGATTACCGGCCTTGGAACCATGGCTCCCCGTTTTACCGAGAGACTCTTGAAGTCTATCAAGAGCGCGTCTCAGCTTCACGCCTGGGAGCTCAAGAGTGACGACATCTACGATGAGACCGTGGAGCATTGGCACCGCCTCATCAAAAAGGACTTTCCAGTCCTTGCTGCCAAGCACAAGCTCGTCCCCAGTGACCGCGAGTCCTGGCACAAGGTCTACGACCAGTACAAGAAGCTCGATGAGGAACAGATTGCCTCCGTCACCGAGAAGATGAAGCAAGGCTTTGCGGCCAAGGACGCCGAGAAGACCTCTCGTCTCACCAAGGTTGTTGCTGGCGACAAATATGCCAAGCTGCAACCGCACCGAGCCAAGTCTGGGTTTTCTCGCACCCGGACCGGCCAGCTATCCTTCTTGGAGAAGACCAGGCGCGAGCTCGTCAGAGATTCTGCCTGCTTCCGCAAACCAGATGGCTTTGTCCCGCCAGGTCGAATCAGAAAAGAATCCGGGAGCATGGCGGCGACCGCTGGGATTGCCAGCCGGAAGCTCGACCAAACTGCAAAGGATGTACCCAGCATCCCCGACAAGTCGGCTGAGCGCGAGATCGATGATCTTGCTGGACACATGAGCTCAGGAGATGACGACCTCTTCGGTGACCTCGAGCCGAAGGGACAGTCTTCTTCGTCATCAACCAAGTCTCTCGCCAAGTCTCCGACAGCCACATCTACCCCGGCCATGTCTCCCTCCGCCACGTCTCCCCCGGCCACGGAGCAATCCACCTCCAAGCGCCGCCGGAGCAGCGAGGACACAGACACAGAACAACCCGCCAAACGGCCCCGGAAGCCTGATACCACATCCACTTCCGCCACGCCAACATCTGGCACAGTCCCGCTCCGAGTCCCCGGTCCCAAGAACCGACCCAAGGGTCTCTCGGCTGCCCCAGGCGCCAACGGAGTCCCTCGTCTCGTGAGAGTGGGGCCCACAGCCAGCACCAGGAGAGACAGGCACTTTAACTCTACTCGTTTCCCGCGGCGCTGACTGTGGACGGCACCACCACTGCTGAGAGGAATAACATGGCGGACGGGGAATCATTGGACTAAGATCATGGGGCGTTTCAGCATGGCTTGTTTATGAGTTTACGGGTTTATGAGTTCATGGGTTTATGAGTTTATGGGTTTACGATTTGCATGTATCATGTCTTTTCTTGTTTGGATTTTCCATGGGCGGGCGGCAGGTCTTGGAGTCAGGCTGGGCAGATCATCACCCTCGCGGGTTGGGGCCGGTCACAGGGTTTCTAGTTTGGGGGTAGCAACGCATCTGTTTCTATGTAGCTCAAGACGTGTTGCGAGTGTTTATTTGTTTCTTTGTTTGTTTTGTACGATGTTTGGCACATGGCGCTGTGTACAATGTATGCTGGCATGGATGCAAGATAGGTTCCAACCTGCCTTGCCTAATGTATAATGTTGTCATCAAAACACAAAAGATGGGTTTCTGCCTGCCTAATGACAATGTTGTTGTTGTTGGTGTTGTTGTCATGCACGAGTTTGTTGTATTGAACTGAGAGGTCTCCATGTCGGCTCGAGAAATACTCGACTGCGACTGACCATTACAGATTGTAGTTTGACCACAACTTGTTGACATGTTCTTTGCATCCTCAACAATGCCATCAATACCGCCAGTGACAATACCCCTCGAGTCACGCCCGACTTCTCTGTCAACCTTCCCTTTTACTGCATGCCTCAACCAACGCCCCTCTTCCAAAAGGCACACGACACCACAGTTCGAATCGCGACAGCCTCTCAAAGTCTCCGCTACAAGATCATCATCACACGCAAACACACTCCGGCAAAACCTCGCCAACAAGAACAGATCCAGTCCAAAGCTTCCTCTATTGCCCCCCTCCCGGGGAAGAAATCAACGCTGATTGATGCTGCACCGAACACCCACTCATCCACCCCATCCACCGTACCTCCTCGGCTCACCCCTCCTCGCCCACCCCTCCTCCTCACGACCACAATGCCACCACCATCTGCCACCCGTTCCTTCCCCAACCTCAACCTCAACCTCAAACTTCTTAAACCTCTCAAACCGGGTGCGGCCACTCACCGCCCCCCGCGGAGCGCCAAAACCAGATGCAGCGTCGCGCCGCCCTCGAGACTGTAGTCGTCCGCTGTCTTGTCATCGACCCTACAAACCCCGTGTGAGAAAAGAACAGACCATGGTTGGTTAGATATGGGGGTGAACCCGGGGGGAAAAGAGTAGCGACTGTGGGGTGGTGTGAGGGGCGTAAAGCGAAACGGGACTACTTACATCTGCTTGCCACCGTAGATGAGGCGCTGCTGGGCGGGGGGGATGCCTTCCTTCTCTTCGACTAGTTCTTTGATTTTGGAGACCTTTTGTTTTCCGACTCTGTTAGTAGATATACCTATGTATGGATGTCATGCAACGGGTGGGTGAGAGATGGGGTAATGGGATAGGGAGACGTACCTGGTCTGAGCCCTCGACGTTGAGCTCGATCTCCTTGCCGGTGAGTGTGCGGACCCTGTGGGTTGGTTTGTCAGTATGGATTGGTGGGTGTGGAAGGTATGGATGGTGGGTTGGTGACGGTGGTAAGGATGAAGGTGAGGGTGAGAGTAATTAATGATGGCGGGGTTTGCGAACGGGGAGCGAGGGCGTACTTGATGAGCATGGTGACGGTTTTGTTTTTGTTTTGCGGGGGGAGTTGGTCGGCCTTGTTGGTTGCGTTATGGTTCGGCGAGATGTATGATGGGAAACCCGGACTTGAAGTGAGCACGGCGGAGTCTTGCGGTCCACAGTTTGGGGTTTTGGGAGACGGGCAAACAGCAAATGGATGAGCAAGCAGGCTGAAGGCAGCAGTGGTGTGGCAGTCAACGGCGGAGGAGGGGTAGTGGGGTAGCTGCAGTAAGGCTGTCGCACAGACAAGTGGGGCGGCCGAACCCTTGCGGCCTTGCCTGGCTTTGCCTTGTGTTGGCGACATCAACCGCAGCGACCTCAGAAGCGAAGGGGTACTGTGTCCGTAAATAAGAGGGTCACTGGGACATTTCGTCTCCCTTGTCCTGAAGGACCTCATAGTCTCTGAGACTGGGCTTTGGGACCCAACGCCAAGCGTCACCTCATTAGTTTTGCAGAACATATCCCCCAACCCAACCCTGATAACCAGGGCTGTTGATCCAGTTCAAGCTCCAGAAGAGAGGTAGTTAGCCTCGCGGCGCAGTAAACAGGCTTGCTTGATCATTGAAACCCAGAACCATCATATTGTTACACCGGGACTGCTGGCCATCTTTCATAAACATACAGTGGAGATTGTCCCATCGCCTCCCTTCCCATCACCTTCACTTCCTCTCGACATCCTCAAACACATTCAGACCCAGGCCCTCCGAGTCGAGGAGCAACCTGTTCTTGCCGCCCGCCTCCTGCAGGAGCCCGGCAATCGTCCGGGCGTTCTCCAGCTTCTTCAGCTCCACGTACGCCTTGTTCTTCTTGATAGCCTCGCCGATGAGCTCGGCGGACCGGGCCTCACCCTGGGCCTTGACCACCATGGCCTGTTTCTCCTGGCGGGCCTTGTCAACGATGAAGGCGGCTCGCTGGGCCTCTTGTTGCGCAACCTGCTTGGCCTCGACTGCTGCTGTGAACTCGGGAGAGAAGGCGAGGTGCTGTGTGCGAGTTAGCCAAACCATGTGAAAACAACCGTTCCGTATCCCATAGACCCACCGTCAGAGACACATCATCCAGCAGGATGTTGAAGCGCGCAGCTCTCCGTGAGAGGTTGTCGCGCACGAGCTTGGCAACCATCTCTCTCTGGGTGATCAGCTGGCTGGCGTTGAATTGAGCAACGACGCTCTTGAGAACCTCGTTGACGATGGAGGGAAGGACACGCTCGTCGTAGTCTTGGCCGAGGGTCCGGTAGATCTGGGGGAGGGCCTGGACCTCGGGCCTCGAGAGCACACGGCAGGTGATGTTGACCATCTGGAGATCCTTGGTGCCGGTCAGGGAGGAGACGTTTCTCGGCTTCGCGCGCACATCGTAAATAATCGGCGTCTCAAACCACGGGATGACCAGATGGGTTCCTGTGCTGTCGCGTCAGCTTGAGATGCACGCGGGCTCTGGAGTTGCAGCTTGGAATTGGAATCGGGAAGGGAGGCATGGACGGGACGGAACGGGGCGGAACGGCCGGGTCGCACCTTCAGAGTAGATATCCTTGCTGACACCATTTATTCTCCTGTACTTGATCGCTCTGTGACCACCGTCGACGTTGAACAGGGCGCTCTGGAAGAGCAGGGCGCCGCCACCGATGAGGAAGAGACCGGCGAGGCCGCCGCCGAGACCACGGGGAGCGCGAGGGGCCCCGCCCGGGAACCCCCCACGGCCGCCGGCATTTGCGGCCGCCCGGATCTTCTTGATGTAATCGTCGAATGGGCTGCGGTTCGACATGTTGTCTGATGGTGCCGTCGTTGCTGAGGCTCGTGGAGTTGACACTGACAGCTCGGTTTGCGTGGTGGAGAATCAGCTTCGGGAGCTTGCGATGCTTGGCACCCTGGTCTGTGCGCTGAGTTAGTTTGGGCGACTAGTTCACGTGCGCCAGCATTACTGGTTACGGTACTGTACCAGCGATTTCAGCCAAGCTTTAAACGTTACACGGGTCCCACAATGACTTTCACCTTGATGGCTTCTATTGAACCTCCATCCTCCAACTCATCAACTGTAAATTAATTCACGGCCTTTCTTCAGACGAAAACTGCATCATCCGAATCCAACCACGGTGCCGAACTTAACTTTAAAGAAGGGAATCCACGTGATTCTGGGACCTGAAGGGAAAAAAGAGTCTGGAAATCCCAATTGCCGTGGTAGCCACATCCTCTGGTGAAAATCCATCACTTCTCTGCTGCCCTGCCTTTGTTGGTCCAAGACCTTTCTCTCTCGCCGCGCCACTCCATCTCCCGAAGTGACATCCTCAACGTCGGCCTTCGCTCGTGCCATTGGCTTTCGCGTTCGCGTATCGATACTTTGCTTTCTAGTCTATATCCCCAACTAGTAGCATCTATCTGCAAGAACCCGCCTGTTGCAGTCTGGGCCATTCTCACGGCCCTGTTGCAACCATGTCGACTCGACAGCCATCGCGCGTCGTGTTTGTGGGCAATATTCCCTATGGTGAGCGCCGGCAACTAACCTGCTTACCGCCCTCTAAACCTTTCACTGACAACCGATGCAGGCTTGACGGAGGAACAGATCACAGAAATCTTCAGCGGTGCTGGTCGGGTGCTGAATTTCCGGCTCGTCTATGATCGTGAGACCGGTCGACCAAAAGGCTTTGGCTTTGCAGAATTCCCCGATTACGGTACGCATGCCTCTCTTCTTCCAACTGGAAAGCCGAGCAATTATTGATTCCGGTGATTTGTTCTAGACTCTGCGGCCTCGGCAGTCCGGAACCTGAACGACCACGAAATCATGGGTCGCAAGTTGCGCGTTGACTTTAGTAACGAAACCGTCAACGATGACGATAACCGCGATCGTGATGGTGCTGTACGTCTTGCTTGAGAGAACCCCCAGACGATCCCTCAGAACCTAACTAACCCCCATTCTCTAGCCGGGTGCGCAAGGCAGCAACTACGCCAACCCCAGCGCCCCCAACGGCAGCAACAGCGCGATCGCCCCAGGGCCCTCCGGCAGCAACCTGCCCTCCGGCCCATCGAATTCATCCTCGCTTCCCCCCCTTCCTCAAGGCAAGGACCTTCCCCCGGGCGTATCCTGCACCGACGCCATCTCACGCACGCTCAACACCCTGCCACCCGCCCAATTGCTGGACATCCTCCAGCAGATGAAGACCCTCGCGACCAGCGACCCGTCCCGCGCTGCTGAGCTGCTCACCCAAGCCCCGCAGCTCAGCTACGCCATCTTCCAGGCGCTGTTGATCATGGGGCTGGTCTCGCCCGAGGCCATCAACGCAGTCCTCGAGCCCGGCTCGGCCGCAGCCGCATCCGCCATCGCCGCCCCGCCCCAGCAGATGCCCTACGGAGGCACTCCGCCCGTGGCGGCCGCTGGCAGATACCCGCCCCCTCCGCAGCAGGCTGCCCCACCTGCTGCTGCGCCCGCTCCGGCGGATCAGGACCCGGATGCTCTGATGCGCGCGGTCATGGAATTGCCGCAGGAAATGATCGACCAGCTGCCCGAGGCAGAGAGGCAGCAGATCATGGCGCTCAGGGCGAGCTATGGTGCGCAAGGTCATCGTTGAACTTGGGCGTATATTGGTTAGGGTGACCGGGACGCAAGATCTGCGGTGAAAGAAGAAATTCGGCTCACGGTTGATGGGCCAAACGCGAAGCAGGGTGAATTTTATCAAGAAGCTAACTCAGCGTCGCCTACTCTGTGGGGCGAGAAGGAGAAGTGGACAATACCGCCTTCGCTGCTGTTTGAGGACTCGATACAGATCCGGGACCTCCAGAGAGCAGACGGCGTCACCAGGAGAAGATTCTAGTGGAGACTACATGGTGATGAAAACGGGAACATATTAGGGAGCTTTAAGATGGGAAGGAAAGGGAGGTGCCCTCCCGGCGCATATTCACCAATATTGTACATAGATTTCGGGAATTCATCCACAAATATCACACAGTGAAGGGGCGAGAAAAGTATGTGCAAGTTTTGAACTGTCGGCAGCAACAGGGCCGGGGAAAACACAAAGCAGCCACATCGAAACAAGCGGGTGATACTGCGTGAGTATGTACCTATGTAAACCTACAATATGCCTGACGGTAGGTACATACAACGCCAACTGCCAGGACCTCAGACACCAAGCTCCACGTCACATCACAAAGCCCCGATCACCCAGAAAATCTCCGTACTTTCCCTGCTCCCATCCCCATCCAAGCATCTTGCGATGGATCCCGGCGTCTACCCAAAGACAAATGAAGCGCCCCCAACCCGACCTTCCAATGCAATGACTGCGCTGCTAAAGCGGCCCCTATTTATACACGAGATAGATGTATGCAGTCACCCCCAATAAATACCGACTTCATGCCAAAACCCAAAATCCCCCGCTTGCTATGTACGGAATAGCAGCAAACTCCCGCAAAACTCCAATCTTGATGAACCAACAAAACCCCGACGGCCTCAACCAAAAAAACTTCAAGAGCAAGAAAGAAACAAAGAGCAGACAGCCAAAAAAGATAAAACCTACCCCCAGCCATGGATGGGGCAGGCCAAGATCCCCCAGTATAGCTCTCCCCCTCAAACAATTTTATAAACCCTCTTCGCAATCCAATAACACATCAACCCAAAGAAAAGCAACCCCGCAGTGATCGCAATGAACCAGGCGAGGTCGCCCTCATACTCCTGGCCAGGAACCCAGACGTTCATGCCCCACAGGCCCGTGATGATGTTCATGGGCAGGACGATGGTGCCGAGCACGGTCAGCTTGCCGAGCACGTCGGCCGTCTGTTCCTGGCGCTCGTTCATGCGGATGTTGATCTGCGCTAGGTAGTTGCCGTGCGAGCGGGCTAGGATCCTGGCGGGTTGGGTATTTGGTTAGTTAAACATTGTGAAGGGGTGGGGTTCGGTTGGGGAGAAGGGGCGTACTTCTCGTAATGACTCAGGTTCGAAGTCATGGTCACGATGTGGTCCTGGATGTCGCCCAGGTACAGGCCGATCTCGGACCGGGGCGCCACCTCCCAGTGCTCGTTGCAGCGCTTGGCAAACCCCTTGATGACGTCGGCCTTGTTGCTGAGCAGTCGGTACAGCGACATGACCCGCTTGCGGCAGTCCCCGACACGCCGCAGCATGTCGCGCCCGGCCTCGGCCGACGTGACCTCGGCCGAGTCGCCCTTCTCGTTGAGGCCGTTCCTCCTCTTCTCCTCCCTAGCGATCTGGTCCTCGTCCGAGTGCATCTGCAGGATTTCGTAGTCGATATCGTCGACCTCGTCTTCGATTTGCTGGATGAGCGGCCCAAACACGTCGGTGATGTCGTCGATGATGGCGTACGAGATCCAGTCGGACGAGAGGATCAGGTAGTCGCGCAGCTGGCGGATGCGTCTGCGCACGTTGGCCGGGTGCGGGGTGACGGAGAAGTGGAAGCTCAGCACGCCTTCGCGGAATACGACGACGTACATGTTGACGGGCTCGAGGAAGTCCTGGCTGCCAGGGTCCTGATCAAAGGAGCGGTAGTTGACAAAGTAGTAGTTCCGGAATAGCTCCACTTTCTCCCGCTGCTCTTGCATCATGATATCCTCGGCCGTTAGCGGATGGATGCCAAACGCCTTGGAAATGACCTTCATCTCGGCCTCGGAGGGACTGAGGACGTCCAGCCACCAGACCGGCCGGTCGCCAAATTTGGGCGGTTTGGCGGGCTTCTCGTTTTGTGAAAATTTGGAAGGGTCTGGCGACTTCATTCGGGATGGGGATTGTTCACCCGAGCCGGCCTTGGTGTCGTCGCTGTTAGACGAGTGTTTACGCTCGGCACCGTCTCGGTTTGTCGTTGCCAGAGATGGCTGGCGAGAGGGAATCCTGGGGTCGCCGCCTTGTCCTCCTAGAACCTGATACAAATCAACCTCCTCCTCCTGGTCCTCTTCCTCGCCGTCAGAACTATCTGAGAGGACGGGGGGGTCGGGAATAAAGAGCTCCTTAAATGTGCCTCCCGGCTTTACCAGCTCTGAAATGGTCTGGCTGTGGATGGTGCTCCGAAACTCCTCGTTGAAATACGTGAAACGGTAGGGCGCCTCCACCTCGGCTTGAAACCAACCGCGATGGACCGGCCGGAGCCTCCCGTTGATCAATTGCGGCTCAGTAATCCTCTTCACGCGCCGCTCCTCGCTCCGGCCTTCCTTCTCGAATCGGCTCCATTCGTCTAGAATGGAGAGGTCTGGCCATTTCCCGCGGCGTCTTCGTGGCCTCGGACGGTATTCTGAATCGCGGGCAGCAAGGTCGTCATCGCCAATATCGGAGAGGCCTTCTTGCGGGAAGCAGACGTCTTCTTGAGCCTGCATGGCAATGGTCTTCCTCCTTTCCAGGGGCGGCCGGTTATCCTCATCGTCATCATCTCCACGACGTCCAGGAGAATTCTGGTTGCGGTCAAGTTCATCACGCAGTAGAACATCACCAAAGCTCATGGTCATGTGGTCGGACGCGTGGAGGGCGGGAGACCCTGGAACCGATGGTGGGTAATTGATATTGTAGCGGTCGGCATGTGGCGGTCTTTTGTTGCTGCTTTCTCTGCTCGAGTTGCGGCGGCTGGTCGGTCTGCTCTTGCGCGGAACATCCCCCGTTCCATAACTGGTGATTGCTTCGCTTCTCTGGAAGACCGGACTGGAAAGCAAGGGCGCCCCTTCGTCGTCATCGTCACTATCCACCCTAACGGAGGCCCTCAATCTCGTGGCTGTTTGCGGCGTGGGGAACGACGCGCTCGTCGTCATCATCGATGGGCGTCTGGGTCGCAGGAATGGCTGCTGGTCTCTGGAGGGCGAGCTGTCAGCTTCCCGCGACGACATGGGGATAGAAACCGAGACCTCTCACCTATGGTCTAGCAGAGCCTCGCTCTCGATGCTGGTTGTGCTGAGGTTGCGGCCCGGTCTCCTGTAGAACCCCTGTGGCGCCTCTTCCAGGCCCTCGGAGTCGACGTTGTCCTGGGCGATCTCGTCGGGGGGGACGGCAAAGGACTTTCTTCGGGTCTTCTTCTTCCTCCCCCCTCTGTGATTCTTGCGTCTTCTCGGGGCGTGGCCAGACGACGAGGGCGGGTTTGGCGTGTTGGCTGAGGTTGATCCGGGTCTATCCGGAGGTGGTTGTCCCCTTAACGAGTCCATTGGGGATGGTCGGAGAACCCAAGACAGCGGGTCAGAGGAGGGGTGGGCGAATCAAGCTAGGCGGGTGCCTGGCGTGTCTTAATCGGGCCACAGAGTCAACGTCAACGCCGAGTTTTGGGCACGTGGTGTATGATCCCGGCTTCGGTTTATTTACTTTGGCGTCGAAACAAGTGGACGAGTTTGTGCAGAAGCGAGAACAAGAACAAGAACTGGAGCGGTGATTGGGGCCACGTCCGCGTGGAGTGGATTTGATAGGGCGAAGATGCAAGCCTGGATCGCCCTGTTTCTGCGGGTCGCGGCTGGGATTGCAGAAGTATCGAGTTGTGATATCTCTAGAAAGTTGTCATCAGGGGCTGCGGTCCTTGAGAACCTGGCCTGATGTTCGAGTTGGCGGTCGATGATGTCCGCAAAAAATGGGTTGTGGGCGCATTGTCGAAGCCGATGATGGAGCAGGGCGTTGGCGGATCGCAAACTGCCCCCGAAACCGCCCCAAGATGGAGTGGCGCTGTTCCCTGAACAAGCTTGCAGTCCCGTGTGATGTCAGCCAAAAGCAACCTGCATGAGGTGCTGCAGCTGCTGATTGGGCGCTGTGGAGCAAGGAGAGCTGAAAACGATGGAGCCTTGGTGACTGGACCCACTCCAGCTACGCACCCCACCACCGCGGGGGTCTTCGAACTGAACCCTGCTCGCCCTGAAACGAAACCCCGCGGCTCCGGGCCGTGATGAGCACGATCTCGACAATCGACAGGACTCGGAGATTCAGATATCTCGTACATGGACAGCAGCGTTCGGCAACTACATACTTGTTTGAAATGGGTTGAGATTTTGGTCCGGAGCCATAAAATGCATCCGATCCCGGGTTTAACTAAGGTATGTATATGCATGGCCTCGGAGTCCTGGAAGCTTCCTCAGGTTGGCCTGTATCATGTGCCAGTTCGCTTCTCCAACATCTATCCCGTACCCCTCCATCTTGCCCTCCACGAACTCAACATCGAGCGGCAAGCAGGGCATTTCCACTGGAACAAATGACACCCGTATCACCTAGGTGGGCTTCATCGGGCAGTTTTCAAGAACAGCATCTATTACCTCGAAACGAATACACACAAGAAGAAGTCCTCCCTCAAGTAATGGATGGAGCATCGGAGTATGTACTGTAGTAGACGTAGAGGGATGAACGGTTATTGCATCACGGAAATCCCGCCTGCTCAGACCCCAATGAGTCAGCTGGGAAGAGCTCGAAAGAGGTCTGAAGTTGCCCACCAGCTAACCGAGTCCACTGGCCCCGTCATCCGAGAGAGCTCTTGCGATAGCACCTAAGGCGGGGAACAGCCGGTCCGTTCGGCTGTGCTACCTGCCGATGTTTCCCCTCATGCGAAACTCATACAGATTACAGACCTTGACGTCCTGGACCTCCTTCACACGCCTCGCGCAAGAAGTCTACCTTGCCAATTCCTTGTCCTCGACTTTCGCCCCAAGAATCATCCAGTCCCCAACACACAAACAGACCATGGCCGACTTCCCCAAGCTCATCCCGGCCTTTACGGTCCAGGTAGACTCTCCCCTGCCCTCCCGTCTCCAACTTTAACTACCCCTCCGCTATCAACACCAATCCCCACCACCCCTCATCAACTTTCCACCACCTCCTCAACAACAAGCAACCAGATCCTCACATAAAACACCAACCTCACCTCCCAAACTGAAAACCTGCTAACAACAACTAACAACAACAATAAAAAGATCGCAATCAACACCCCCGAATCAATCTCCCCCACCCTAACCTTCGTCCCCCTCCTCACGACAGGCGGGACCATCATCTCCACCCCCGACTACCCCATCCAGGTGAACGCCAACCTCGAGCACGGCGCCGACTACATCTCGGCGGCGCGGGACGGCACGCACGTGCGGCTGGACGTGCAGAGCCTGGCGCGCGACACGCTGCACGGCGGCGCGCTGCTCCGCTTCCGCTACACGGGCAAGATCGCGCTGGGCGGGGAGGCGGGGAAGGTTCTTGGGGGTGTGGAGGGGGCTGGGACGACGGGGTTTGGGGAGGCTTGTAGGTTTTTTTTCTTTTTTTTTTCTCTCCGTTTTTTTTTTGCCCTTCTTTTTCGTATCTCTCTCCCCCCCCTTTCACATCCCCTCATGTTTTCTTTGCATGGTTGTTTATTATATGCTCTCGAGATTGTTGCATCACAGCTTCACACGTGGGTTTGCTAACCACACTCATGACGGACAGTCACCGTCGTGGAGTTCGAGACGGGCAGCGAGGAGCTCAAGCCGCTCGAGGGTAAGGTGTTCGTTGGGTCTGGGCGGTTTGTTATCGAGGCGGGCAAGCCGACCATTGTTGAGTACAAGGTCAGCGAGGTTTCTGCGTAAAGCAGGACTTGGACAGAGATAGATATGATATGTCCTTGCTAGTGGCGGGAAAAACAATGTGCAGAGATATTCGCAGTGGACCGTTGGCTTGAGCTCTCATTCAGTGATCTCTGAGGACTCGACATGCCATGAACACTAATTAGGTACTACGATGTTCTGATCACAAATGACCGCCAAACTGAGTCCAATGTACAGTATGTGGTGGAGCATGGGGTATACGCTCTGTATCTATCTGACGCGACGGGGATTCTCAGTAAACCAAGGGCCTCCGAGCTAAAGTTGATGTAAAATATGCAATTCAACACTTTCCCCCGCAGTATGCAACAGCAGCGTTGATCCTGGTACACATAACCGGCACCCGCTTTCCCAATCAGCTCGCCGGCGGCCCGCCCGCCTTCTGAACAAGTAGTTGCCCGACCTGGATGTTGGCAATCTCAAAGGCCTTGGAGCCCTGGGGGAAGGTTCCCAGCGCCGCCCACAGGTCGATCAGCGGCTGCATCGGCTCGAGGTCCGACTTCTTGAGCAGGTTGAGCGTGGTCGCCGTCAGGATAAAGTGGCTGAAGCAGCTGTTCATCGACTTCTCGAGGTTCAGGCTGAACATGTCGTCAAAGTGCGACCAGTACAAGTGCGCATAGACGCGGAACATCTGCCGGAAGATGGTCTGGCACGTCTCCATGAAGTTTTGCGGGAACCCGCTGCGCTTGCCTACCCAGTCCTGGCCAGCGTCAGGCAGCGGCGTGCAGAAGGCTGGGTTGTCGGCGAACGAGACGCCCGCCGGGTCCGTGGGGAAGATAGCGCCGTCGTCGATCTTGCCCGAGATGTACCGCTGGACGAGCGTCAAGTACTCATACGCGGGAATCTCGACGGGTTGGTAGCGAGAGTTGAGCCAGGTGAAGGAGTGGTTACTTGACGATACTGTTAGAATCAAAACCACTTTCGACTGGCGAGCGAGTACAGCTGACATACCTTCCCGCTGACATCTTAGAGCATCTCCTGGAGTTGCAGATCGAAGAGCCATCCTCCTCCTTGTCGTGGACCAAACGGATGAAGGTGATCAACATGCGCCAGTGGTCGACAACTAGCAAAAAAAAAGGGGTCAGTGGCATTGTCTCAAAAGATGTCCCGCCATAACCACGTACCCTGGTGCGCAACCCACTCCCCCATCTCGACCGTTTTCGGCTTTGCGCTCAGGGTCAAGAAGTTGCCCTTCACAATGTGCTTCGCATAGTTCGCATTGAGCCAGAGAGGCTTGACTGGAGGAAGATGATATGAGGCGAGGACATCCTCGGCGGACGGTATCATGCCGCTGGCCTGGTCCATGCCGATGGTCTCAGCAAGTGATGGCGAGGTGGGGAGCGGCGGGAGCTTCACCGCAAGATTTGAGGAGGAAGACTGGCTTCCTAGCGATCCTTGAGGAGGGACGGCAGTAGGCTGGGGAGAAGGGGACGCCTGTTGTGCGTGACCCTGTCCCTGTGTCTGTGTTTGTGCCTGAGCCTGAGCCAGTGCTTGCGCCTGCGCCTGCGCTTGTTGCTCAGGGCTCGGAGACCCTGCGCCTGGTGAGTTCGGGCCTCTTTGGCCGCGGAAGCGAGCGTTGCTAGAGGGGTATGTTAGCTGCCACGGCTATTGAGCAGGGAAGTAGGCTATGTGCAGAGGCAGGGTCCGGTGTCCAATGAAGAGACGTCCAACCAGGCCCGGCCTGAGCCTAGCCGTGAATCGGAATCGCGGTCTTGTCAGCCGCATCATGGTTGTCTCTGATCGAGCCTTCCAGCGAGCCAAGTACAGTTGACAAGAGCCACGTTTGTGAACTTTATGTGCAAACAGGCAGTTTTGCCTGGTTCTAGATTCTAAAAGGGAAAATATGTCGGGGTACACCCCATGTTGTTGTTTGGGTTGCTGGTTCAGATTTGAAGATGGAGGGGTACCTGGCTCCGCGGGGTCGGGAGAACGCCCCCTGAAGAATCGAATCCACAGCAGGAAAGGGGATTCCCAAGGGGCCCAACCTCCAGACCAAAAGCACTTGCTTCTGCCAGGGAATACGAAGAAGGAGCTTTTGGAGTATGGGAAAAGAGTCTGCCTCACTCTTATGTATGGCGGAGTTGAGGCGGCTCGAGGGAGCGGGTATGGGCGACTCTTTGTGCGCGTGTGTTGTGTGCGTGTGCGTGTGCGTGTGTTGGTGGGTTGCGGGGAAGCAAAGCGATGGACCAAACGAACGACTCACATTCCAGAGAAGAGGTTGGACATTGTCGCGAGGGCCCGAGCAAGAAACAGTGGTTGAAAAAAATGCCTTGGCTGATGACGCAGATAGCAGGCCGGTAATCCCCCAAAAACGTGCCGTTTTCTCTCAGTTTGAATGGGCGGTCATGAGATTGTTGATTGATGTGTTGTCTTGGTTCAGAACGCCAGGTTCCAGACCTGGTCCTTGGGCGCGATGCATCCCCCGCCGTTTCAACGCCACCCTGGCCGTTATCGTTATCGACTCGACAGGGGTCGCGCTCGCTCGCTGACTCAGCAGGGTCCCATTTCCGTATCTAATCTGGTGCCACTGGACGTGTTGAACAATAGCTTCGCCTGCGAGAATCGCGCATTCATCATTCGCATCAAGAGGATCCCGTCCCAATCACCCAAGCTTCCATCACCTGTTCAAGCCACTTTCCGTCACACGCCAATTGATTTTCCAAAGTTCCGAATCCAGCACCACAATCCCCAGAACGCTTGCAACAACTTCGCCATGTCCGACTCGGAAGATCCCATCGACATCGCCGACGAGGGCGCCGACGATCTCTTCGGAGATGAGGGCGACGAGGATGCCATGTCGGATATTGAGAAGGCCGCGAGCGACCAAGAACTTGCGCCAGACAGGGAAGATGATGACTTGGACGCGCGCCGCGACGACGAAGACGAAGAGCCTCGCCAATTCCGCGAGAAGTTCGTCTCGGAGGTTCCACTGTACCGCCATCGCACTCCGCGCTCTAAGGAAGGCGGCGTAAGTTTCGGCTGATATGTTCCTTGCCAGGCGTGACTCTCATTGACAATTCTTCAGCTCCATTCCCTCCGAGTCCCCGATTTCGTCAAGTTCAAGCCGATGGAGTACAAGTCCGACGAGTGGCAGCCCACCAACTGGGACCTGGCCAACGCCGAGTCCGAGAACCCGATCCCCTCGATAATGTGCCGCCGCGACCCCAAGACCGGGCGTTTGCAGAGCAACGCAAACATCTACCGCTGGAGCGACGGCTCCGTCACGCTCGCCGTCGGCGACGAGCACTACGAGATCCAATCCAAGGCCCTGGCGCCGCCGGCCAACAAGCCTTACCGCGAGGTCCAGGACGCGCACTACTACGCAGCGGCCGCCCATCTGACGACCAACTCGCTGCTGATTGTCGGCCACCTTACGGAGCAGTACACGGTCCGCCCCAACAAGGAGCTGCAGGACCACGCGCTGGAGCGGTTGAAAGCGGACCTTGCGGGCCACAAGAAGGACCGCGGTTCCGACATGATCATCATGACGAACGAAGACCCGGAGCTGCTGAAGAAGCAAGCCGAGATGGCCGAGAAGGAGCGCGCCAAGAACCAGCGCCGGCGCGAGACGGCGGCTGCCCGCGCAGACGGTGCTGCGGGTCGGTACAAGGGCGGTGCGCTCTCGGTCGGGGACCTCGAAGGCCGGCGCGGCGCAGGGGCCGCCGGGAGGAAGCGGGGTGCCCCTGGAGGCGCGAAGAAGAAGCACCGTCGCCCCGAGTATGATTCCGACGATGATCTCCCGAGCGGCAGCCGCCGTGTGGACAATTACGACATGGAAGATGGCTTTTTGGTCGATAGCGAGGAAGAGAGCGAGGCGGTTGAGGACGACGAGGATGAGGAGGAGCTGCTGGACGATGATGATGAAGAGGACGAGGCGCCGCGGCCGAAGCGGCAGAGGACTGCCGAGCCGGACGAAGATGCCGAGGGCGACGAGGACGGCGCAGCGCATACCGAGAGTTCGAGACATCGCAGACGGCGTGTCATTGCAGATGATGAGGATGAGGAGTAGTGGATGGCTGGGGGTAATGCGTTGTATCATATAATTTCTGGGTTAGCGCACAGGGTCACTGGCACATTCGGGCGTCCTTTCGGTATCAAAATGGAGAACCTTGGCCGACAATCGGTTTACCGTGATCATGTCATACGTTGCGGCGAGTCCGTGTGAAACGGGGAGGCTTTGGACACCATGGCGTTCTATCAATAATCGCCTTGAAAGTATGTCGGCTTGCAAGGCGTTCAGCTCTGCCACTGTCCCGAGACAGCCATAATCAAAAGTAGCCCGGTGTCCCTGTCGCCGAACGTCCTGGGTAGCCCGCTCCGGGAGATGAATCCACTCTCGTCTCCTCATCCGAGCTCGCATAGTTCCCAAACTCGTCTGACCTGTCCGGCGGCGCGCGCATTGCTTCTAGCGTCTCAGCGCTCAGCGTGGGCGGCTGGAAGGGCTTGATGCTGTGGATCTCGCGCCCCGACGGCATCTGCGCGAGCAGCGGTCCGGTAGGGGGTATCGGCTGAGTGAGCATCTACGAGGAGCGTTAGATGAAAACTTGGCAAGGAGTCGGGCTACCACTCACCGTATCATTCTGCTTCACCCATTTTGTCTCCAGCATCTCAATCACCCTCGTCTCCTCCAACCGGCCCCCGTCCGCGCCCCAATCCAGCTCCCTTTCCACCTTCTTATCCTCCCTTCTCTCACTCCACTCCTTCCTCAGCCCCTTCAGCCCCCCGCCCGATCCGTTTCCTCCTCCTGCACCACCACCCCTCCTCTCAACCCCCAACTCCCCCAACCCCGCCCTCAACCACGCAATCGCCGTCCCCGTCTCCCCCCCAAGCTCGGCATCAATCCCAAAGAACCGACTCGCCCTCGCCCGACTAGCACGCCTCAGATCCTCGGCATACCGCACGAACGCAGCATCCACCCCGCCAGCAGCCAGCGCGCACGCGTGGGCCTGCGCGGCGTGCTCCGCGGCGGCGAGGCACAGGCGCGCAAACAGGTGCGCGCGCACCTTGGGCAGGTCGGGCGCCTTGTACATCCACTCGGTGTCGTGCGGGTTGCGCGCCTGCGCGACGGCTGCTGGGTAGGGGTCGTCCTTGAGCACCGCGAGGAGGGTGGCTTCGGCGAGGGCTAGGGAGCGCTGGGCGCGTAGGGTTGGGGGGGATATGTCGGGGCATGCTGGCGGGGGGGAGGATGCGCGCGTGGTGAGGTGGTCGTAGATGGAGGCTGCGTCGAGGAGGTGGCGGGTTGCGGTGGAGATGGCGGTTTGGCGGGCGGCGGTGCCGACTGGGGCTGTGGTGGTGAGGTAGAGGGGCTGGAGGGCCGCACGGGCGAGGAGGGTGTGGGTGTTGGCGAGAGTGGAGAGGGCGAAGAAGAGCTCGTGTTCGAGGGAGTGGATCTTGGTGCGCGGGGGTTCGCGCCCGGGGAGGAGGTTACCGGTGAGGGTTGGGCGCCATTCTATCTGGGGCGTGGTGTTGAGGATGACCGAGATCTCTTCCGAGTGGACGGCCTTGTTGGAGAGGCCGGCGTCGATGGCAAAGAGGTAGGGGAGGTAGGTCTCTAGCGTGGAAGCGACGGTGGAGAGGGAGGGCGTTTGCGAGGCCGGGGGTAGACGCTTGTGTTTCTTGAGCGTGTCACGGACGACGCCGCGATGGGTGCTCGCTTGGAGGGGCAGTGAGGGGTGAGATTCGCAGGTGAGTGCCGACGAGAAGGAGAAGGAGGATGTTGTCGGGAGCGTGAAGGGGTATGGCATTTTCCTTTTTTCAGTTGGGGCGGAGCTGGGGCGTAGATCTTTTTGTCAAAATAAAAACAAAAAGTTGTCTCTCTCGAGTGCTCTGTTCCCGTCACAACATCAAACTTTCACAATTGTTGTAAGATGACCGAGGGGCATCAACAGAAGCTCGTAGCCTCAGCGGGGTGACATCACGGCCGGCAGCTGATGCCGGCCCGCTGTGGTGCCTGGCGCTAGCTAACGGGCCACCCCTGCTGCGTCAATCTTCCAGCTTTGGAGCAGGGAGCTTCCCCCGCGTCCCACAGCACGCCCGCAGCACCTCCAACGCGCAAGGGAGCATCCCTGTCTCGGGCCACATTGCTGTCGTCGTCCGAAAAAAGATCCACCGATCCAATTCCGCAATTCCAATTCCAACGACTTACCTCCGACACCTCCTCACCTCCTCCCCGCATTCAATGCGGCCTCCTCTCCAATCCCGCCTGCATATTCGGTGACAATGGCCAGGCCGTCGCCTTCTCCGCACAAACCAAGGCGCAAGGCCAAGCAGGCTGCCCATGCGACGAGCAGCCTTCGCAATGCGAATCCCGTCGAGTCTATGGCGCGCGCGCCCGCATTCCCCCTTGCCGCCTTTTTGTGGCCCGCCCGGGGCACCGTCTCGCAGTGGGAGCTGCTGCCTCTGATCTTGATGGCTGTCGGTCTCTTTCGGTGGGCTGCTGGACTCTGGGGCTACTCTGGTACGGAATCCGCCATGGGGGTTTGGGATGAGAGGTCGAGGTTTGACGGGTTTGGCTGGGGCTAATTCTTGTTTGCGCGCGCAGGCTTTGAGAAACCGCCCATGTTTGGCGACTACGAGGCCCAGAGACACTGGATGGAGATTACAATACAGCTTCCCATGTCGCAGTGGTACTTCCACGACTTGCAGTGGTGGGGGCTCGACTACCCGCCGCTGACGGCCTACCACAGCTGGCTTTGCGGCAAGATCGGCTCGCTCATCGACCCGGCCTGGTTCGCCCTCTTCTCGTCCCGTGGCTCGCACGACCCGACGCTCAAGATCTTCATGAGAGCAACCGTCATCGTGTCGGAATACCTGGTTTACATCCCCGCCGTTGTCATCTTTGTGCGCCGCTACAGCAGGCTGAACGGCGTTGCGGCTTGGTCCGCGGCCGTGTCCCTTGTCGCCATCCTGATGCAGCCCGCCACCATCCTGATCGACCACGTCCACTTCCAGTACAACACGGTGATGCTGGGCCTGGTTGTGGCAAGCATGTCCAGCATGCTCGCTGGCCGCAATCTCTGGGCCGCCGTCTTCTTCGTCGGCGCCCTGGGATTCAAGCAGATGGCCCTGTACTACGCCTTCTCGGTGTTCGCTTACCTTCTGGGCAGCTGTGTGTTTCCGCGCATCAACGTGTCGCGTTTCATCGCCATCGCTGCAGTTACTGCTACGTCCTTCGCCATCCTGATCTTGCCCCTGGTCATCGGTACGCTGGCCGACGTGAAGCGCGGGATCGACTCCCGTCCGGACATTGACGGCCCCCGCCCTCCTTTGCCTCTGTTCCCACAGCTCGCCGAGCATCTGGACACGGATGCCGTCTACTACCCGGTGGTGGAGCAGCTGGTCCAGATGGTCCACCGCGTCTTCCCGTTCGCCCGCGGTCTGTTCGAGGACAAGGTCGCTAACTTCTGGTGCGCCCTGAACGTGGTGGTCAAGATCAAAAACTACCCTCCCGAGTTGCTGCAGCGCGGCGCGATGGTTGCAACGCTGGCATCGATCATTCCTCCAAACCTGGTCCTCTTCCTCCGCCCAAGGAGGGACCTCTTGCCCCTGGCCTTTGCCGCAACCGCATGGGGCTTCTTCCTCTTCAGCTATCAGGTCCACGAGAAGAGCGTCTTGCTGCCCCTGGCGCCAATGACGCTGCTGCTGGCAGGAAGCCACGGGCTCAACAAGAGCACGCGCGCCTGGGTCGGCTTCGCAAACATCCTCGGCTGCTGGACCATGTTCCCGCTGCTGCAGCGTGTGGATCTAGCAGTGCCATACGCCGTGCTGACACTCCTCTGGGCGTATCTCCTGGGCCTGCCCCCGACATCCCTGAGTGCTTATTTCCAGGACGGAGGCAACGACTGGACACATTGGGTCACGCTCTTGGTCCACGGCTCCTTCTATCTGGCGATGGCCTTCTGGCACGTCCTCGTTCAGTACCTCAGGCCGCCCCCGGACAAGCCCGACCTGTGGGTGGTGGCCAACGTCGGCGTCGGCGCGGCTGGGTTCTGCTTGTGCTACCTGTGGTGTCTGGGGAGATTGGTGACCCAGAGCGAGATCCTGCCCAGGTCGTGGCTGGCGAAGAAGGACAAGACCAAGACGCAATGATGGTCGGGTGGGAAAGGCGGGGAGGATTTGCTTGTGCTTGCTGTTTTATATCCCTTGAATTATACCCTGGTTGGAATTTGCGACAACGTGGACACAACCGACCCTGTCCCTCCGAGCAGGCCGTCGAGTTTCTCTTTCTCGAGATTCGGGTGGCGGCAAATGAGAAAAATATGGTGATTTGGAGTCATCAGCCCGAGACCAGGATCTGGCGCCCCTTGGTTCTTTCATTTGAAGACAAGACTTGTGGGCCGACACGGTCGCAATTCATTGCTGTCATCGACCTTGTTGCAGAATACAGAAACGCAATGCGCTCGGCACTCCATGGCTCGTCGAATTGCACCACTTACGGACGTATGGACTTGGATGTCGACATCTTCAAGCACTCGGCCCGGCGATCAGCACCCGGGCACCGGGTCTGCAACAGAAACTCACGAAATAACCCTGTTTTTGTGACAGTCACTCCTGATGGCTGTTGAATCCGCTGTCCTTCTTCGACCAAACGGCATTTCCGGCGCGCTCTGAGGTCCTTTTAAAGTTGCACTTGTTCCTCACCACCAAGAAACCAAGACACCACGACCTTGCCTTTTGGAGGAACGACTGCTCTTGGCACACCCACGACAAGGACGATGGTGACAGGGCAGGGATCGGCATGATGCGCTGTCAAGTCCCGTCCCCCCGGTCACGCCAATGCATGCTGCAGAGGGCACAGTGCATGGGTGGGCGGACTGCGATCCAATCATGTCTTGGCCCATCTTCAGCCTTTCCAGCCAACAGCAGGGAGGTCGGATTTGGGCCGGTTAGAGAGAGAGCACTGCCGGCACCGCGGAGGCACTCATCGCTCATCAGGGAGGGATCGCTTCCTCTCAGCCCTGCGGCTTTGCCGTTGCTGACATATTGCAGCTCGCGGAGCTGACCCAGGAATATGGATGACATCCTCTGCACCGCCTGGCGGTGTCGCGGGGAGGCCGGTTTGGACCGTTGCACCGAATTCCCATCGGGATGGACTCGAAGGAACGTTCAACGGCACTCGAGGTTTAGCGAGCGGGCCGGTTCCGCATGGGACGGATTGGGCTGGGCATCCAGATAACAAACTGCGGACAGAGTCTTCCCTCGGTCTGTCCAGAATACACCACGGAATGCGGCTGTCACCACGATATACAGTGCCCCCAACACTGCGTTGCTTTGGGAGGCGCTTGTGCCGCCTCGTGTGTCTCGAGATGGCGCCACCGCGCTCCCCGCCTTTGTCCGGCTTTGTCAACATCTATTTCGTGCCCTCAACACCTCCCACATGGTTCTTCTGGCCGAACTCTGCCCGTGGGGGCTTTGTCTGTCCCCCGTTTGCTTGGCCTCTTGAAACCGCCACCATGCTATAGAAATATGAGTTTCCCCAGAGTCTAAGAGGCACCGGTGTATTTTTCTTTGCGCTTGTCGGTTTGGGTGAATGTAACAAACACCACACGATCTCTGTGGCCCCCCCCGTTCCCATCCCTGCCTGTGTTGCTGCATCTCACAGCCAACAAACCATCCAGGCCCCTGTCAGCAGCACCACCAACAGGCTCCCTTTCGTGGCTGCTGCAGGGCAGGGCAACGCCCCCCGTTGCTACTAGAAGAGTAGGCGCGCGCCACCTCTGCATTTTCTCTTTTCCTGTTCCTGCGTCCTGGCGCTCGAACGCGAAGCACATCCTCGGCTGCGTTACGTTGGTGACACTGACGGCCATGTTCGTCTTACACGCACTCGGCTTCCTCGCCGCTCTGTCGGCCCCGGCACTGGCGAGAACTGATGCGGGAGCGGCTTTCCCAACGGTGATCACGGATTCCCCGTCAGCAACAACCTCGAGTTCGGCAGGGCCTGCGACGATAACCATTGGGGTTGGAGCGGTAAGAGAGACGACAGTTCACACGGCAACAACAAGTTTGAGAATCACTGACTGACGATGCCGTCTGATGTTATAGAACGGGCATGTCTTTACGCCCAACGAGGTTACCGCCAAGGTGGGCGACTTTATCAGTGAGTCGACACCGCACCCCCTTTCCCTCTGGTCCGTCATAGAACTTGACCTTGACTGACACTCAACTCATCCCAGAGTTCAACTTCTACCCGCCCAACCACCGCGTCGTCCGCGCCGAGTTCGGCTGGCCATGCATCCCCTACGAATACGCCAACATCAACAAAGCCGGCTTCGACTCGGGCACGTTTACGCCGCAAGTCGTGTCTAATGATGTAAACAACCCCCCTTTTTCACTGTCCTCCCCAAATCCCACTCTCATCACGCTCCCCCCCTTCCCCAAACAACAACAACAAACAACAAAAGGAAGGCGAACAGAACGCAAAAGAAAAAAAAGGAATCCAACAAAACCTAACACATGAACCCCCAAAACAGCCTCCCTCATACACAATCCGCATAAACGACACCGCACCCCTCTTCTTCTACTGCGCCGCCCCCAACTCCTGCGTCCCCAACCACATGATCGGCGCCGTCAACCCCAACACCACCCAGTCCCTCGACGCCCAACTCGCCTTCGCCCGCAACGCCACCTACCAGCTTGCTCCGGGAGATAAGTTCCCTACCGAATCGCCTGGTCCGACGCCTACGGCTGGTGAATACCCCGGGTCGACTCAGGGGAATGGAGGGGGAGGGGGTGGGAATGGGAATGGGGATGGGGGGCATGACCATGGGGGGTTGAGTCCCGGCGCGATTGCGGGGATTGCGATTGGGGGTGCGGCGGTGGTGATTTTGGGGGCGGTGGTGGTTTATTTGTGTGGGCGGAGGGGGGGGTTTGATAAGGCGTATCGGAAGTCGGCTGTTGTGGGTGGTGCTGCTGTTGTCGGTGGTGGCGGTGGTGGACCGTCGTCGCCTGCCGTGGTTGAGGCGAATTATGCGAATGGCGCGGGGATGCCCAAGAGTCCTGGCATGGCGACGCTGTCAAGCTTTGGGGGGCATGATGGTGGTACGCTGAGGGGGTCGGTGTTTGGTGGCCATGGGGGTGGTGGTGCTGCTGGGTTTTATGGGGATGCGTCGCCCGGGTTGACGACGACGCCATCGCCTGGACCGCCGCCGCCAGGTGGGTTGGGGGTGGTGCCTGCTTATGGGTTTGCCGGGCAGCTGCATGGACACCAGGGACACGGCCATGATCCGTATGCGTAAGTTCATCTATCCTCTTCTCTGGGGGAGAAGGGGGCCCATGTGCGTGTGTGTTGGTGCTGACAGTGTCTACGTTAGGTCGTCACATTACCAGCTCAAGCCAGAGCAGTACCCGCAGTATGCCCCCGCGCCTGTCGAGTTGCCGTCGGGAGACGCTCCCATACCTGCACAGTCGCCACCGCCAGGCTACCAGGGAAGGGAGTCCTGGGCAGCCGGGCATGGGGAGACGCACGGCTATGGAGGGAGGCCATAGGTGCGTTTTCGTTGAGCTGCTCCGGTTTCTCTGGGTGGGATATCTTTCGATTACATGCTCTACACGGGGAGCAATGGTATATACATCTACGCACGCAGTTGGATTCCGCAGTAAGGGGGCAATGTGGTTCAGGGGGTTGGCGTTGGATACAGGAATGCTCTGATGTGTTTACACTCCCTCGGTCGTTTGTTTGCGAACGGATTGGCACGTTTGGTGACTTGTTCACGGGGTTTCTCTTCACAACATGTATGTATTTCCCAGGAATCGAGTTAATGCAGCAATGGGATAGAACTGAGGCTACTGTCATCCATAATACGCCCTTCTTCATCAGCACTCCTATCGTCAGGTTCACTTGTCGGCGATTTCCAATCATCTCTTGCCCGAAGACCAGGTCCTTGGGCGAGAGCCTGGAAGGAACAGCTGACGGATTCCTGCAGGTGAGTAGTCTCAGCCGCTGGGCTTGTTGGTTAGTCCTCGCATCACACCATCCTCTCAAGCACATACCTTCGCTCTGCCCTCTACCCCGCCTGCCCTCATGCAACTAGGGGGCGGGGAGCACCTCAGCCTGCGTGGAGGAGTGGGGGGCCAGCTGTTTTGGAGTTGGCGAGGAGCAGCTAGTCGATCAAGATGCTATTTTTATTTTTATGTTTGAGGAGACAGTTTGGGTCCAACAACCTAACCTCTATTTGGCATCAAGGTGGTGTCCCTGGACAGCCTTGCTTGTTTCGTTCTCGCTTTTGTGTGACTTTTCCAGCTTGACAGTCCGATCCTCTTCAATGTGGCGATCCTCGGTCGCCCCGTCGGAACATTTACGCAACGTGCTCTTTGTTCTTTGGTCTCGTCGCTTCCTCTGTCCTTTGCGTCACACCAACACTCCCTGTGGTCCATTCCGGAGGTGGGTGTCTCGGGTAACCTTGAGCAAACACCTGTCCGAGGGAGAGAAGCCGAATGGACCCAAAGACTTACCCTTCTGGCGTAATTTTGGACATGCCTGGGCGTATACATCAAGCCGCAGCGGTCTTCCGGCCCCTCGGCTTCCCGAAATGCAGCAACGAGTGTCCCAAGCAGCCAATGAAGCAACCCCTCCCGAATCACAGCTCAAAGTGCGTGAGCAAGAGGTTCGATACGAGATCAAAGCGCTCCTTGCGCTGGTTCACCAGTTCTTTGAAGGATTCCTCCGGTCCGATAGAGCCGACTATGACGTGCTCAGAGCCTGCCGCGAGCTGCGACCAGGCCTTGTCGACAAACTCGTCGACGGGCATGCCCATGGAGCGTCCCTTTTCTTCCCCCAGGTAGTCATGAAGCTCAGCTAAAGCCAGGTTAGCGAGACAGTTTCAGACGTATCAACGACACAAAGAAGGCTTACTTTGGACAAGCGGAGGCCAGATCTCGATGATTTTCGTGCTTGCCCCCTGGTTCTGGCGTCGGAGGCAATAGATAAAGGCGTTCAATGCTGCTTTTGAAGCCGAGTACGCCGGCACAGGAACTGCGGGAACGAGGGCCAGGAGGGTGCCGGTGAAGACCAGGGAGGTGGGAAACGGCTTCGACAATAAATGCGGGAGGAACTTGACGGACAGGTCCACGGTGGTCGAGAAGTTGACCATTATCTCGTGGTGGAAGGCATCCAGGTCGACCTCGGCCGGCTTCGAAAGGCGAATCTGGCTCTGGATTCCGTGGTTGAGAAAGACGCAGTCAAGGTCAGGGTACTTGCTCACGATACTTGGGTCATTGTCAGCGGGAACTAAAAATATAAAAGATAAAACAGAAAAAAGAAAACAAAGTAGATTCAAATCAATAATTCAAGCTCCCAGTCTCATAGTTGAGAAATCGGAATCACACTTGCCCTTCCACAAAAGTATCCAGCCCGGCCCTGTCTGTAACATCGTACTGCACCGCGCTGGCCTTCTCGGGGCCATGCTTCTGGACAAAAGCGTCTAGTCTCTCCTGACGACGGCCGACGGCGATCACCTTGACGCCCTCGAGGATGAGCTTGTCGGCCAGGGCAGCTCCAATGCCGGCCGTGGCCCCGACGAGAAGGACACGTTTATAGGGGAAGGACATGTTTGTTGGTTGGATGGATGTCTTGGTGTTGCGAGGTTGCATTCAACTCTAGCACTGCTTGTAAGGTAGGTTATACTTGGGAAACGCACACGGTTTTGGTCTTTGGTCTTTTGGTGTGCTTGATCCCCTCCCTTTCTGCTTATAACAACCAAGCGAGGAAACCCCCGCTTCCACTACCCCGCGGACTTTCAATACCTCGTCTCCTCTGTAAATACGGAGATAGATGCGGCACTGAGGCTTAAATCCGCGAAGGGGGAATTCGAGAAGCAAAGCAGACAAGTTCGTCAATAGTAGGTAAGCAGGACGGAGTGCGCTTTTGAGTGCTGGAAGACGCTCAGGCCGACTCGCTGCCTACTATGTATTGGGGATGGCATCCATCACCGAAAAGACTCAGTCAGGAGTCAAGAAGGAACAAGAAAGCAACAGACAGCAGTGCAAAGCCCGGAAACGGTGGGCCGATCCGATACGGGACCTCTAACTACTGCAGTAGTGCTGTCACCTGTTTGGGTTTCAGGTCCCCCTGTCGCTTGTCCGGCTGACCCGACTCTGTCCCGCTCAGAGGCAAGAGAATATTCCATAAATAATCCCCGCACGGAAACACTGCCATGACGGGGACATTGCCGGACCTCCCTTCCCTTACCCGGTAAGGAAGGGAAGTACTATGTAAGGGGAGGACGTAAGGCAGCTGACCGGGAAGATACAATGGGGTGCATCGTGCATCGTGCATTGTGCATTGTGCATCGTCCATCGCCCATCGCCAACTTGCATCGTGTCCAGAACTTCAAGAAAGGTCTCGGGTAAAAGGCAACATGGGAGTTTAACGCTTCCTTTGTGCGGGTCGAGTAAGAGTTGTGATGCTCGGAACCCGAGTCCGTGGCCAATTTAGAGTTCCAGGTTGACATGGGACAAGGGACGAACAGTCCCAGATCCCGCCGGCTCCAACGTTAGCTTGGCTGCTTGGGAACGTCCGTTGTTCTTCCCGGCCCGCTGCTGCTGCTTGGTGCCGCTGCTGCTGATGCTGATGCTTGCTGATGCTTGCTGCCAGGGATGCAGCTCCACGCTTGGGCGTCATCTGTGAAGCTAAGGTGCGCATCCGAGCTCCACAACGGCCTTGCCAAGTACTTTTGTTAGCAGCGACGGGGGCCACCAACCAATCGCACCAGCCGGAACCAGGTACCCGCAACCGCATGTACCGCCCCCACCTTGTCCGTGGCGATCGTCGTCTGGTTGCGGGTTGAGGTTGGTTAAGGACACAGTTGTAGATAGCACCACGATCTGGTCTGAGCTCACCAAAACCTCAAATTCCCGTGCCACGAACGAGCCCGGCCTTCCCTCCTCCCTCCCCCCGAACCTGACAACCGAACTTCATTCGCCGGCGATTTCAAGTCATTGTCCAGCTTGCTGAGCTTGTCTGGGAGGCCCGCTCTCGCAGCTTTTTGCCTTGCCGCCTTGCCTGTCCTTGCTGCTTCCCTCCCTTTCGAGCTAGCTCGGCCTTCCTTGTTGCCATCGCCGTTTCGCAAGCAACCCCTGGTCCGGCAAACCTCGTCGGTCTCCTCGCTCCGTTTCCTGCCTCGGTTCTTAACCTTCTCCCTTCCCATCATCTTTCTACAACGTCAATTGCGCCAGCCGGACTGCCATCCTTTTCGATTACGCCTCCGTCGATCCGTCCACCCGATCCCGACACCACCGACCAGAAAACCATGGCGCAGATGCGAGGACCGGGTAGCTACGGCATGGCCTCGCCGAGCCCCTTCGGCGGGCCGGCCGAGGACAAGTCGGAGCAGAGCCCGCTCGATGCCATCCGCCAGCAGACCAGCAGGATCGAGGACCTGCTGGACAGCGTGAGCGAGCCGATCAAGCCGTGCGTTGTCCATCCCGTCTTTACAGTCCCCTAGGTCAATGGCAATGGCTTGGAACCCCCGCCGCTGACATTGTGTTTCTTGCGACAGATTCCTGCCCGCCATCGGCCGCTTCCTGATCGTCGTGACCTTCATTGAGGACGCCCTCAGAATAATAACACAATGGAACGACCAGCTCCTGTACCTGCACGACTACCGCCACAGTATGTTCCCTCTCTCCCCCATCTCCGGAACTCGCCAACAACCTTGCTAACCTGCCTCGCCCGCCCCAGTCCCCACCGGCCTCACGCACCTCTTCTTGATCATCAACGTTATCGCCATGGCCATCTGCTCGACCATGGTCATCATCCGCAAGCACTCCGAGTACGCCGTGGGCGGCCTGATTGGCGTGGTCATCACCCAGGCCCTCGGCTACGGCCTCATCTTCGACCTCAACTTCTTCCTGCGCAACCTCTCCGTCATGGGCGGCCTGCTGATGGTGCTCTCGGACTCGTGGGTGCGCAAGACCAAGGCCTTTGCCGGCCTGCCCCAGCTCGAGGAGAAGGACCGCAAGATGTACTTCCAGCTGGCCGGCCGCGTGCTGCTCATCTTCCTGTTTGTCGGCTTTGTGTTTAGCGGCCAGTGGTCCGTCTGGCGCGTCATCGTGTGTCTGGTTGGCCTGATGGCCTGTATCATGGTCGTGGTCGGGTTCAAGGCCAAGTTCAGCGCGACGCTGCTGGTGGTGATCCTGAGCGTCTTCAACGTGTTGGTGAACAACTTCTGGACTGTGAGTTATTCCTCGGGCGGATGAACGACACCCAATTCAGCTTTTGCTAACCCAACAATCTCCTGCGCAGCTCCACGAGCACCACCCTCACAAGGACTTTGCCAAGTACGACTTCTTCCAGATCCTCTCCATCGTCGGCGGTCTCCTGCTGCTGGTCAACAGCGGCCCGGGCCAGTTCAGCATCGACGAGAAGAAGAAGGTCTACTAGACAAGCAAGGGGGGGAAATCAGCCGTTACGTCGTGCAATGCCACACAACACACACACGCACACACATGCTCTGTGGAGGGCCTGGCGGAACAAATGAATCATAGCAAAGCGCAAAAAGAGAACGAAAACGGAAAAAAAGAGACACGCACATGGAAAAAATTCATATCAAGCGGTTCGACCCACGACAGCGCCCGCGACACATGAGAGCACATGGGGTTCTTTTGGTTTGCCGCCCAGGATTGGAGGGTGGTGGTGATCGCGGTGGGTGGGTGTGGAAGGGAGCTGATGATGACAGCGGGCAACGGGCAACGATCATTTCATGGCGTAGACACCCGGCTTGAGCTTGGGCTTTGGGTTTTTTGATGTAAAAAACACGTCTGACAGCGGAAATGAGCAGCGGGGATTCAAATGGGTCAATTGGAGTTTTGAGTGGTTGTGGTTTTTGTTCTCTCTCTCTCTCCTTTTGGTTTTATTGGTATTGTTGGTTTGTTTGTTTGTTCCTCTCTGTTCTGTTTGTTGCTCATGTGGGTTTAGCATATAGTGAGTGTGCTTGATTGAAAAACGGGCGCCCATCCTTCCTTCCTGCTTTCACTGGTCCATTCATTCCCTTGTGGTCCGTATTGTCAAGACGTTCGCTAGGCCGCCGAAGCGTACAAGCAAGAAATCACCGAGACGCTGAGGCTCTTCGAGGGCCTACGATACGAAACCGTCACGCCCGCCGAGGTGGCCACCGGTATATTTGTGGTTGAAGGAGAGCTGTTGAAGGTTACCTAGCAACCAGAGCAGGTGTAATTATATTAGGTTACTACCAAACATATCCTCGACCGTTGCCACGCTCAATTGCTTTATATCCCGTTAATTCCAGCTACCTAGCACTTAGCCCCTAATGCCGAGCACCTCGCTGTTCAGGCGCGACTGGTTAGTAGAACGGCCACCACGTCGGAACAGCCTCGACGGACGTGCAGGATCCTGGCAATCCGCGATTTCCATACAGACGGTGCCGCAGCAGGTGATGGAGGCGCAACGACTTCCAGCTCCGCAATCGGCGTCGCTATTACAGCTCGGTGAGCATCCACCAAACGGAGACACGAGGCAGGCAGTCTCGTCGCCTAATACCATAGGGTTAATACTTGGTGTACCGATGACATACTAAGGATATGGAGGCACTTACTACCAGCTATCGAGTGGCAGAGACAATCTCCCTCGTCGCCGAGCGGACCGCAGAACGGAAACTCGCCGGTGCCACAGACAAAGGGGACGCCGCAGCTTGGGACCGGGGGAGTGCAGACGCCAGCGACGCACGAGTCACCAGCAGCACACTAGGTATTTGCGTAATTAGCATTTGGTCAAGCACCGCTGTCTGTCATGGAGAACTCGTTTCCAACATACAGCATTGCCGCAGGTGCCACAGTTGGCGTTGTCGGTGTCAGTGTTTATACAAGCGCCTCCACATAGTTGCTCGGGCGGTATGCAGGTCGGGGCGTTCGGGGTGCAAACACCAGCGGAACAAGTCTCAGAAGAAGAGCACTACAGTCCATTCATATTAACACTTATAACCACGCTCCAGGATATCTTACCCTGGGTAATAAACATAGATCAGGTCAACTTTCACCATTGCCACAGCTGCCACAGTTGTCGTCGTCGGTGTTGGTATCGGTGCACTCGTAAGCACACAGCTGCATATTGGGAGCCGTCCCAGACACCGGAGGCCCGCATTCCTAGCAAGGCCCAGAGAGAAGGAGCGCCTCGGTCGTGCAGGTGAGCGCCTCGGCCACCGGGAAATTGGCAACACACCACAGGGGGCAGGTAAGGATTGCTTGGACCCTGAGGACTCCTATTACAATTGCCCGTTAGCTCAGGTAATTGCCTGACATTACATATGCTCTGTAGATGTGAATGGTAGCTTGCCGAGCATCGGGGACTCACCCAACATAAGGAGGAGGAGGACGGAATTCTTCGCCATGATCAAGGTCCTGTAGCAGCTGAGATGTCGAGTTTGATAGATGGGAGAGGGGTTGGCTGATCGCCTGAGAAACGGGTTTCTTTCGAGTTGGATGTCTTTAATAGACCCAGTAAACACCTCTTCAATCCCTTCTCAACAAACGACAGGACTAACATGAGAGATGGAACGTTTCCTCTGTGGCCCTGTCATTGACGCATCATTCTATTCCTTGTAGGTAACTAATTGCATTTGTTGTTCCATCTGATCATGTGTGGACATACATGTCACCCGTGCTGGTGAAGAGGAAGCATGATTTGTTCAGAGCAAACTAAGAGTCTTGGGAGTAAGCGATGCCGAAGACATCCAGGGTCCTGGTTCGCTGTCTTGCCCACCTCTTACCCCGAGGGAGGTCCCCCCGAATTATTGCCTGCCGCCAGATTTAAGGTTTTGCTATAACTAACGTTATTATTACGGAAATAGTCTCCCCTGCTCGAGACGCTCTTCTCCAACCTCCAAGACCATATTCTCTTGGCATGTAAGATGATGCGGCAATGACAGCTGGTTGGAGATCTGCTTTGGTCTTAGTCGAGAGGGGTCTCTTTAGCTGCGATAACTATCTACTCTTTAAGTGAGACAAGGCCGTCTTGGGTGGGGGAAGGATGCCAGAGTGACGGGGGTTGGAAGAGGGAAAGGGAGCGATCTAGCAAACAGTGTCGATGCTTTTATGGTGCCACGAAGGCCAGATGCTGCTACCAGAGCGCAAGAAGATGCCATAACAATGGATGTTTGAGTTTCTGGTTCGTCTTCGGGTTCTAGAATCTGGATCGAACGAAGGATCAACCACAGTTAAGAGGCTAAGTGCGAGGTCGACAGGCAGGGAATACTTGATGTTTCGAGCAGAGATGTCCCGACACGACATATGCAAGCGACCGAGTTACTGATGAAACCCCCCATTCCCCTTCTCCCTCTTGCCCCAGAGCCAATCCGTCCTGTGTATCCGTGTTCCCTCCGTGGTTGTGTTATACAGAGTGTTCCGTCCCTTTTTTCCTTCTTGGAGTAGGTACCTGACCTTAGCTAGTAGTGAGCGGAGTTTGTTCTGCCGACGACCTTTCCCTCTCGTTATCCCGTCCTATCATACCATGTTTTCTTCCGTCCGACCACCTTTCTTCCGTCCGTCCGCGGCGCGGCGCGGTGACTTCGTAGACTGGCTGCTAGGGCGGCAAACCTGGTGTTGTCATTTGGTTTTGAAGACAGGCTCGGTGTTGGCGCACACTGGGAGTCTGTGTGACGTCGTGGCGCTCGACGCCAGTCTGGGCGGCTCGGTTCGGCTCGCCTCGTTGGGCCGTCTCCTCGGCGGCGCCGTGGAGGGGTTGGTTGATGGCCATGGTGGTGGTGGCGGTACTTGATGGGTGTGAAAACCTTCTATTCCCTTTCCCGAGCCTTCAATCCTTTGCCTCCCTGAGTGGTGCCGCGAGATTGGATGTTTGCTTTCCCTTTTACCGTTGACGCCCGTACGAGTTTTTGTCCTTATTTCGTTCAGAAAAGACTGGAAAATTGTTCGTTTGGTGACAACATCACGGAATCACCAGATCGTCCATCGACCTCTTCGCAATGTCAATGATCCTCATGCACGTCGGCTTCTCGCCAGTCGAGGTCAGCGGGACGTATTCACACGCCGTCTTCGGCCGGTACCCCAACGCGACCATCTCGTCCATCTGCAGGTGGCGCCGACGCGAGCGCTCCTCCATCATGTTGATGATGTCCTTCAGGCCGGGCTGCTGGGCTTCCTGGGCGCCCTCGCAGGTATCGACGCCCGGCGTCATGTCGTTGATGCCGTACACGTCGAGCTTGAGCAGCGCGCGCACCGTCAGCCGCCATAGCGTCGGCTCCAGCAGCGCGCCCTCGAGTCGCTCCGTCGCGCAGCACCGCACGGGATCCATCTCGGCCAGCCACCCCCACAGACCGCCGTAGCCCTCGACGGTGAACTTGATCTCTCGCCGCTCCGCGTCGGCCGCCGCCGCCTCGGCGTCCACCATGGTCAGGATGCGCATGTACGCGTTGGAGAGCGAAGGCAGCAGCGCGCCGAGCATCATCATGCTCTGCAGCGGCTGCATTTGCGGTTGGCAGAGCAGCTCCACTGGCGGGTCGCCGCAGACCGGGCAGAGGATGGCGTTGTGTGCGGCCCTGGCTGCGGTGCGAGCGACGCGCATGGCTTCGCCGACTTCTTTCGGGAGCGTCTGGAGGGAGTCTAGGGCGAGGTAGAGCGATAGCAGGCAGCCGCATGCTCTGTGGCTGTCCGGCTCGAGAGGGGAGGGGTACGTGCTCGGCGAGCTCGAGGACGGTGGGGAGAGGCTGGGGAGGGTCTCGTTGAGATCGGTGGCTAGGAGTTGGGCGACTTCCTCAGGGGTCATCTGGGGGGCTGGTTGCGGGATTGTGGCGGGGTCGGGCTCGTCAAAGTTGATGTCGGCCAGGTTGGTGCCCATGGGCCAGAAAGGATTCCGTTCCTTCGGTGGAGGAGGAGGAGGAGCTGGGACTGCTGGTGTTGGTAACGGCAGCTTTTCGTACCCCGTAATCGATGGGTCTAGATCGCTCTGCACTGGGCCGAGCGGGAACTGAGAGTTGGGGTCAACCAGCTCGAGGAAGTTCATGTCCATGTTGTTCATATCGAGGAAGGAGAGGTCCAGGTCCATGCCGAGGGTACTATCGAACTCGAACTTGGGAAGCATAGCGGACAATTCCGCCTCGGTGGGTGCGGGTGCTTCAGCACGCTGGTGGGCGACTGCTGCGACCGGGTCGGCGACGTCAACGGTGCGATGCTTCCTCGGGCGGCCCATGCGCTTTTGGGCCGAATAGACGCACTTGATGCCCTCGCGCTTGCAGCGGGAACATCCATCAGCCTCCTTGGAACAGGCGACCTTTCTGCCTCCTGCGAGACCGTCAGACCGGGACAAAACCATGGTCGAATGGGGTCTTGGGCTGCTGCTGCTTACGGCACTCATCACAAGCGCGCCGCTTGGGCTGCTGCTCTGACGGCTTCTTTGCGCTCTCCATCATGCGCTGCAAAGTGCAAACAGGTTAACAGATGACCAGACGACTTCCCGCAACAGCCGGTCGGTTATCGTGATCGCTGCGCAAAGGATGGTTCTCGTCGTTTCCGTCGTGTCGTCGATGGGATGGAATGACAAACGTGGCGGGGCCCCTGAATCCAAATTCTTGGGTCAAGTTCTGGGGTGGATGAATGTGGTTGGATGTGTTATCGTCGCATTATTAAGTCTCCGTCACGCTCCTGGCTGCCTGGCTTTCTCGCCCGTTCGGATGGCAACGGAGACTGGACCGATTGGCTGGCATCAAGTGGGGGCCGTGTGTGCGTACGTTACATACATACTAGTACACGCAAGCAGGCGACAGGCATATCGAGGTTGTGGTTTTCACAAGAAACTGCCAGGTACCCAGCCTCCCAGACGCTTCCATGTGTGTTACATGCTATGGAAGGTACGCCATAGTGGAGTTGGAGCTTTCAAGGGCAATATGCGTTCTGGTAGGAGTTCATGAATATGAATATTTCGAATGTGTTCTGTAGCCTTGAATGTATGATGCAGGCATGTCAACAGGCGTAAGGTAAGTTACATCTGATAACGTTCCTTATCACCCTTGTGTCCATCAAGGTGCACACAGTGGCTTGCTCTTTCAACTATACTGCTGCGGGTGCTGCGTTCTGGGATTCATCTGGAAGGATTTTGGGGGGCCGTGAATGCGCCCAGCTTCAGACTATTGTCAACTTGCAGCTGAGTCCTTCTACAATGTTCCAGTCATCAACTTGACATCCATCTCGACCAGATTACTTAGGGTAAGGGCAACTTCCATCCTTCAGCGCAACGAATCCCACAGAACATGGATGTAACATTCTGCTGACATGCGCACTGTGTGAGACGGGTGGGGTAAAGGAAGCTTCTGTCTTTATTTTCTTGAAATTTACCCGAAACAGCCTAGCGCATGCCAAGCCATCGACAGGCGGTGAGCAGCACGGCCCCGCCAAAACTTTGGATAAGACTGGCAGAAAAAAAAGGGCCACGCTTGGGCCAGTAACTTTTTAGCTGCTGTTAACACTGAGAAGCAGCATCACGCGCCAACCAGCCAGTCACAATGGGGTCAAAATTGGCAGACAAGAAGCGCAAGGCGAGGGAGTCGGACTCGGAATCCGACAATGAGCTTGCCAATGGTCTCTTCGACGGCGTTTTGTCGCAAAGCGAAGACGAAGAAGACTACATCCCGTCCGACGACGGCGAGGACGATGTGGACGACAGCGAGAGCGAGATCGAGGGAACCGATGCGAGCGACGAGGAGGAGGATGACGATGCCATTCTGAGCGACGATATCCCTTCAGACGTCGACGGCGAGGACGAAATCGACAAGCTCGTCAAGCAGCACGAGGAACTCGAAATCACAGAACCCGGCGTCGACCCGAAGCGGAAAGGGGATGATGGCGAGGAGAGAAATTACAGGATTGAGAAGGACGCCAATGGAGGCGAGCGATATGTTTACGAGTGCGTTGCCGCAATTTAGGAACAGACCGCTTCCGGCTTGATGCTGACCTTGTTCCGACAGTGAGATCGACCCGGTCTACGACTCGGACGACTCGGACGCCCAGGGCCCCACTAACACAATTGGAAACATTCCCCTGAGCTTCTACGACAGGTAGGCGTCCCTGGTTAGAGACGCGATTCTTGCCGTACTGACAACCTCTCCAGCTACCCCCACATCGGCTACGACATCAATGGCAAGAAGATTATGCGCCCGGCGACTGGCGATGCGCTCCAGAGTCTCCTCGACAGTATCGAGGTGCCCAAGGGCTGGACAGGCTTGACAGACGTGAACACCGGCAACCCTCTCAACCTGACGTATGTTACACCTGATTTTCCAGACGCCCCGTCAACCCTTTCTGACCGTAACTTAGCCAAGATGAACTGGAGCTCGTTCGCCGGGTTCAAATGGGTCTTCTCCCCCATGAAATTGAGGACCCCTACCCCGATACCGTCGAGTATTTCACTTCCATTGAGGAGAAGATGCGTAAGCGACAATGTCACCATCACCTCTTTTTGGTGTCCGTTTTTTGACTCCGAGCAGCTCTTAGCAGTGCCCCCGAGCCGAAGCGACGCTTCCTCCCTTCCAAGAACGAGGCCAAGCAGATCATGAAATTGGTCCGTGCCATTCGCGAGGGCAGAATCCTGCCGTATAAGCCGCCTGAGGAGCGCGAGCGGGAGCAGGAGGAGCAGGAGGAGGTTCACTTCGATCTATGGCAGGACGAGGAGCCCCAGGCGCCGAACCCCATGCATATCCCCGCTCCCAAGCTTCCCCCGCCTGGTTACGACTTGAGTTACAACCCTCCGGAGGAATACCTGCCGTATGTTTTTCTGCGCCTTATTCACCTTGTTCCCTCACTGACGCCCATCCTAGTTCCAAGGAAGAGCGGGAGGAATGGGAAAATGCGGACCCAGAGGACAGAGAAAAGCTGTACCTGCCGCAAAAGTACAATGCTCTGCGGAAGGTGCCTGCTTGGGGAACCTTGGTCAACGAGAGGTTCGAGCGCTGCATGGTACGTTGGATCGAGAAGTGTGGCTGTGACTTCGCGAAGCTGACTTGGAAACAAACAGGACCTGTATTTGGCGCCTCGTGTGCGGAAGAACAGACTCAACATCGACCCCAACTCGCTTCTCCCGAAGCTGCCTTCGCCTTCTGAGCTCAAGCCCTTCCCCACTGTCGTCCAGACAATCTTCCGTGGCCACGAGGGTAGAGTAAGAAGCGTTGCGATCGACCCGGTAAGTGCTAACTGCAACCTCCTGCCACTCATCATCTGATGCTAATAAGGAACAGACGGGTATTGCGCTTGCGACAGGTGGCGACGACGGCACTGTGAGAGTTTGGGAATTGCTCACCGGCCGCCAGGTCTGGTCTGTCAAGCTGAACAGCGAGGAACCCGTCAACACGGTGCGGTGGAGGCCTGCCAAGGATTCTTTCATCCTGGCTGCGGCTACGGGAGAAGATGTCTTTTTAATGGTGCCAACGCATGCCAGCGTTACGCCAGCCCTCGACCAGGCAAGCCGGGACGTCCTTGCGGCTGGCTTCGGCTATGCTACACACGGACAGCAACAAGCTCTCCCGGCCGGCAAGGAGCCGCCAGCGAAGTGGGCTCGTCCAGGTACGAAGCTTGAGGATGAGGGTGTTTTGGTACGGATCACGGTGAGGTCAACAGTCAAGGTCATCAACTGGCACAGGAGAGGCGACCACTTTGCGACCGTCTCGCCCGCTGGGCAGCGCAGCTCGGTGGCCATCCACACGCTCTCGAAGCACCTCACACAAATACCCTTCCGGAAACTTTCCGGCCTGGCACAAACGGCCGCCTTCCACCCTCTCAGGCCGCTCTTCTTTGTCGCCACTCAGCGGACAATCCGGTGCTACGACCTCCAGAAGCTGGAGCTGGTCAAGGTTGTCCAGCCGGGCGCGAAATGGTACGTGACAACAGAGAAGAAGAAAAAACGAACTGAAATTGTAAATGGGAATGAACGCCTTACTGACCTGTCCCAGGATCTCTTCGTTTGACATCCACCCCGGTGGCGACAACTTGATCGTTGGTAGCTACGACAAGCGCCTCCTCTGGCACGACCTGGATCTTTCCAACAGGCCGTACAAGACCATGAGGTTCCACAGCGAGGCCATCAGACAGGTCCGGTATCACAAGGGCGGGCTCCCGCTTTTCGCCGATGCCAGTGACGACGGCTCGTTGCAGATTTTCCACGGCAAGGTTCCGAACGACCAGTTAGAGAACCCGACCATCGTGCCAGTAAAAATGCTCAAGGGACACAAGGTGGTCAACAAGCTGGGTGTGCTGGATATCGATTGGCACCCGCGTGAGCCGTGGTGCGTCAGTGCCGGGGCTGACGGCACTGCTCGGCTGTGGATGTAAGAGGAGAGGAGAGACGGGACGAAGGGGAGGGGTCGGATTGGGTGGTCGGACTACAAGATCAGGAGACGTGTCGCCTCATGTGCATGGAACGTACGCGTGGCACGGTGCTTTTCCGTCGAGGAATTGGGAGGGCATCCCCGGAAAGGCCCTTTGGGTTCGATACCAATCTATCCGGTTCTGATTCTATTGGGCAGCGAGGCGCGTTGTTGTTCGTTACTCGTTGGGTCATTTGCTCTGCCTGCTTGCTGCCTCCGCCAATGCCGTGCTTTGTTTGGTGCCTTGTTGGTTGGTTGGGCTCTGTTGAAAGTGTGTACTTCCCCAAAGCATAAGAAGCACTCTGTTGGGCCGCCCCCTGACTTCCATTCAGGCTGCATATTGCGCCGCACAGAATGCATCACCAAATCCTCCGAGCCCTAAAGATGAGGCTTGCACTCACCGCCTAGGCAGCCAGCAACCGATGATGCATGGATTACGCCAGTCTAGCGACCGATTTATACTTCTTTTGAACGGCCCACAAGTTTGTGCATGATTTATTTCTACACTTGGGCACGGCGTATCCGTATTCCTTTCCTCCGCCTTATTACCCAAGGCGAGTCGGTGAGGCTCTCGGCCTCTCCTCCTTTCCCCCTGTTCTCCCCCTCCCACGCTCTCCCATTGTCTCACCCCATTCTCTCTTTCCTTCCCTTCCTTTACTGTCTCGCTCACAGATCGCCTACAGACAGACACCCTCCTTTACACCATGGAGCTCACGCCCAACGCATACTTGACGAACAACGACAGATCGACAGCCGCAGCCATGGCCTTGTACCCAGCCGGGTTCAAGTGGAGATAATCCCCGCTGTCATACTCGCTGCGCAGCATGGTCCCATTCTTGGGGTCCCTCACAGCAGCATCGAAATCAACAACGGCATCGAACCGCCCGCTGGTGCGGATCCACTTATTCACCCGCTGCCGCGCCACCTCGCGCGCCGGCTCGCCGTACACCTGCCCGGGCCCGCTCATGGGCGTGATCGTCGCCCCGAACGTCGCGATCCCGGCCCCGTGCAGCCGTGTCACCATCTGGTCCAGCGCCTGGATCACGCGGTCGCCGACGGCGGTCTGGGCGGCCTCGGTCGCGTCCGCCGTGCCGATGTCGTTGACGCCCTCGTAGATGAGCGCGTACCGCACGTTGGGGTGCGCCAGGACGTCGCGCTCCACGCGGCCCAGCGCGTTGGGGCCCAGGCCGTCGGCGAGGATGCGGTTGCCGCCTGCCGCCATGTTCAGGACGGAGATGGAGCGGTAGAGGAGGCTGTTCTGCATGCGGGCCAGGAGCTGGTCGGGCCAGCGGTTGTTGCCGTTGGTGGTTGAGCCGCGACCGTCGGTGATGCTGTCGCCGACTATGGCCAGGGAGACGTGCGTCGGCGGGAGCCAGCCCTGCAGGGAGGAGGTCAGGAACCATTTGTCGATGCGCTGGGTTGAGGCGGTGGTGGTGTCGGCCGCCGCGACGAGGTTGCCCTGCGTCAGCCAGGTCGACGTGCGGCTGCCCGGGTGGCCGGTGATGCCGAAGCCGGACTGGCCCTTGGCGAGGTAGACGGTGATGGTGACGCTTGTCTGGGCCTTGACGTTGAAGCGGATCGGGTCTGAGATGCCCACGGCGCCGTTGGGGATCTGCATGGACTTCGAGCCGGAGAAGGTCAGGTACTGGAGCGTCTCGGTGCGGATGGCGCTCGAGCCGGCGGTGCCGTTCACCGGCAGAGCGATGGTGGCGGCCGTGATGGGCAGGTCGGAGTTGCCGAAGGCGTTGCTGAACTGCAGGCGGATGGTGGAGGCATCCTGCGTCACGTAGACGGTCTGGCGGATGGTGGTGTTCTCGAAGACGCCATTGGTGCCGTTCTGTTGTGACGCGGTCAGTATGTCTCTCTGACCGTTCTTGCTAACCCGACCTCCTTCCTGCCTCCTTGGTTCTCTGGAATAGGGGGTCAGATTGAGTGTGGGAGCACTGACATAGGGGGCACCGGGCAGGTTGTACAGCTCGACCTGCTGGGGCATACTAGCCCAAATGTCGACCCAGTGATCGTGGCATGTGGCAACAGCGATGCAGGTGGCGCTCAGCGCAAGGCCGAGCAGCCGACGAAGACCAGAGTTGTTAGCCATAACGGAGGACAGAGCGAGATCTTGGACAAGGCTGTCGAATCCCCCGCCCTCCTCCCAGCGGCCCGGGCCCGTATGGGTATTTATCCTCAGCCAAGACGCAGGAACCCGCTGTGACCGTGGCAGCTCGCGACCATGATGCCGTCGATGGCGAGGTCGGAAACCCGGAATGGAGAGACGCGGTCGGGATTAATCAGGCTAAATAAATGAATAGGCTGGCTTGCGGTTCCATCGCTTCGTCTTCTGCCAGGGCGGCTCGGAGCACAGTGGACTCGGGGCATCTCCAAACGGTCTTAGCTGATGGAGAACAGGTGTTCTGGCAAATTCGAATGCAACCTCGCTGCCGTTAAACCATGCCTCCGCGGGGAACCCCGCACCCGGGTACCGGGAAAGGGGTGGGGAACTTGGGGGTATTTGGAGCAGGGTTATGATTAAACTTACCCGATGCAGATCAACCACACGCTGAGAGGCCCAGGGGCGTACGGGAATATTATGGTAACATCCTGCTCACATCGCAGGGAGGTAACATTGATGGGGGTGACTGATGGTGGCAGACGCACAACAAGATTGCCAACCAAACTATCGATCCCGTCCCGAAGGATATCTTCCACCAATCGCTGCCGAGCCGATCCAGCCGTTTTCCTTTTCCCCAGAGATAACCCAGAAGGAGTTGAGAGTATGGCACCGAGCCTCTTCTTTTGTTTTTGTGACGCCGATGCCGCCAGCCAAAGCGCCAACCCGAAGAATGATGGATAGAAAAATGTTGCCGCCACCGACGCTGATGGGTATGCAGGAACAGGGGTCATGAAACAGGAACAAAGGGGCCGGGACGGGCCGTGGGGGTAACGTTATGGGGTAGGAGACAGATGAAACAGGAATGTCCAACAAAGAAAGAGGAAGACCGCACCAAGGAAAGAAGACCGCACCAAGGAAAGAAGACCGCACCAAGGAAAGAAGACCGCACCAAGGAAAGAAGACCGCACCAAGGAAAG